>JAVYIG010000799.1:0-325000 GCA_035222895.1 Strongylocentrotus droebachiensis | reverse complement strand
CCTAATGTACATTTCTTCGAAGCTTTTGTGGTTGTGGTATAACATAGATGCTAAGTACTATACAGTATAAAAGCTGTGAGAAAAAACAAACCACAGGTGACAAAATGCGTAGTAGTAGATGAATAGGAGGAGGATAGAATGAGACGTGGTGAATCGTTTGAAGAAATGGAAAGGAAAGTGCTGACAACGAAGTTAGCACCATGGGGAAATGAAGAAGGAAAAAGAACTTTTCTTGTGAAAGATATACAAAGATGTATACTATGAATACTAACAAGGAAGAATAGGACTAAAAATGATAATGTTGTTTACCCAGGGTAGTTTCAATGCTGTTTTTCTTACCATTCATTCTTACCCTAGCCACGTACAGTACCCATTTACATAATGGGCGGAGAGACGTAAATATGGATTAATGTCTTGCCAAAGGACGTTAGTGCCAGGTAGGGATTCTAACATTCAGCCCTTCAGATGAGAGTCGAATGAATGAACAACTATTTTACAACATCTCCACAATAATTTATTAGGAAGAATGAGGGGGAAGAGAGTTGTAAAGGAGGTGAAATAGATAAAAAATGATGCCATAAAGAACTTGCGTAATACGGATAAGATCTCAACTAGTTTTCCAGACACGGCCGGTTTCATCTGACATCATTTAAACAAAATAATTATGCCCTATTTTTTCGTCTATTCCTGCCCCGTTTACTAGACACCATGTCGTGTTACTATGGCAACCCATTGTTTAGGAATACCTGGCGATGCAGATGTAGATTGCCATTATGACGTATGAGTATTATAAATATGTTATTTGATTAATATGTAAATCAACGTCCCTGTCAGTTGCGTAACAAGATTATTTTATATATTATATATAAATATATACGCCGAGCTATAATGCCTGTGGCGAAGGGATGCATTTATGCTAAGCTGTAAATTGAACGGACAAGAACAGTGGTTGAAAAATAAATTCATATGCGCGTATTCACATACATCCCTCTTGCACTCATTACCCCCCCCCCCCCCCCCTTTTTTTTTCTCCCTCTCTCTCTCTCTCTCTCTCTCTTTCTCTCTCTCTCTCTCTCCCTCTCTTTCTCTGTTTCTTTCTTTCCCTTTTTATTCTTCCTATTTTCATGTAGTTTGTTGTGTAATGTTTTATGTAACGTGTTTTTAGGGGGTATAATTATGTATACTTGGTGCTCCGTTTTATCAAGCCTTGGCTTTTAGGGGCATCTAAACATTTATCGTGTATTCTTATTCGATCACATTCTTTGAATATTTGATTTGAATGGTTAAGTAAAGTGAACTGAACGGAACTGAATGTTATAATAAAGAGAATGAATTACATTAAAAAAACGTAATGCGCCTAAACATGATGATTTATGAATGTAGGGGCACATGACCATTAGACGAATACTGCGCGTCACTGACACGGCACATTTTTGTCCACTTACAAATCTAAATTAATACCATAAGAGACGTTCCATGCCGTATTTGTGACGCACAGCTTCCGCACCTAATAGGGTCCGCCCGGCCATTATCATTTACCTTAATTTTGTTCACCAGTGTGATACAACGTAAACATACAAAATACTCAAACTTCAGTTTCAATCAAAATTTAGTCACAATTTATTAATCTGAACATGGATACACATGTTATATAGAATACGTCGTGTTTCTCAAAAATTGAATCCTGCCTAACTTTATTTAAAATGGGTAAATTATTATTATTAATGAAGACTTACTGTGATATCGACAATAGGGACTTTTAGATTTGCAAGTCGACACTATGTCGACGTGCAAATATAAAAGTCCCCAATATCTCCAGTTCAGAGTGGAAAAGAGACACATTACAAATACAGAGAGAGGGATAAACGTGCACTCTAAAGAAAGCTACCCTATACTTGGTTACAAAAAAAATCAGTACGTTTGCTGGGTAGAATTTTTTTAAAGTAGGGGTCAGCAAGGGCCATTGAAAGAGACGAGGGTGTGAGCCGTATCATCTTATTTTCATGGTGCTTTCTGCCTTCCTCCCTTCCTGTCTCCCTCTCCCCTTGTTTTTTGTGTGTGGAGGGGGCGGCTAGATGGGTAGGGCACGCCGGCACGCCCCCTCCCCGTGGTCTCGTATCCAGGCTACTGCCTTCACACCTGCTTCTGTCTGTAGAGGGCATACCCCTAGCTTCCTCCAACGCTTCGCCAATAATTTATCTGAACGGCGGAGTGCGTAGTAGTTTTAACATTTTGTTTGCCAAACAGACGAAGAAATCGTGGAATTAAACTTGCCGTAACCATGGTGATAATTCTAAGAGCAAATCTCAAATGTTAGAGCAAATGCAATAAGTTCGTAGTTGTTTACATTGTTTATGTTTGTTACCATGGGTACATGCATGTTAAAACACATTTATGATGGGAATATTTATTCGAAACTCTCTGGATGTTCATCAATAGTATTCGTTACTATATGCAGACATTTATGTTTGCCTTATATAGCACCAGTGCCTTACGGTTTTACTCATTTTGATCGCGAGACTACAGTTTTATGTGCTTTCCTACAAAATTACGACATTTGAGACGAAAATGAATCGTTCAATTAAATCAATATCCTCAAAACACATTCAAATCTTCCCTATTCATACAGCTTAAAGGCTCGTTCAAATACGACGCGGCAAACCGAGGCGGTTATTTTGTCCTCTTCGTTTTTCTTTAAAAACGTAAACAGTGCAAAACGCTTTACATTATTTTCTGTATCTCTAACGCAGAGTTCAGTTTGTTGCATTTACACGTTTAAAAAACAACTAGCGGCGGCTTTTTTTTAAATGTTGCGGCGGTTTACCATAAGGCTGAAAATAAGCCTTTACTGTCTTCGAATGTCAACGTCTTCGACTAACTGCTCAATAAACAGCAAGCCAGCTAGGACGCTGATGTGTGACTGAAAACAAATTAATCGTAGTTTCTATACATAACGTTTCTCACAATCAATTTTTGTGGTTTTCCAATCTTACAATCTATTGGAAGTTCTTATGTCAAACGATCTCAACGATTTTCAGGTAATCATCTCAAGGGAAATTTCAATACCCTGTTTCAATGTCACATGATGGTATCGTGTTACCTTTGTGCATTAAAACAATCCATTACTATTTTTATGATATCCCATTTGGAGATTATTTTAATTTCATTTTATATCAAATTGCATAAAATATCGTGAATCTCTTTCGGTCAACTCCACGATATTTAAAATTAAGATAATAACGCATCAATAATGTCGTACGACTTAAAGAAATAAAACGAATACATGATGTGTATACAAATTTCATTAACGATAATGAAGTGACGATTGGTGATCTATAGATACCAGACATAATTTTTGCTGACGTCTTGAAATCTCTACACCTCTACGTTACGAAGACAACGTCAAACATTTCATACTTGACAAGCAGGTTCTGTCTCTAGGCAACGATCGAATGACTCAATTCTACATTTATGACACACAGTATCTTACTTCAAAGTGATATGCAATTGTATTTTGTGTTCTTGCTATTGTTCTGGTGACTTCTCATCAGACATGAATTATATCCACGAGGTAAATTGATTATCATTCGTTGATAAAATGTTACGACAACACCATGTTCCAAAACAAACTACAGTGCATGGCCTAGCTTTCAGTGTGATGAGATTTTCCCTCTCTTATAGACTGAGTCTGAACCTAATACCAAATATCCTGCCGTCAATGAGGAAAGTCGAAGGGGTTTAAGTCTACATCTTCAAACTGAACCAAATTCCATTTTGCTAAAAAAAAAAATGAACGAAGAGCAACAAAACTCTCCCTCGGTAATCTCAATGCCAACCTGAGTAATTTAAATATTCATATTGATGGAGAATCCAACCCTGATAACAGACTGGTAAAAGTTTGAACGAAACTGGACAAAAGTAAGAAGTTATGAATCTTTTGAAAGTAATCACGGTACGTATGGGAATTTCACATTAGATGAATCGTTAATGTCACTCGAATATAGTGCTGGACAACTTTCCCATTTTGTCCCGACACACAATGACGACTGAAGTGTCAATTTTTTAAATGTATCACTTCACGGGGTCTTTTACTTTTAGAGGACCTAAATAATTATGCTACCCATGATATGTTTTGAGTAGTGCCCCTATGGAGGCACTAAGGAGAAAAATAGAAATATTAATAAGAATTTCGTACACGACAAACAGGAGAGTCATCGATGACTACGTCACAATCCATTGACCAAATTGCAAATTTGAGATTCCCATATATTAGTGATCTCCTTTCAAACATTCACATCTCTCTTATAATTTGTCCGATTGAATCATACTTTCGATATTCTGTTTCTCTTATTTTTCGGTTTTTAAACGAATCACTCACTAATACATCTTCATTGGTTTCTGTTTTAAAAAAACATGCCTTTAACACGATCGCGAAGACCATACCAATAAAACAAATCAAAGCTAATTTCAATGTACAGTACGATAGAAATCATGTCCGGTTTACAATGCATCATTGCAATGTTTGCACCTTCAATATGCGATGGTCAGGACTAAATTAAAAGCGCCGCAAGTTTATTTTTCGAAAGTCTCTGCGATCGTATTTAACATCTTCAGACTCAACCGAATGTATTTTCACTAAAAAGTGAATAAAAAAATTATTCCCTTGGCTTGGATGTCATGCTACGTTTTCTAAATTATCCATATTAACCTTCTGTTCTGTTGCCTGGCAACGAACTATTCAATTCTACATTAATGACGATTCTCACTGGTCTTCTTTCCACGAAATATGCCAAAGGCCGAATGAAAATACAATATTGAATTACGAGTTTAAAAAGGACGGAAGAAAATGAAAATGACCTTCCGTGACGGAACAAATCATGCAAATATTGAAAAGTAATGAAATACGAGACATTGATTGATGCTGACAGGGTCAAATACTCTATTACTACATTGCCCAGGTTACCAAGGATTACATTATGGTTTGGCCCTTATAAGAGGTAAACACGTAACCAGGCAACGAGATCACTCAACTCAAATTTCATGATACTCAAAAATCCAGGTTTGCCGAATGGATATAAGGTAAAAATATGACCTTATTCTTTTATCAGTGTCTCGTATTATATTCTATCTAATGGTAATCGTATTTCATCCACCTTATTCACTTCTTACTTGAAATTAAACCTCTGAAAGGGATTGAGTATCTTTGCTTCATATTCTAAACAAAATCCTTGATTTAGCTCATGCTGCAATCATCATAAGGTTTATATTTTTTTTATAAACCTTTAGGTCAGTCAGGAATCCTATGACTTTGACAAGCCGATCGCCTGTCTGATTATCGTGATATTTGTGATTGGAAATCGAAATTTCATACCGTTTTTCCAACGGTTTTTATAACACTACAGTCTACTGGGGTAAATGAATACGGTAAAATGGTCATTCTAAGATTTTTACTTTTTTTGAGGCACTTCATGATGATTTTGAAGCGCAATTTTTTAGGGCTGCAATATTACACCATGTCACAAATACACACGTAGGGCCATGCATCTCAGATTTAACATCGTTGAACGATGCCTTTAAGTTAATATTAATATGTTGAAAATACATTTTTGAGACATCAGTTAAGAAGGCAAAAGGAAGCAATAGCATATGAGTGGCAACATAAGTGCGTAATTTAGAAACGTTACTAGACATTAATGATTATTCGTACCATACGGCACGAGTAGAATTCTTAGTAGGCCTATTTGCAATGAAAATGAACACTAATTTGCCCTTGGTATGTGTTCATGACTTTTCAAGGATTTGTGGTTCTTTCATTCTTTGCTAAAGTGATAAGCGATGCAACTCTTTTTTAGTTAAATCAGATAAAAAAAGGATTTTTCATATACACTGTTGCCCATCAAGTTTGAATAACTTTCTCTTACTTCTTTTTCATGAGGTGATTAACTAAACTAAACCGAGAAGAATAGACAATTACTTTAACTTTCTAAACAAATAATGGATTTATAATACACAGTCTTACCAGTATAAAACTGATTGTATAACAAAGCATGAACATGCACGTGTATGTATTCAAATAAAAAGTCACCAATAGTCACACTATTTCGACAGGCAATATATCTCAATAACGATTCTAGATTCATACAAATTTCATGTTCGTGTACACGATTAATATCGCCAATTTCAAATAAAGACACTTCTTAATGTCCGTTTTCACAATGCCTTTGATCTGGACAGTGTTGTAATACTGTATTTGGATGTCCTATAGATGGTTTTTACCAGGCACTTGTTTCTCATAATTCTTGTATACTCGGCATTTTCTTTCCATCATCGGATGTTCTCTGAACCTCGCGGTTGTGGACGGTGACGTCAGGCCCGGCGAGGTCCATTGTCGAGTTTGACATCGCGTTCAACGTCGCAACGTCCGCTTTCGACGTCGTGGTTGTAGTCGTAGTCGTGGTGGTAGTTGTGTTGTTGAGTTCCCCTGGGAAGCCAAGCAACGTCTTACTGGTGATCGTGTACTCGACGCTGCAACGTCGCACCGAACTACGATGCTGCGGCGTCGGCTGCGGCGTCACCTGAACACTGTCCGGAGTCACTTTACCAAGTTCCTCTTCCGTAGCAACGACTCCTGGCAAAACGACCTGGTCGTTCGTCGCATCCTCATTCAATATAATCGCAGTTTGTACCGTTATAAGCTCGGATAAAAGTCGACGGGTGTCGAACGGCTGCGTAATGGCGTTGCCGACGCGTCGCTGTGACTTCGACGGGTAACAACTTGGTACGACGCCCATGACGCTAACGTTCCCCGCCAAACGCGTGACCTCACCTCACCTCACCTCAGAAGAGCTGCTATCCCTGCTTTACCACAACGGCAATCCCTCGAAAATAAAGACCATTTCCTCACTAATATCTCTTCCTGTCAAACGTTTAAGGCGACGTGGATGTACATCCGGTAATAAATGCTTTACAGCGAATTCAATTAGGCGATTTTATCGACGATTCCGCCAGAGGGAAATTACGATTGATCCTCAGCGCTCTTCTACACTGTCGTCTCCCGCATCTGTCTATGATTTACACACTCCAACGGGGGTACGTTCCTGTGGCTGCATACATAATATATACTATCATCCGTCTGTTAGTATCCTATCTGCTTCCTCTGGGACGATCTGGAAGGAGAATAGACCCAAGAAAAAGCAACGATTAGCATAAACTTTCCGATCAATCATACATAAGAAACTTGGGCAGGTCAAAACGAATACTTAGTTAGTTCAAATCGCAATTCCTTTTCTGAGATAAGTTTTGCATCTTCGACTTTATCAACTATATGCGAGGGTTGAAACAAAGATCGATGCAAACGGTAGTATAGCAAAAGGTATTACTGTGAGATAATATGACACAATTTATTATACCGCAGTTACAACAAATCAAACAAAAATCATTACGAAAACTTTCCCACTTTCTCCAATAATCATTCAAACCCACAATTTTTCTGAAGAATATCTATTTTTTTAAACTTTCAAACGAATTAATGATATTCACATCAGCTTGTCAATGGCCACCATTGAGGACCACAGCTGCTGTGTACCATAACAGATATTTAGCTGAAAAAATACTATAGCTTGTCTTTAGAATCGGTAGGAATTCATAGTTTTCATGATTAAAATTTATACAAATTAATAGCATCATTATCATGCGGTTTGAATATTCCTTTAAAGTCTGGCGAGTATTTACTTCAAAGAATTCATATACATTCATACATAATTCTTAGAGTTTAATTACTTTTGGGGTGTTTTACTGTGTGTTGTGTAAGGCCTCACGATTTTACATTTTTAAAGCGCTTATTTACTACAACACGATCGCAACTATCTTTTAAAAAAAACATCTCAAGGGCGATTTCAATACCTATTGTACATCTCATATATAAATCATGTTCGGTTAATGTAATACGTCAATGCCATGTTCGGATAATGTAATACGTCAATGCCATGTTCGGATAATGTAATGCGTCAATGCCATGTTCGGATAATGTAATGCGTCAATGCCATGTTCGGATAATGTTATACGTCAATGCCATGTTCGGATAATGTTATACGTCAATGCCATGTTCGGATAATGTAATGCGTCAATGCCATGTTCGGATAATGTAATACGTCAATGCCATGTTCGGATAATGTAATGCGTCAATGCCATGTTCGGATAATGTAATGCGTCAATGCCATGTTCGGATAATGTTATACGTCAATGCCATGTTCGGATAATGTAATGCGTCAATGCCATGTTCGGATAATGTAATGCGTCAATGTCATGTTCGGATAATGTTATACGTCAATGTCATGTTCACTCATTTCAATGACACACACGGCTATAATAATATTGAAAATGCCTTAGGTTGATTTTTTTTAAATAAAGTTGTTGCAAACGTGTTTTACTTTCTAAGCACCTTACATTGTAATTATCATGACTCCTGTCATTAGATTCAATTGCTCATCCGCACATGATAGTGCACCGAAATCTGAAATTAAAAGCTTAAAACTCGAATTAAAAACTGAGCGATCCTTTGGTCAAAACTGCTTCATAATATTATGATTATATATTTTATTCGCAAAACTGTAACAAAATCTTCATTATAAGAAAGTGAATGCGATTTCCTTTCTAAATGCTTTGTTATAAATAGTAGAGAAATGAACCCTCAACAAAGGAAGGAAAACGTGTCTAAATGAGTCTTTTTCTGTTTCAAATATAATACGTTCGTATTTGACGTTTTTAATGACCGGCACAGTTAGCAATAATTACTTTTCTTTTGCGATGTAAACCTATACACCGGCATGGGATCATCTGTATGCAGGAAACGAAATTCATCTAGGATAAGTATCAGCGCCGGAGACGTTGTGCTCTGTATAGTAGTAATAGAATACCGTGTCAATGATGTGCAATAACATGATGATGATGGCGATATCGAAAACTTTAATTTAGTGATGGAGGATAAAGAAAGAATACGCGTCGCCCGCGGTTATACTTTTAGTGTGTCGATTGATTTCCGGTGTATTCACATCTTGATCTGCAAGCATAGCGAACCCTCTTTGCCATCAATTCTCCGGTTTCCTGCATTTCTTCATCGTTACAACATGTTCAAGTCTTTTATTATTAACGGGTTTTCCCCTCCTCCTCCTCTTTTCTTTCTTCTCTCTCTCTCTCTCTCTCTCTCTCTCTCTCTCTCTCACCCTCTCTCTCTCTCTCTCTCTCTCTCTCTCACCCTCTCTCCCTCCAACGCTCAGAGTAGTTTCACCATCTACTTCTTTATACGTACATGTTCTACCTACTTCCGTCTTCAATCATTTCCCCTCCTCTATTATCCATCGATCTCTCCCCCTCCGCCCCCCTCTCTTTCTCTCTCTCTACCCCATCTTGCCATACATTTACTATAACGATATAAGGCCCATATCCTTTCTTAAGCTTTCATGTGTTCAGCTTGCTCTCTGTTGAATTCCATCTCTCCCTCTCTCTCTCTCTCTCTCTCTCTCTCTCTCTATTCTTCTTTCCTCATCTTCATACGCATTTCTCATTTTCTTTTTGAATATCCACATAATTATCACTCCTCTGTATATATTTTTTTTCTCAATGTATATCCCAATCTCCCTCTCTCTCTCTCTCTCTCTTCTTTCTTCTTCTCTTGTCCATCTCGATCCGTCTTCTTCTTTTTCTTCCTTGCTGCCTCTCTGCTTCGCATGTGGCTTCCCCCATTAAAAAAAAAGAATTACATGTATATTTCTCTCTGTGTTACACATTACAAACAAACACACACACACACATACACACACATTATACATCCACCTTGCGCATTCCCCCAAACAAACCACACATTTCATCGGGAATAATACAATTACCCTGACATCTTACCCATTTTCAATGCGACTAATGCAATTATTATTTTTCTCGCGTTGACGGCGTTGTCGCGTATCCCCCGTAATGAGTACGGCGAAGCGGAAGAAAAGAATGGAATAAGGCGATTTAATGAAAGACATCAAACATTATACATGCTTGAAAAGAAGGACTGACTATAAAGGGTGTTCACACAACACAAGAGGAAGATATTATGAAATACCCGATAACACAGGCCTGTATGGTTACACTTTCCCCCAGTGTTTGTACAGGAATATTCAGCCCCGTTTATGTTGCAATCAAACTGTTTCAATGATCTGGCAATATTATAGGCCCTATTTTCTACGAGTAAGCGAAACAAGCGAGCAAAGATGTTTGACCATAATAATAACTCTTGGCCTGAATAGTAATTATCTGCGATTGTTTCGTGTTTTATCATGCGATCATCATTAATTATTGTTGATCGAGGAGTGGGATGAAATCTAAATGATGAATTTTCATAGGGTATGAAACAACAACATGCTGGAATTGGAATGCTTTGGCGAGAGTAACAGGCCAATTCATCGTGTATAGAGTAATCCAGTATTACGCATACATTTTAAATCTTGTTATATACATACATTAGATATTGGTTTTACGGTTGAACCATGTACGTTTTCATTCACATAATTTATTAAGTAACGCTTGATTTGATGCAATGAATCCATTTTTAATGATAAGTGCTGCCTTTGAAGATCATTTAGTAATATTCTTTAATCTACGCGTGTGTTATATGCAATTGATTACTTCCCTCTTTAAAAAAGGCGAGTTTTTATTATGTGTATTCAACACAAGTCTTAGAATTATCCAAATTACCGGAATATATAGTTCATATAGTCATTATAGGCTACTTGAAATGCACGTGTGTCAACTATCTTGATTTTGAACGTAAGGATTAACCTTAAATATAAAGAACACTTCATGAAAGTAAGAAAACAAAACAAAATTAGTACCTATAGTCATATCTTTGATCTGTCACTGTTTTCACTGCCTTGTACCCCAAGGTACAAAGTGGAATATAAAATTGACCTTGTGATAAAATCTTAATGGTCAAACTCTCTGAAAAGTTAAGAAGTGCTGAATTTTATCAACAACCACGAGCAAACACCTTTATGCACGTAACGAGAGTCGCATTGAGTCCTACACTGCTCACAGACATTATTACGACCTGTCCTACATCTATTTCAATTTACGTACGAATTGAAATAAGATACCTTTAATGATTAATTCAATAGTGGAATTAGAGAATTCTTCTCCATGCGCCGTTAAATGATGGTCGGTGTTATTGTTCAGATTCCTATATTATGAATTTACTTTCTCTCTCTCTCCGTCTGTCTGTCTCTCTCTCTCTCTCTCCCTCTCCATCTCCCCATTTTCTAAACTGGACCGAGCAAGCCCCCGATGGTCATGCATCACACAAAATCGTAACACAAGACGTTTCACAATAAATTCCCAGAAGCGCGCTGCAAAAGACATTACAAAGTGTGACGTTGGACCAGCAATCTATCTTCTTGATGTAAACCCTGTGATGGAATCTGGGTGTCAGTTCTCTACGAAACCGTAATGTAATAAGAGTCGTCCCTCCAATTTCCGTCAGCATTTATTATCCCCTATAAAATGATGAAATGGGCTCTTTCCCCCGAGGAATATTGAACCGTGATATCCTCGTGCGAATTGTGTTTTGGGGAATGTAGAAATAGAAGTCCCATTTTTGTACAATTGCGATACTGATTTCCGTCTATTAGAGAAACTCACTGCAGTTTCTTTGCAATGATTATAAGCGATTGTTGGATTTTTATGACTTCTAATATAGAATCAATTCTAATTGAGTTCATTTCTTTAAAGTCCGTAATCTGGTAGGCATGCAAACGGAAAACTGCTATTCTTCAGGTTTAAGACTGAATAGTTGTATATTCGATAACATTTGATGAAACTAATTGCTGCTAACTTTAGACCCCAGCAAAATCAATACCCTATCCCCCGCAACAAAAGGTAGAATGAACCCTAAGGTAAGTAGCTTGCTTTTGGTTGAAACTAATTCAGAGGAAATTCTTAACAAACCGTGAAAAATGATAAACAGGTCATGATTATCTATTTTATAAAAAAAAAAAAAAAAAAATCGGAATTTCTCTCAAATCGAATATTTTAAGAGGACTTATGATTGAGTAAATATGACAATCTTGATTATACATGCAAGGACATTGGCGCGAGCGCCGAATTCTTACATAAAACTGTAAATTCGTTGGCTTGTTACCCCGTTTCTGGGTTTCCTTGCTTCGCTCTTCCAACACTATCCAATTTACTTGAAGCCAAGCAAATGATTTCCATTTTTAACCATTTGCAATTTTACCGTGAACTCTTCTGTACTTCCAAATTGAGTCAATGAAACACCTGTCAATTGCTTTTCCTTTATTGCATTGCATTTCATCTCGTTACCATGGTAACAGCTTCTTTTCTCAGTTGTGGTAGGCGTCAATATTTAGTCTTCCGTACGAATTAAACCGCTTACGCATCAAATCATAATAATCAGTATAGGTATTAGCAAAGAATTGATAAAGAATCAAAAGAAAATATTGTGGAAATCTGGGGACAGACAGGGAGAGATGAGAGGGAGAGAGAGAGCGATGATAAATATACAGTGAGGAAGGGAGAGAGAGAGACAGATATATGGCGGTGAGGTGAGACTTGAAATGTTGAAGGGGGAGATGGGAGATTAATAGAGAGAGAGAGAGAGAGAGAGAGAGAGAGAGAGAGAGAGAGGGATAACATTAAATATACGTTTTGAATGGCGAACGTGTCTATTCCATTAAATGATAATAATATTCCATTCTTGTATAGTACCGGTACTGCAAATCACATTATAACGTCCCTATGCTATCCGCTTCCAAAGAGATGGAAATGTTTGACCTAGCTTTCGCTTCGGGAGCCGTTTAATATAATATAGGTCAGGTAACGTGTAAAATACATTATTACTGAAATAAATACATATTATGTTTCGTTTTCTTTGTCCATTTTCATCAGACGCACATCGACATTATTTTCCCAACCTATAGACACCTACTGTATCACTTGAGACATCTTTTGCACAATAGCCCCCCCCCCCCCCACCCCACCAACAAAAAAAAATAAAAAATGTTAAGGAGCTAAACTACACTACTGCGATCCGACTTCGATCCGATTTTTGAATAATTTGCAAACGCGCGAGATATGAACAATCAAACATGTAAAATCTTAACGATCAAGTATCTGAATAGTCACATAAATAATAAAATCTAAATTCTAAGGGATTTCAATCTTTCTTGAAGGAGAAAAAGTAAACCCGCTCATAATCTTAGTGACGTCAGTTCAGTAATGCAATCAACTACGTTTTGAAGTCGATTCTGATTTTATTCTTACCGGAGGCCTGAATGTACTAAAATATTGGTTACTTTTTAAAATTAGTATTAAGAACCTACACAGGGAAGATGATGTTTATTTAGATTTCTTTATCTATTATACTTACAATTTGTTTCAAAATTGAATCGCAGGGGAGGGGGTGTAATAGTATGCGGTGGGATTAACGCACTTGGAGATAATGTTAAATGCAAATCGTATATGTTGGAACAGGCAAAGAGTTACACTGGGTTGTTCTTCGTGATACAGGCCTGTTTCATAAAACTTGCTATCAATAACAAGATATGATACTGTCTTGTCATAAGCTACTGAAACCCTTGTACAATGTATTTGAATGGCTGACAGCAACATTTATTTGTCATAGAATCTTACAATTTGTTATGATGATATTAGATACGATCATTGTATAAAGCTACTGAAATCCTTGCATTATTATTGGCTAGAAGCTTTTATCAAACTTGTTAGCAATAACAACTGCCATAAATGTTCCCTTTTCTCTTGTCACTATATACCTATCTCATGTAGAAAGAGCAAGTTTCTTGACTCTTGTTAAATCCCTATTTTCAAAGTTGAAGTGTATCTCATTTACATTATCACCGTCAACAGATACCGAGGAGCTTAACGGTTACGTCCTACTCGTTCCGGACTCCTAAACGATGTACCAAAATAAGTGAAAACATGAGAACCACTTCTCGTTAAATTACATCAGGATGTCATGGTAATTACTGTTTGCCCTTGTAACTGAGCTCTCCCATTGACGTCAATCATTACGGAAAACGTCCCAACAATTTCTCTTTCCTGGTAAATTCGTGAATATCTTGAAGATTCGGCCTTTTTCACCGCTCTGATGTTCCGAGGTTACGTGAAGATGCACTCCTTTTATAAATGTATAGTCAAATTGAGTACGCACGAGGTGAAAAGTGGTGTGTTTTTTTCTTGTGCATTTTAAATTCATGTCTTTCTCCAGGAAAAGAATTACACCTAGGTATATGAAGACAATGATGTACATGACTTGTATACACAATGTGGCATTTTAGTTCTGTAATCCTTATGCGTTTCGTTTTGTTTAATTCATTTTGACAATTCAATATTATTGCATGAAACGAAGCATTAAAAGGATCGTAATGTCACTATTACAAAGCGTTGAATTTGATATCCACTTATACCCGAATTCTGAATTTGTAAGAACGCCTTTTGAGAAAATGTATACTAGGGCTACCTGGCAAGGAAATATTTTATTAACATACTTTACCAATTTTTTACTGTTGTGCGATAATACGGTGTTGCATTTATATGGCACCATAATTGTACGTGAAGAGGTTCAATTCATCCTTAAAGGGACATGTTCCCCGTATTCCAGAGGGCGCTCAAAATACGTACGCGCTGGCGGACGGCGCTATAGCTGCCTATTGACACCAACAGAATACGGCTCTTACGCAGATGGCATGTTCCGATAACTACACTGGCGGGAACGTGCCCCTTTAAGTCTATTTTCCTCTCTTTTCTTCTCACTGCTATCGGGGGAAGATATGAAACTGTTTTCTATTATTTTGAGCCCTTTACAGGGGAGGTGGCACGGTCTTCCTAGAAGATCAGTAATCAATGGTGTGCATAAAGCGAAACTAATACTTGGCAAGATTCAGTCATCATTATTTTGTTAGTGTTTACCTGTGGCGGATGGAGGAGGGGGGAGGGTAACGGGGTCCGGGCCCATATTATAATGGGCTTTTTCTTCCTGAGAGATCTTTGGTGGAAGTTAACACAATTATTATGCAAAAGAAAATCTGACTTGAGGAACTACCCTCTCCCCCGGCCCCCCTTAATATGTCTGATGACTTGCCTTTTCCTTGACAGTCTTCGCCTTAATAAATTCCTAGAGTCACCCCTTAAACCCAGGGAAAATGAGGAAATCAGCTAATTCAATGGAGGTCCAGAATACTCAAAAATTAAAAACAAGTTTGTACCACTTGCGTCAGTAGCGAACATGGTCGTATTAATATGTTTGCCAACGTCAAAAGGCGAACTTTGGCTGCGCTACATTCAGTTTCATGAGGGAACCGGGGACCTCGAGTACGACTAAACCACACCCCCCCCCCCCCTTCTCTTCCATGGAGCTACATGCGTGGAAAAGGTCTCAAGTGTTCTCTTAAATCCAATGTTCGTATCCTTGATTGTAATGCTCATGCTTCTTACGTCAAGTCTATGTCATGTTTGTAGTCAGACCCTATATCTTGATTTTTTGTATAAATCTAACAAAAACACTATACGCCAGTTCGCATCTAGATACAGTCTGCAATAGGGAGGAGATGCGCGTAGGCCATTATTTTTCATTGTGTAATCAAATTTAATGCAAAATCTTAGTTAAGTGCCTCGTTACAAATTATTTCATACACCTGTTACAAATAATTGTATTTCAATAGTCAGAAAGCGAATCGCGTACATTCCTTGTTGGTAGGTAGGCATTTAGTGTTTGTCCTACCCAGCAACAGTAATGTATGCAACTCTAAAAGGTATGTAATCGTTACCCCCTTATGCACCTACTTTCTTTGGGAGAGGCTATTCTAATTTAAAAAAACGAGGGGCATCTCTCCACGTTTAGAAATCTGTGAATGTTTCATGTATTAATTCATGCATTTTATTGATCCAATCAATATTCAAAACATGGAAAATGATTTTGCTCATTGTAATAGACAGGCTTAAAGGAGTTTCCAATGTATTTGCATTGCAGAAACGTTAGCCCATCGATGATCTGATTCTGATATATAGTGTGATACATGATAATAAACAAAATACATTTGTAAATAGAGGTTCATTATTTTTGCTTGTACCATAATTATGCCAACTAAACACCGATAATATAGCTGAAACAGAAGAAAACGGACAATGCTTAACATCTTTTGACATTTTCCACCCCAGCCCGTCTGGCCTGCCTCTCTACTATCTCATTTTGCCGCAGTTAAAAACGCTTGTTTTCGAAAACTACGCAGCTTTAACAGGGCAGTATTTGGGAGGTCACCGGTCAAAAGAAACGACTTAAAAGACATTCGCAAAGCACTTCACGTAGCTACTTCAAGCTTCGAATACACACTGCTAATGGTGGCTTTCTAAAAGCCAAGATGTTCATTGAAAGAGCCGCCAAATGCAAGGAATTTTCCCGGCAGTGCTCGCGAAGCGAGTCCACTGTTTTTTTCTTCCTCCTTTCCGTTGTCTACTCTTTTTCTTTTTTTTAATTTTTAACCAATGTTAGTTATGAGGCACGGGCGAATCCAGGGTTGATCTCGATGTTGTGGTCCATCTCAAATCTCAAAATCCATAAAGAAAATGAAGATATTTTTTTTAAATTTAGGCGCCAGTTTTAGGGATGGGAGGGGGGGGGGGGGCACTAATGCTTAAGGACCATGCATGGGACACAATCTGTTTTCGTGTGTACGACTACGACATGTATGCCAGCCATCAGCTTAGGTTTTGCCAAGGGTACCCCCGTGCTCCCCCCCCCCCCCCCGGTTCCGCCAATTAACATAGTGTAATGGTTTTGAGAAACATTTCTGGCCTGTGTTTACTACTATTTTTGCGACTTCTTGAACAAAACTACCTTCTGTCAACTCTAAAGCTTTCCGTATAGGCTTGCCAGTCATAGCAACCATTAAAGTAAAATTGGATTTCATCTACATAGTTGTGCTTTAACAGGTGAATTCAATAGTTAGTAACTCGGAAAAAACATTAAAAAATAAAAATACAACCTATATGCATCCATATAATTCTATTTTATAATTTGTTTACACTTCACCAACGGCTATCGGGTGAAGATATGAAACTATTGGTACAAAAATACACCCATTTTTAAAAAGTCAACGAAAAGAGCGATAGAGCTTTGCTTTTTTGTTAAGGCTCCACATATTTCCCTATCTGTTGCCTGTCGTGTATAATATCCACACTTCGGTTGAAACGCTTTTCTTATTTACCGAAAATTTGGCCTACGCTTCATTTCAGTTATACCCGTATTTTCTCTTTACTCTTCAGTATCTTTGAATCTGATTTTGTGTTGTTAATGTAAATATGGAACAAATGAACTTCAAACTAAAAAAAAAAATACGAAGCAAGTTTTTGAGAGATACTTGAAGTTTGAAAACAAGTAGAGGATAGAGAGATTTACAGGTGATAAGACGATAAAAAAAGAGAAGGTGACTTTTAAAAAAAAAATCGATCACTATGATAAATGAGTATGGCGTCTGGTTTACGTCAAGCAGACATAATCTCTTAAATGCCGTTGAAAAGGAAACGAAATTAATTTGTAGCGACATCATTCTAAAATTCAAACACAGTCATTCGATATCAGACCTGTGAAATAGTTATATTTCCTGATAGCCATGTAGGTATAGAACTACAATGGTTTGTCTCACATCACGGTTTTTCTTTTGACAATTTTGTAAGGATTTCATTGTAAAAATCACATATCTTGGTGTGTGTTGACTTCACAAACTTTGTGAATATCATTTTAATAGCAATTGGGCGAAGTTTAACCAAAAATGCATTTACTGATGCACAGGTTGTCTCTACTCAAACTCCAAATTTTTCGAATCAGTAGATCATAGCAATAATATACACATAATCAAATTCATATCAAAATATGAAAACCCTCTAACATCCACATTTGTATTTATGCTTTGTTCCCTCATTCCCCATCCTATACAAATGCACTCGGGATATCCGTTTATCCTGCTTGACACAATTTTATGAAGTGGTTGAATTGAAAATGTTGAAATCATTTCATGCTAACACAATGCATCCATGGTCATCTATAAATCATTACACGGAGAACGTCTTCGTCACTTGTGTAATCATCTTCACCTCATTGAAAACACTATCCACATTTCAGCCCGGAAACAGCGATTCTTACAATAACATGTTTATACTGTATATCCAATGTTGTCATTATATAGGCTATGATATATTATGCTTCGTTTTATAGAATATAATTCCTGAGGAGGTAAAGCAAGGTTGAATAACAAATACCTGCATGCAGCGATCTTGGAAACCATGCGATTTATCATGTAATAATCATTCTCTGCATCAGCCCACGGGATGTATAAAAAGAAAAGTATTAAAAAAGAAAGGATTTCCGTAATGCCATCGAAGATTTAACGAGCACCATAAAGTGAAAACATGGTTTTATTGAATAACTTATATTACAAGTCGCTTTCCGCCCGTGGCTAAAATCACATATCGCGTTTTTATATCACCCTCGTTTCATCTATGTTAATGGCTGTTATTTTAATTACTCAAGGCGGGTGATTCTGGGAGACAGATTTGTGGGCGTTGTGGAAGATTGAGAAAAGCACTTCACAATGCTCTTGGATGTTGCATGGGAGAGAGATTGATGTCTAAACACCGCAATATAAACAATTCTCAGGCATCGCTCGCGGGGACCATCAATTTTGTAGGAGTGTTGAAACAGCGTGGTAAACAAGCCAACTTTCTCTTCAAACTCGAGACGCGCAGCTTCCATCGTCGCTGGGATGATATGTGTGCAATCTGGGCTTGAAGCGCTAACGCAGTGGCATAGGAATTAAGCATATCTCCGGAAAGGGGGAGGGGGGCTGATACCCCTATTCCCAGTGCTGCAATGCATACTTTTATCTTTTTATCGTCAATTCGTATGTAATTTTCAATTGTTGGCAAGATCCCCCTTTCTCTCTTCAACTTTCTTTACCTTCTCTCTCTTTCTCCTTCTCTCTCTTTTTCTCTCTTTCTCCATCTCTCTATTTTTCCTGCTCTTTCAAAATGGCCTACTGATGCTCTCGACCACAGTCCCTGTTTGGAGTGATTGTGGAGTGTGACAAAGAGAGCATGAAAACAAGAAACATGACAGTTCCCATCCATTTATCAGTGACTATTTGCATCGATCTTGCACTCATCTCTCTCTCTCCATGTCGATTATGATTGTGTCTGTCTGCCACTTCTCCCCCCTTTCTCCATCTCCCCCTCTCTCGTTCTTCTCTCTATTTTGTCTGTTTATGTCAGTCTGTCTGTCTGTCTGCCCCCTCTCTCCTCCCCTCACTCGTTCTTGCATCTCTATTTGTCTGTTTCTGTCAGTCCGTCTGTCTGTTTCTTTGTCTCTTTCTTCTCTCTCTCTCTCTCTCTCATCGAACATCCGTGCTTCTCCGATCAAGTTCATCCATCTTCCAGTACCCTACCCGCTACCCGATCTGTATGTAATCACCGAAGTCATGTTAATATCATGTAGTAGCCAGTAGGTCGAGGCAGATCGAAGATTTTTTGTAAACGAGGTGGCACAATTTAAATTTGGAAAAACTAAGAGAAGCAAACGAATTTTAAGACAAGAATACAAACATAAAAACGCAAAACAAAATGATTGACTTCACATGATGGGGGGCACAGTATTTGAGTTGTGTATTCAGGCATGTCACTTGGGTTTCAAAAGGGGGCACATCCGACCCGTGCCCCCTCCCAAATCCATCACTGCCAGTAGCACAGGGAAATTGGTCGAGGTATAGTGTGACAGCGAGGAAGAAGATGTGCTTATATTGTATAAGTCATACCGGAGTGTTGGCTCAGTCAGTAGAGCGTCCGCCGCACAACCGGGAGGTCGTGGGTTCGAACCCCGGCCGCGTCATACCAAAAGACGTTAAAAGATGGGAGTTGTTGCTACCTTGTTAGGCGTTCAACAGTAAGGGATAGAGCAACGTCGATCTGGCGCTGCTCAGTGGCTGCCGGGCTCACGATCAATTGGGCAAAAAGAATTTCCGTTTCGGTTTAATAAAATTTGGAGTGGACTATTAGGCTATTATTATTATTATTATTATTATTATTATACCTCGCGGTACACTTTCTGGTAACTGTTCTGAAATATTTAAGGACATTTGTACAACATTGAGTGGACGCCGATACTTTTTTAAGGAGGGGATTGGGGGGGGGGGAGGGGGCTTGGACCAAATTCCTAACACAGTAGCCGAGAAGTAGAAAAGACTAACGTTAAGAGTGCTCAAAATGTATTTTTAATGGGGTGAAAGATAGGAGACTTGGAAATTGGAATAGATGATTATGATCAACGGTTGGTTCAAAGACATTCATTTTTATTTTTTTTAGTCAGCGCGACAGTATAGTCAAAAATACTACTAGGCGAAAAAACCAAAACGATTATGCTAACTCCAAGAAATCCCATGGCGACTTATAAATAACATTCCATCAAAATGTAATTATGGTTCAATCTTGCAAACTATGGTTCATATTATATTCACTCTTTACAGGGTCGTACAATCCCTGCCCATCCCCCTTCCTCCAAAAAAAAAAAAACACAAGACGGGGCGCTAAGGCTAAATAAAAATACAATACTGTTCTAGATCTTTTTATGCAATTTATTGTTTCCAATTCTCATAAACAATTTCTATTTCGTATTAGGTCTATACCAAAACACACTGGTGAACTTAAGAACTTAAGAACGAAAACTTACTCGTTTTCTTGAAGACGTTCATGACATGAAATGGCTACCTGTTTGTCATCACTTCTTGAACAACACTGCTCATTTACTCCACGTGTCGGCAATGTTGATAAATCTTGGCAACGGGGATACTAACGAAGATAGTTACGTCGATCTTAGTAAGCGCACAGACAGTCCACTAACGAGGGGGAAAAAACCGAATGCTGTTCGTGTTAGAGACAATCTGTCTCTCACATGTTTCTTATTTGTTTAGGTTGTAATTGGTTGAGTCACCTTTAGTTTGCAAGCGAACCAGTCCAGCCGTCTGTTTGAATTTTGAAAATGTTGACCAGTCCTCTTCTCAATTCCCCGAGAAAAGAATGCGAGTTATCAACCATACAGATAGTCGTGAGAAAATACTGCAACGTTGAGTTTTCTGATATAGGCACATTTTGAAGGGCTATTTCGAATACATTGTTTCTGCCATTAAAAAAGAGTAAAACATTTTCACAGACAAGCATGCATCTATACGAAGTAATAAAATGGACCAGGTAGCCTACAAGTGTTTTTTAAGATTAAAAATACTTGCGACTTGCGAGGATTAGTAGGCCTATTTAAGTTTGGAAGAATATAAAATTCTAGGATTTGAACAACGAGTGTAAGATCAATGATGGCTCTTGAAAATTGAAGTGCAACGAGCAAAAAAACTCCACCGAAATGACCACGTTTGATAAGAACGAGAACTAATATAGCCCGGCAATGCGCATCTCTGATCCAAAATCATTATCACAAAGATGTTCGCTAAAATAATTCCAAGGCTATTGCCTCAATTAAAAATGACGGCAACAATTCAAATTCCGATGACAAATCCTTGACAATTCGACAGCACATCAAATTTAACTTCTGGTCGTCTGCGGATCTCTGCTACTGTATACTTCCAATTTTCGCACGCAAACATTCGCGCGCTAAGTCCACATCTACGTTAGACGAACTCAATTGACTTAGTCTCGCGAACAGGCTTTTGCTCGGTACAAATCAAAAGACAAAGTGAAATGGCATTCATGACTTTAGCCTTGGTGTCAACATTGTAAATTGATAGTAAGAAAACGACTGAGACAAGACTTCTAGGTGCTGGTTTTGTGCAATGCTATCCTACCATGTATTGCACCTGTACTATTCTAACCTTGTAGCTATCAACGCAACTGTGATACATCCTAACTTGGATATGAAAGAGGGAAAGATATCTTTCAGTTTAGTACATTAATGGCTGATTTGACCGAGACCTGAATAAGAGGAAATGGGCCTTAAGCTTAAAATGTAAAAGTGCTCTAATTGCGTTGACCCGTAGCATCTGGATGCAACATAATAATATAAACTCGTTTAACCTTTACTAATAAGGAAACCATACATTCATTTTAACGTCATCATGCTATTAATCATCTTACGTTTTTCATTAAAGGCTTACAGAAGAGAGTGCCCTGTACCTTGCCCTTTACTCGTCTTCTCACCACTCTAAAAACACGAGGAAAGGACAAGGTACAATATATATTATTAGACCCGTTATCGTCATCATTATAATCGTGATCATGATCATTATTATTATCATCATTAAACAGCATTAACAATATCAATAATGATAATAATGATACTACTAGTATTAATAATAACAATAATAATGATAACATTGATGATAATAATAACAATAATAATAATAATGATAATAGTAATAATTAAAATAATACTATTTATAATATTTTTATAATAATATTATTATTAGTTTTATTTTCATTATTACTATTATCATTATTATTATTATTATCATCATTTTTATCATTGTTATTATTCATAATAGTACTTATCATTATTATTATTATTAACATTGTTGATGCTGACATTGTAACTTCGGACAATATGAGAAAAGTGTACTTTGTGTAATGTGTGTGTGTGTTGCTTGAATCCCATAATCACGCTATAATAACTGCAAAATTCCATTTGTAGGAGATATTTGTACAGGGAAGTCGTAGGCGTAAGAGGAAAGCCCCCCCCCCCCCCCAAAAAAAAGAGAAAAATAGGTGAAATTACCTGACGGCATTCGCAACCTCATATTTAGCCAGGGAGCGGTAGTATAATTGTAGTTTTAGTTATTTGATAAATAGCGAGAAATTGATATTCTGGAATGTCAAGCGTGTCAGCCACCCCCCCCCTCCCCCGACATAATTATGCCCCCCTCTCATATGCTAATGAAAATAGTGATTTTTCAAATAATTGAATATCGGCCTGGGCGTACATCAGAACACAACCACTATAAAGAAAGCTCAATCAAGAACGCCAACATTTTTAAGAAATGTATATTATTTAAGCGTTCCTGTTTTTTCCCCTTTTCATTTCCTTTTTTTTGACATTTCTTGTTTAGTTGACGCGGTGATTGTACATTTATCGTGACCCATTTGCTCTTTAAAAGTTGTTTTATTTATCCTAATACTTCTTTGTTCTATGACGTCTATATTATATTGCATTGTAACCACATTTTCATATGCGTAAAACTACATGTTTCTCTCAAGTGTATATATTTTGGTTCAATTTTGTTTATACTATTCAATTTCATTGTAAATCAACCATTATGAGTTCCTAAACTTTACGTGTTGATGTTTTTAAACAGAATAAATAATAGATAAATAAATTACATTTGACATTTAGATAAAAATCATGTGGGGTTTCATCTTTGACCTTTGTACATACATTCTCTCAAATTTAAAGCTCATCACTAGATCTACAACTGTAGTTCATACGAGGAAAGTGATTTCATTCTGTTTGCAAAAGAATTTTTAAAGTATGTGTGGGCTACATATTCAAAGTTTTTTTCTAACTAATAATACAAATAATCATCACATTCACTCTTCTGGTCAAATGTTGAAGTTGTTTCCTTTATTATATGAAATTAGTTGTATCGATTACAATACATGATATTAATCCATTTCAATGCTGAAGATTTAAACAAAGATAATAATAGAATCTCTGTTTCTGTCTTATTATTGAACATAGATACGGAATACCTTTAATAAGAGCATACTAACGAGGGTTCGATTAAGATATGACATCAGCGTTTCTGTAAGGTTTCCTTAACCTTGATGATAAATTTTTATTTTTGCTACCGGTAATACAGGTCGAGATAATTTAGAACAGTGTTATGTTGAAGAAGACATTCAAGCTCCAATTAAAACTGCATGACTGGTGTTTTGGGAGACAGACTTTGGTATTGGTGTGACTTCTTTTCATTAATCTTTCGATATGTTTGGCAATGAGCAACCAAAGATTAACACAGGTTCATCATTCACAAATATTTTGGTATCAGTTCATGGATATCAATTTAATGAGCTTTATCAAACAAAACAACGATGCATGATCTGTTGAGAGCCAGATGGGTGCGAACCCTATGGTAAATGACCGTGTCCTGACACCTACCCACTGGACATCCACCCCCCGGATAACCACCTCAGTCAACTACCCCCTAGGGCAACCACCTGTAGGACGACTACCCCCGGATAACTAACCCCAGGACAACTACCCACCGGACAACTACCCCTCGGACAATTACCCCTAAGATAGTTGTCCAGGGGTAGGTATCCTAGAGGGTGTTTGTCGTAGGGGGTAGTTGTCTGGGGAGTAGTTGTTCGGGGGGGGGGGGAGTTGTCCGGGGGTAGTTTTCCTAGGGGGTAGTTGTCTGGGGGGTAGTTGTCCCGGGGGGGGGGGGGGGTAGTCGTCCTAGAGGGTGGTTGCCCTAGGGGGTAGTTGTCCTTGGGGGTAGTTGACCGGGGGTGCTTATCCGGGGGTTGGATGTCCAGGGGGTAGGTTTCCTAGATCCGTAAATGAAACAAGTTTACACCCTTCTGTAATAGTACACTGTAAAAAAGAATTTGTTCATTGGTAATTTTTACGTATTTTTTCCATGTAGAATTTACTTGAAAACATTAGTTTTGCCACTTACGCACTAAATTTAAGTCTTGCTAACTTAAACTTTCAATTTAGTAGAACATACGTGGAATATTTAAGTAAAATCAAATACTTAAGAACTTTAAGTAATTTCAGCTTGTATTAATTTAGTAATTTTAACTCAAAATCAGAAATTATACGTATTACTCAAACAATTTATGTTGATTATTCTTATCTTTTTAAAGTAAGGACCAATGCAGTGCGTAATAGAAATATTTACATAATTTATGAATATTCATTAAGACCAAATTAAACTCTTTTTTAAATAAAACAATTCTTTTTTGTGGTTGAATGAAAATTTAAGGACTTTAAAACATTTACTAATTCATTTAACATGGCTAAGCAAAGACAAGACAATTTTTAATTGTTACCCAGTTCAAAACAAATCAAAACTTGATATTTCAGGAAATTGTCAACCAATTTTTCTTTTAAGATGCTACGATCAAATATATATGAAATTTGGAGCCTTTCAATATGTGTCGATTGAAGCGTATGTAATAGTTTGTGATGGTGGTAGATATATATATACGGTAAAATCTTAAATAGAAGTAGTGTTAGTGATTAGTTAGTGATTAGGTACAAAATCGTGCAATATGTAATCCTATCATAGCTTTTTTTTAATTATCTAAAATGATTACAATACTTAAATTATTTACGTTAATGTAACTCGATTTAACTGAGTAAAAATTTATTCAGCAAAATAATTAAATTCTACTTAAGATGCCGTAGGTAATATTTACTTAATAAAAATAAGGCAATTCTTTTCCTCAATTTTATTGAGTTATTTCGACTATTTTGTTTTTACAGTGTAACGGGTCATTGAAATGTTCGCACCTCGCAAAAGGTGATGCGCTGGGCTAGTATTGTGTTTAATACCTTATTTTGTTTTGTTTTGTGTATGTTTTTGTTTCTTTTTTAAGGAATTTGCATTCATATTGTATGTAAATTCAGTTGGATGTAATAAGTACATGCCTCACTTCTCGCATTACTTACAAAATTCTCCTCCTTACTTTCAAGACTTATCATAGTTTCGCTCCTTCATATCTTTCTGAACTCCTTCCTCGGTACACTCCTGTCCGGACTTTGCGATCTGCTTCTCAATCTCTCCTCTCTCGGTCTCACACTATATCTTACCAACAATACGGTCAACGTTCTTTCGCTTATGCAGCTGCATTTCTTTGGAACAATCTTCCCCTTCAAATACGCAATGCTAGTTCTTTAAATACATTTAAAACAATGCTAAAAACACATCTCTTTAAGTCTTGTTCCTGATATTTTTTGTAGATTAACGTAGGATACTATTAATTTTTGAACTATTTGTATTTTGGTTGTAAGTGATTTGTAATTATGTATATGTATTATTTTCATTTGTGAAGTTTTTAAGGTTAAATTGAATTGATGTAATTTGTAATGCAATTTCTGTTTTCCTATACTTATCAACTATTTTTCTTCTACACCGCTTAGAGGCAATTTGCAATGTGCGGTATACAAATATCTTGTGATTATTATTATTATTATTTATTAATTTTTAACTCATTGAATGATGATCAGTCTGATGCAAACTTTCCTTTTTTCAAGCATTTAAATAAAAATATTAAATATTCACAATTTAATATGAGCACACACCAGCGTCAAGATGTATTCACACTGCAAAATATATCAAATAATGAAACAACACTAATATTCTAGGGTGAATATAAACTTTATTAGTCTATTACATTTACATACTCAGTTGACATAAACATATCAGAATGAGATTTTGCACTGAAAAGATATATTTACAAGTACATTCTTATTTACAATATACACAAGTTAAATAATAAGTAATACAGAAAAAATATTGAATTTCTGCGATTCGGAGGGATGAGACACAGAGAAATATCAGAGTTTAGACATCATAGGGATGATTTTCCTACATTATTACATCCACTTGTTCATTTCCTTAAGGTAAAATCCAGCCCAAAATATGTTGCTTTTGGTACAAGCAAAAAAATAAGGGCATCTTATCATGAACCTCTCATTAGTACAAACCCACTGAGATCCTGAAAGATGAGGTTAATTTTAGGACAATTAAGTGCTGTATTGGGATGTTGGAACACTTTCCAGGGGGGTGTTTCAAAAAGCTGTGCGTAAAGTTACGCATGACTTTACAAATGACTTGAATATGAAGAGCTAAATGGGATTCTTTTAATTGCATAAGCTAATGTTGAAATACAGATGTAGATTAACCTTATCATTATTAACAATACAAGGACAAGTGTTTTAATGGGATGTTGGTGAACTTGTCCTTAAGATGGTTTTGTGAAACCTGTCCTGACAAATGATTGAGAGGGTTGGGGAAAATTAAGTCTATAGTCAACAAAGTTTTAATGTTTTAATGTTATTTATTTACCCCAACCTCCAACTGGTTTTACATCTCCAAACAGGGTAGGGGTTAAATTTCAATCAGTCCACAAGGATGGTATGAGTTTCTAGTCAAATTGGACCTACATCTCCCAAGGGTTAGCATCGAGTTTAATTGGACCAATAAGACTAAGACTATCAAGCGTATACACTACACAGTTTACCTTGTGAATTATATTTTTGAAAAAAATCTGAAAAACATTTCATACTGTGGCATATAAATACCTATGGATAGGCAAAGGGCATGTCACCACCCCCCCCCCCCCCCCCCATTGATTAATGAAAACAAAAGGGGGGAAGAGAGAGTGTGTGTGTGAGAGAGAGAGAGAGAGTGAGAGAGAGAGATAAAGAAGAAAGCGAGGGCAAAGACAAAGTTAGAATGAGATTATTCCACCCCCGTCCACATCCTACCCTCCCACCTCAATGACCCTGCTCTCATGTATTTCATCTACTGAATAAGTCCAGAGCGCCCCCCCCCCCTCCACCCCCAAGGTCAGCACTGTAAGCAACTGCCAGAAAATGTATCATTATAAGCTGAGACAACATGTGGACACTCTTTTTTTGACACATCATTATGCAGCTTGGCTATTGACTACAGGACCACTGCACTGTGAAACATCTCCTCGTAGTATGATTTAATAGTCCTGATCATCAGATGATACTTGAAAGGCACCGTCGTGAGATTCAGTTGATCGGAAAGTTCTTGGTTGGGAGAGGCCACACAAGTTCTGTATGAGAAAGGAAGATTGAGAGAATATTCAATTCAATTCAATTCATTTTATTCATTTCCATTTTCAATAAAAACAATACAAAGGTATATACAATGATAAGCATTTGCAATATATAAGAAAATGAAAATAGGGAACTAAAAAAATAAGGCAAATGGCCTTGTGGAGGCATAGTTCCCGAACAGTAGTTAAGAGATTTACATATACAAACAAAACTAAAAAAAGAAACATACATGACAAGACATGACAGGGACATCATTCATGGCAGGTAATACAAATGGAAATATTCATTACAAAATCATAAGTTCGAAAACAGTTATAGGTAATGCTGTGTAATATGAATATGGATACAAGAATTAATGATATTTAGATATTTAGATATTTAGATATTTAGATATTTAGATATTTAGATATATGATGGGGGGGGGGAGAGAGTAAGAGGGAGTAAGAGACAGTGAGAGAGGGGGTAGAGAGAAAGAGAAAGAGAAAGCAAGAGAGAGAGATGGAGAAAGGAAGAGGGAGACAGAGAGATGGTGGGATTGGAATTGGGATGGGGAAGGAGAGAAAAACAGAGTAGATAGAGAGGGGAAGAGAAAGAGAGAGAGAGAGAGAGAGAAGGGATACGTGGAGGGGAGAGATTTTGATTTAGATAATATGATGGGACAAAAGAAAGAGATAGAGATAAAGAGTAAAAGAAGGGGAAAGAGAAAGAAAGAGAAAGAAAAAGAAAGAAAAAGAAAGATAAAGCAAGAGAGAGAGAGAAACACAGAAAGAAAGGGGGAGACATAGAGATGAAAGGTGAGGAAATGGGCAAGAGAGAAAGACAGAGATGAGAGGGTAGGGACACAGTGAGGGGAGAGAAGGGAGAAGAGAAAAGGAAGTCAGAGATGAAGGGGGGTGGGGCAGGACAGAGATGCAAGAGTGGAGAGAAGGGAATGACAAGGGATGCAGAGAAAGGGAGATGGATGAGGGAGAAAAACAGAGAGAGCCAATAAAGTGCAAAGGAGAAAGGGTGTGAATGAGAGAGAGAGGAGAAAAAGAGAAATGGAGGGAACACAAAGAACAAATAAGAGTCAGAGAGATAGAGAGGTATTTAAGAGAACGGGATGAATGAAAAATTGAGAAAAAAACAAACGACAGATTTAGGTATATTTCAAAGACACAAATCAAGATTAGAGTAACGGCTACTCCTGCATTATATATAGGATACAAATTTATCTGTTGACAAAGAGCAAAATATAGGTAGCATACCCACAGTATCCAAGCCTGTTTACGGCAGTTTTGACAGCAATAAGCCCAACCCATAAAACCAATCACAATAAGTGCTCTTCAGCACGTCAACACCATTCTTGATTTCAAACAAATCACCAATTTATGCGTATGCGATTCTTCATTGGTATTGATTTTCGTCTCATCCCACATCACAACACATTGTGATGACATGATAAAAGGCAATATTTATGCATTTTATATTGATATTTTCTGTGGCAGCTACATGTAGGTAAACGGATGAATGCCCAATAGGCCATTTTCGTAATGTACCCAAATGTAATGCATAAGTATTCGTGAAGTGCCTCAATACAGATTATTTCATTCACCTGATAAGAATAATAGTATTTCAATAGACAGAATCCGAACTGCATACATTAGTTGTTGCCAGGTTGGACAAGCATTATGGCTTGACCTACCTAGCAACACATAATATATGCAGTTGCATTCTGACTATTGAAATACTACTATTCCTATCAGGTGAATGAAATAATTTGTATTGAGGCACTTCACAAAGACTTATGCATTAAATTTGGTTACATTACGAAAATGGCCTATTGTATAAAAAAAGTTTAACTTCAGGAGAATTTAAAAAAAATCATTAAATGGTATATCATGTTTACTATTCACCATGTAATGATGTTTTCATGTATATGTATGTCTTTATATGTATTATTATGTTATGCAGGGCCCCCAACTATAACAGTATTTTAACTACTGATGGGGCTACCCTGTTGAAATAAAACGAAATAAATCTGTACATGTATATATTAATCAGTATGTGATTTGGGATTATTGCATTCATATGAGCTCACACAAATATCATAAATCTATTGTCACTGCAGGGAACTATTACTTGAGCTTTATGACTACAAAATACGACAATTAATGATATGATATATAACCTGTCATTTTGATTTGTTTTTATGGTACATCTGCATGTTTTTATTGGATGAAACAACCAACCCCCACGTAAACACAGGAATACAATGATTCAGTAGGGAAGGCATAGACGTGAAGACTTGTCAGATTTGATTTGGACGGGGGCTCAGTTGTCTGTATGAACGAGGGAGAGCTGCTAATTAGCTAGCTAATGACCAAGATTTAAAAGCTACATTACTGCCATTTCAGTCATTATCTTTTTGATTCCTCAACTTTTGTTATCGTACACCTAGATTTGTTTAATCGAAGGCAGCAAGCGTTTCAAGCTCCATGCTAACCCTGCATCCCTTCTATATCATGTTAATTGTAGAAATGAGTAATGTTCTCCTACATGTATATATTGCCTATGTTCTATACAATATGAGTATCATGTACCGGTATTGTACTTTGAAACATCAATTACATCACACTGATGGACATTATGTATGTTTAAAGGGACTTTGTAACATTGTTCAGATGAGAGATGGTGGTGCTAAGGTAGTGACTTCAATGCTAGATGTACAATTAAAGATAATCTGAAAATTTGAGCGAAAAACGGACCATTATTCATGGTACAAATTGGGAAAAACTGATCTGATTGATTCCTTAATTCTCCCAACTATATTATTACAATTTAATTACATTTTAGGTAAATGGAAATCTCACAAAGCAATGAAATGGCTCTACATTCCATTCCAGACATTTAAGTTTTGACAGATTTTGTATAGCCTGTTTTATGTCTTTTTTTCATGGAAAAACGGTTAGGAAAATTCAAAAATGGTTGGGAGAATTTACTGTTAATCACTGTTAGAGGGTGTCATACATCAACACCTTCAAAGAGAACCATAGATATCTTTGTGGTTTGAGAATTTTTTCAGGATTTTTTGCATGTCAGAGGGTAAGTACAGTAGAAGGAATATAGTAAGTAACATTTTCATACAAAAATTAAGCAATTTTTTCATCAACCTTCAACTATGTTACAAAGTCACTTTAAGATATGATATAGAAATCAATAAATCAAATCAAATGTTAGACCATGACAAACTCACCATTGTCTAAGACCACGTCCATAGGCTGATCGTATCTGTTCAGGAACTCGGCCGGGGTGCAAAGGTCGGGCGTGAAGAGCAGATAACCAATCAAATCTGCCGTCAGAAGCAAAGAGCAAAGTCATCATTGATACATGTTGAGTCATTATGCGACCCGAGAGAAACATTTCACCATGCGTTGCTAACAGAATGAGCTCGACATGATGGATAGTTATTCATTTTGTATGCGCAGAGTGTTCCAGACAGATCCATAAGCACTTGACAAAGAGGGGCCTGGATTCGGGGCATCATTTCTTCTGAAAACGGCTGCATTTAAGCAGCTACATTTTGTTAAAAACAGGAACTAATGTCTCCTTTACTGATTTCTATTTCCTAAAAGAACATGCAGGTCCATTATGCACTTCTTCTTTTCATTTTTTCTTTCTCTTCTCTTCATTAACAGGGGTACGTGGGTCAATATAAGCATGCTGAGGTATATAAGATCATAAAATACTTTGCACTAACAAACAAGCCACTGATCATATCTACTGCAGATGCCTCTGAGAGTAGAAGTTTCGTCAACTGAAGTTTATATTAAACAGGCCTCTATCATATTCCAACTTTTATATTGTAGCCATTTTTACTTTACAATCATGGGCAGTGATAAGGATACAAGTAATTGAATTCAGCTATTTAAGATTACAAAAAGTTGTGTCCTTAAAGGGGAAGTCCACCCTGAAATTAAGTTAGTTTTAATAGGAGTAGAAAAATGAGAGAAACAAGTCAGTGAAAGTTTGAGCAAATTCCGATTAAAAATAAGGAAGTTAGGATTTTTGAAGTTGTGATCAATCAAACACAAATTGGCAACTCTATGACGTAAAATGCGAGCTCAACTTCCATTTGCTTAGTACTAAAAAAATATAAAATGTTCATTTTCCCTCAAGAAAAATTTCAACCATACATGCACCCTAAATATAATAATTGCAAATATGTTTCTATACTCCCCCTGCAAGGAACAAATATATATTCCGTCATCAATAACGAAGAAAACATGATTTTATGGAATATTATGCACAAAGCAAATGAAGGAGAGCTCGTATAATAAGTCACAGAGTTGCCAATTTGTATTTGATTGATCACAACTTCAATAATTCATAACTTTCTTATTTTCATTCAGAATTTGCTCAAACTTTCACTCACCTGATTTTCTTATTATTCTGCCTCTATCGAAACAAACTTATTTTGGGGGTGGACTTTCCCTTTAACTTGCATCTTCACATTTTTGTTTCACAAAAGGTTGTGTAACAGGACCATCCGACCAGACACGATGACCCGATGATTCAAAGTAGGCCCTCAAACAAGACTTTGGGTGATATTCTCGAAAGCGGACTAACTTTAGTCCATGGTTTAATCCACTGAATAAGTATGGAATGCCAAGTGTCCTTATGAATATATTTTGGAATAGTTTGATATGTCCCTAAATTACCATGATAACATAATTATATCATAGTTATATTGTTGTTAATCAATTATGTTATTACATTTTTTATTTTAATTTAGTGACAGATTAAATTATTCAAAAACATATTCATATGGACACTTGGCATTCCAAACTAAGTCTGGGGATTAACCATGAACTAAAGTTAGTCCGTGGATTAACCATGGACTAAAGTTAGTCCGCTTTCGAGAATACAACCCTTTATGTATAACTCACCTTGAGGGATCAGAAGGTCAGACACCTTTTCATGAAGCTGATCCATCACAGTCTTTAATGTGATCTGCGGTAAACGAAAACAAAAGACAAAATAGAGGTGAGCATATCCTTTTTTCTATCAAAGCGTTGATTGCATTTATGCACAGTAGCTTTCACATGTATTTTTTTCACAAAATGACAGGTAATGTTTGTGGGAAGGAGAGCTTTGTGCAAGATAGTGGCTTCATGAAATTACCCATGTAATACCGATCTTGATTAATTTGATGACAACCCTTTTAAGACCGGTTTAATAGCTGAATAATCGTGAAGCTTTTGATATATTTATCCCATGATAAATACAGTGTGGCACAGGGAGATTATTGGTGTGGCATATCTTTAACCTAAAGGAGGAGTAGCAACATTGCAGTACTTTCAAAGGAGGTTTGACGGCAAATAACTCTTAAAATTCAGAATGACCCTTCAAATTTGACCCCCTCCCCCTTCCACACACACACACACACAAACAAACACAAGTTATATTAAAGGTTTCTTTCTGTAAGAGATACATTAAGAACTTCTTCTTCTTTATAGTTAAAATAACCCCTTAACTTAGAAGTTGGCATGGATTCCAGTTTACTGTAACACCAGAAATTTCTGAAACACAGACATCACAAAATATTTAACGCTAATTTCCAAAGCTTTGTCTACCGACATGTTCGTCACAGCACAAAACTTTTGCAGAACTCAACCACTAACAAAATTTGTGAAAGTTTCATATTTTACAGTGCTGGGAGTTGTCATATAGTTTTAGGGACATTCATTCATTAATTTCGGTTTATTGTGTCTAAATTCCATGTTAAAACAGTCGGGAGACTGATACAAACAAAGATTACAAAGTTCAAAGAAATAAAGAGAAATTAAAAATACATGTACATCAATATGGAAACGATCACAAATTAGTTCAAGGAATAAATTAACAATAATAATAATGGAAACTTCAATATATTGCACATCATACATAAAATAAATCGAATTTACATACATGTGTGAGTGGGGGAAAAAGAAGATAAAAAAAGAGAGAATGGACAAAGAATTTCATTTCCTTTTCTCGTAATATTTAGATTTTGACGATTTACATTTTAAACACAATTAACATAAATTGATAGATAAAACGTAATGGTGATAATATCAGATTAACATGCTTTAAGAATGAACAATTCTACTAGCAAATATGAAGAAAGTTGGAAATTAAGAAATGATATGGGCACCTGCAGAATATCTAAAGAAACAAGCGTGTGTAAATAATGTGTAAAAAAGTGTAAACAAATAACAAAATTAAACGCATACTGGCATTATTGTACTATATATATGTATATATATATATATATATATGAATTAAAAAGTTGAAATGGGTGCATAAACCATGTAAACGGAATAAAGTTGTTAAATTAATATATGTAGGAACATGAGTATTAAAAAATATATATATATATTTAAGGAATTTAAGCCATGTGTATATTCAGGGCACATGTATATCTATCATGTTACTATAACATGTAGACCTATAGTAGGCATTATGGGGTAAAAAGCTAAAACTAAATGGAAGAATAGTAGGACTTTAATTTTTACAATAAGACTCACACCTCTCACACAAGTTAATTTGTATGACACTTTTCTACTGCACCTGAAGATGAAAACACCAGATTTGTTCTGCCCTTGGTTATAAAGCTACATTTCTATAAACACGACGTAACGGTATGACTGACAAAACTGCCCAATTATATGGAGTTTTCCCTCCAGGCCAGACGAGGAAGAGTTTGCTTACAAATTACAATCTCTTCCATCCATCTTTGTGGTTGCTATAGCAACACTATACTGAAAATGATTACTAGAAGTGCATAGCTGGTAGGCATTGGATTCAAGAGCGAAACAAAATAATTAGTTCACAAGTTGCTGAATTCAATTTTTGAGAAAATACAAATCATATCAAGCACATGTACACAAGTGGATCATAAGAAATTGAATAATACCACCACTTGATTTCTTCACTGATACAGGTATCTAACATGTACTTGATTTCATTCTTCAATTGTTACTTATCTATTTCTACTCCTTATACTACTACTACTACTACTAATACACGACTACTACTACTATTTCTACTACGATACTACTACTAGTACTGCTACTACTACTATACTACTACTACTAGATCTACTACTACACTATTTTACTACTACTAGTACTGCTACTATACAACTACTTCTACAACTACTACTAATGCTAATGCTGATGAGGCTGCTACTACTACTTATAATACAGTTACTTTCCCATTAGCAACATTGCTTGGCATGAACTGTATTCTGAACCACAGTTTATTATTCCTTGATTTCTGAACTGCTATGGTTTATTAACCCTCTAGCTTCTGAATTCTCTCAATCTCCATATAGTTTTAACACAGGGACGATCTGGGGGGTGTTTCACAAAGATCCTAAGTTGAACTTATATCTAAGTTGGACTTAACAATTATGGAAAGGCAATAAATGTTTTTTAAAGTTATTTTCAAAGGCATAAAATGTTGACTCAAATCATTCATATTTTCTATTATCATGAGAGATTTCATGTTCTTGATGAGGAAATTATGAAAAGTTTAAAATACTTGAATTTTTGCTTTTGAATATATTTCATTATAAGGCTAGAAATGGCTCTCCATAATGTTTAAGTTCGACTTAAGATCTTAGTGAAACACCCCTCTAGTTTCCAGTGGACAGTGGTACTGTAGAATGCAGTCAACAGAATTATAAAACAAAGAAACAATGATTTCACATACATGTACCCTGGATAAAGAGAACATGTTGGTGCAATCTTGAAGGACGTACGTACATGTCATGTTCTCTCTAAAAGATTACAGCACAATGACGTAAATGCAAGCCAAAGAGTAGCTAATTGACAGTTGAGCCTGACAAAGTACAAAATGGGATTTGTCCAACTGTCGTACATTCTCAAACACATGGATTTGAGAATTAGTTACCTAGGTTTTCTACTGGCATCGATTTGTTTTGGGGGATAGATTTCTGTGTTTTTGACGTCAATGCCCAAAGTCTGGTTATTCCCAAGCATCAAGCTACTTTGCATATTGATGTTGAAGATGCTATTTGATGGCTAAGATAGATGGGTTATTATTCAAATGCAGGAGCACAAATGACTATTTGCATCAATCCATCTCATGGAAAATGGTGGATTTCAGAACTAAATACGTAGATGTTTATAATGGCATTTGTTTTCGAAATATCTTGGCATTTCAATGTTAATGCCTCTTGCAAAACAACTTCAAAGAATGTTTCGCAAAATACATTTTACATGTCAATCTTATAGTATGGAGTTGGTGCTTGGCAGCAAAGACTAATCATATACCGGTACACAGAGTTGAAAAATCAATAGATTTTGTTTTTTGATTATGAAAAATTAGTAGATCATGTAGATCTTTTTAACAAGGGAAACGCTCTCGGCGGTCTCGCCTGCATAACGCAATTCAATATGATAAACCAGAACGTCAATGACGTACATTGTAGTGCTCATCCGCATCTCGCAACAACAGATATCGTGGTACACTTTTGAACTGGTCAAAAAATAAAAATGTGATGCCCTGGAAGGGACATAATTTCATTTCATTTGCATAAAGTACCATAAATAATCAATGGAGCAAAATCTCAAAATTCTGTGTAGAAGTTTAGTGTTCCAAATTTAGCTCTACCAGATAAGGCAAACCAAATCAAAATCGGTCAAGAAATGAGGGAGAAGAAGCAATTTTTGTTATATTTGGAATAAATTTGCATAAATTACCATAATTAATTAATGGAGAACAATTTCAAAATTCTGTGTAGACCTTTAGTGTACCAAAGTTAGCTCTACGATATAAAGCACACCAAATCAAAATCGGTCGAAATATGAAGGAGAAGAAGCATTTTTTGTGATTTTTAAATTATTTTTGGAATAAATTTGCATTATTATCATAATTAATCAATGGGAGTAAAATCTCAAAATTCTGTGTAGAAGTTTAGTGTTCCAAATTTAGCTCTACCAGATAAGGCAAACCAAATCAAAATCGGTCAAGAAATGAGGGAGAAGAAGCAATTTTTGTTATTTTTGGAAAAAATTTGCATAAATTACCATTATTAATTAATGGAGAACAATTTCAAAATTCGGTGTAGAAGTTTAGTGTACCAAAGTTAGCTCTACCAGATAAAGCAAACCAAATCAAAATCGGTCGAGAAATGAAGGAGAAGAAGCATTTTTTGTGATTTCAAATAAATTTGCATAAATTAGCATAGATAATGAATTTCACGATTCTGTGTACAAGTTTTAAATCCCCCTCCTAGCCCTATCATATGAAACAATCAGAATCAAAATCGGTTGAAAAATAAGGCTGTCAATGCGAACGGCAAGAAAATCTCCATCACAAGCCTCGCTGATATTGACTCCAAACTGTAAGCTTATTTCGTTGGTTTGAAAACTCAATGAAACTGATTTCTTATGGCTCTAAGATATCCTTGTCTTTCTTGTGCAAAAACAGTCAGAAATAATCAGAATGCTGTTAAATGTGTAGTTTGTAATAGTAGGATTCTTCTTTCATGTTCTTGTTTAGGTCTGGATTTTTTCAATTCTAGTCAAGACTGGATTTGTAGTAAGTGTATTTTTTCTGAATTGCCTTTTAATTTTCAATCTCAAGATAGCTGTGGAGAAAAAGATAGTAATATTCATTCCGTATTGTCTGATGTTCAGTCAAACCCAGTAGTTAGTGATTGCCTTCATAATAATCATGATAATCTAGTTCCAGCTAAGCTCAAAGAGTTATTTACAAAGGGTACGAAAATGGTACAATTAAATGTTAGAAGTTTATTGCGAAATGTTGATGAATTAAGAATCTTATTCAACAAATATCCAATTGATATTGCAGCTTTCAATGAAACTTGGTTGGACGATTCCATTATGAACAGTGAAATAGATATTGATAATTACAAAATCGTTCGGAAAGACAGAAATCGGCACGGTGGGGGTGTCGCTGTTTATATACATGATAGCATTGATTTTGAAGTTTTAAATCATGAATCTTTACATAATTTGGAAGCTATAGCAATCCTCGTTCGAAATAAATTTTCTCACCCCTATGTCTTTATTACTTGGTATCGTCCTCCCAATAGTTACTCTGAGCTTTTTTGTCATTATGAATCGTTGTTGTCTTTTATTGACAGTTTTAATCATAGTACGGTCATTATGGGCGATTTTAATTGTGATATTCTAAAGACCCCTTTACATAGTGAAACTAAGAGATTGATCCAAATACATGAAATTTATTCTCTTGAGAACATAAATGTCACAACTAGCACCCGTGTTACTGATACCTCATCTAGCCTAATAGATCTGATGGTTACTAACAGGATTGATCAAATTAAGTTATCTGGTGTTATCAATATTGGATTAAGTGACCATTCACTGAATTATGTTGTTTGGGGACTACCTTGTACTCACCATGATCCTCGTACTATAACGTATAGAAAAATGAAAGGTATTGATATTGTAAATTTTTGTGAGCAGCTTGATAATCAACCCTGGGAGAATGTTTACTTAGCTCAAGATATTGATGAAGCAGTTCAGTTGTGGGAGAATTACTTGATGGAAGTTGTCAATACTATTATGCCCTCTAAATCCAGAAGAATCAAAAATACAATTTCTCCATGGATGACTTCTGAAATCATGAATTTGATAAAGGAACGTGATAAAGCCAAAAGAAAAGTACGGAAAAGCAAAAATAACGATGCTATGAATTGTTATCGTAAGTTAAGAAATAAAGTAACTTTTGAAATAAGAAAAACTAAAAGACAATATTATGTTAATAAACTGTCCTCTGCTATGGGGAGATCGACTGAGGTCTGGAAGGTTGTGAAGACTGTTTTGCCAACATCTCGTACTAATAGTACTGAAGCGTATGTAAATGATTCTGATATGAGAGCTAATGAGTTTAATCTATTTTTTTCTTCTATCGGTGCAGAGTTAGCCTCTAATTTTCATGATCCTCCACATTCAATAAATGATGATGAAGTTCGTGTTAAGAATGATGCTAAGTTTACGTTTCATTTAGTCACTGAAAATGATGTTCGAAAAGAACTAATGAAATTGAAAGATAATACTTCTGTGGGCTTAGATGGGATTTCTTCCAAAATTTTGAAAATGTGTGCTCCTATTATTGTGCCATATCTTACTCACATAATTAATAGATCATTCCTCGAGTATAAGTTTCCAAATCAATGGAAGAGGTCAAAAGTCATTCCCATTCATAAATCTGGCAACAAAAATTCCCCAAATAACTTTCGTCCTATCTCAATACTACCTACGGTATCAAAATTGCTGGAAAGATTTGTTCAGCGGCAATTAGTTTCTTTTTTAGAAGAAAACAAACTTTTATCAGCAGAACAATTTGGCTTTAGGAGTAAACACTCAACAATAACGTCTTTGGTTAAAATTACAGACAGATGGATGAACGCTGTTGATCAGGGAAAATATACAGGAGCAGTATTTATTGATCTAAAAAAAGCTTTCGATTGCGTTGATCCTGACTTGCTCCTCGAAAAGCTACGTAATATTGGTATAGCTGAAGAATGTTTGCCATGGTTTAATGATTATTTACATAACAGGTTTATTTCCACTTATTTTGGTTCAACTCTTTCATCTCATTTACCCATTTCTTTTGGTGTACCGCAGGGTTCCATTTTGGGGCCTTTGCTTTTCATTATTTTCGTTAACGATTTAACTCAATATACACATTATTGTTCCATTCAACTTTACGCTGACGATACTGTTCTTTATTTTTCAGATTTTAATGTGGAAAGTGTTCAAAATAAACTAAACCATGACTTGTCATATATTTATAAATGGATGTGCAATAATAAGTTAACACTGAATTTTGATAAGACTGTATCCTTACTCATAGGCTCTAGACACATGTTAAGTAAATGTAATAAATTAAATGTATATATAAATAATATTGCAATACAACAGACTGATAGTGTAAAATATCTCGGGTTCATTATCGACAGCAAACTTAAGTGGGATGTCCATATAGATAAACTATGTAAGAGGGTTGGAAACCTAGTAAAATATTTGGCTAGACTACGTTATTTTATTAATGAGACGAATTTGAACTTGATATATAAAGCAATTATTTTACCCCTTTTTGACTATGCAGACATTTTAATCGATTCATGTGATAAAAAATATATTAAGAAACTGCAAACTCTCCAAAATCGCGCGGGCAGAATAATAATGAAAGTTAATACATATGAACACATTTCTAACACACAAATTCATTCACTTTTAAAATGGTCATCTCTTGAATCCAGGCGTAAGAAAAATCTTAATGTATTTGTCTATAAATCAGTCCATAATATGTTATCTCCCAGTATGAATGAAATGTTTCAACCCCCTTCTCATATTTATTCCCTCCGCAATTCCGGTAACTTTGTTCTCCCTAAACCTAGAACTGAATATTGTCGCAGAACTACCCAATACAGAAGCTCGATTCAATATAATACTCTTCCTCCTACCACTAAATTACTTCAAACTGTTCAAACATTCAAAAAGTATTTAAACAATACTATTCCAGACTTCTTGTAGCTGTATCCTTTTTTTTTTTTTTTTTTTTAAATAAATAATTTACTTGTCTAGCTTTCTCTCTTGTATAAATATCGTAACTATTTCTCTCATGTTTCTTATTTTACTCGAATTTGTAATTATTATTGTAAGTTCTTATTTTGCTGTAAGTTTTCCTTACTTTTGTAATAACTATTTTCATGTTTTCTATTTCTATAGGGACCCCTCTGTAAACCAGCATTGTTATGCTAACAACGCTGAGTAGGGCCATCCCTCCGTCTTTCTTTTTTTATAAGTGTGTCTTTATGATTGTAAATATATATATATATAATTATGTTGATGTATTTTTTTTAAATGACGGAAAATAAATACAATACAATACAATACAAGGAAGCATTTTGAAAATCTTGATGATGATGCCACAACATAGTCCAAGTCTGTTGACCTGAAATGACCTTTGACCTTGACTTTGTGATCTGAAATTCTACTCACATGATTGGGGATACTTGATTACCCTATAGTCCAAGTTTCATTGACTCAGAACTTATACTTTAAAAATTATATCAAAAATTCAAAAACTTAACCTTAGGTTAAGTTTTCGATGATGATGCTACAACATAGTCCAAGTCTGTTGACCTGAAATGACCTTTGACCTTGACTTTGTGATCTGAAATTCTACTCACATGATTGGGGATACTTGATTACCCTATAATCCAAGTTTCATTGACTAAGAACCTATACTTTAAAAATTATATCAAAAATTCAAAAACTTAACCTTAGGTTAAGTTTTTGATGTTGACGCCGTCGCCGTCGCCGTCGCCGCCGCCGCCGCCGTCACCGGAAAAGCGGCGCCTATGTCTCGCTTTTTGCTACGCAGGCGAGACAAAAATTATATTTGAATCAATATTTTCACTCTTTTTACTTGAAGCCAATATCAAATGGAAATTCTTAATGATCCTTCCCTCATCTAATCTCCCTTTAAAAAATAAAAATCAAACAAATAATAGCAACAAAATATAAATTGGAGACTAAATCTTTGTCAAACTTAATTGTTAAACCCTCGCTTTAATATACCTACTTAAATTTTTGTTTCTCCATTGATGCTATGCACGCATGTATGTTGTATGAAATTGCAATCTTGTTCAGATATGAACGCATTGTCAAAAATGTAGGTTACATGTCATAGTATCCAGTTCTACTATTTTCTATCACTGATACATGATTTTGGGGGAGATTGAATTGGTGGAAGTAAAAGCTGAACATTTTTCAAATACAGGGAGAATTTAGATGAAAGCCCCTAGGCAATCATTTTCCTTGATTAATTGATTGAGCTTGCACATTTATTACCATGCACGGTCACAAATGAATATGAATAGGTGTCATCAAAAGCAAAGCTTGAGTTGGCGTCCCCATCATAAATACGCGTTCATAAAATAATAAATCTCTATATATGCAATGATGCAACAGAGAATAGAAGGTTAACAGAGAAAAGAATCAGAGAGAGAGAGAGAGAGATAGGGAGAGAAAGATAGAGACAAACAGACAGAGGCAAACAGAGTGACAGACATACACAGGAAGATAATTGATGGGTAAATAGTACATTAAATAAATGATATCAGCAAGTGAATAATTGCCCCCCCCCCCCCCGCCCTAAAAGAAAGAAGAAAAAAACAAGAAAGAAAATTTCATTTTACATCATCGCCTTTGCAATATAGTTCCACATCTAAAGAAGATAGTCCATGAATTTGTTTTCTGTGAAATTGCTCGAAAATATCAAATGTCAAATAGAGCGATAGTGAAACAGTCCTGATGGAATTTATTTCCAAGAAAACACACCATTAACATATATTACTGCAGTAGAATAATGATGAGGGCATTTGATGGGTGGATGATTAGTATGCTAGTCTGCAAAATAGACACCATTACCAAAACAAGGAGACAGTAAAACTGGAAAAAATGGCCAAGGATGCTTGGCCAATTTGAAAGATGAGAAAGGATAAAACGAGCAAAACAAAGCTGTCAGTGAAACGATATCATTAGAATGACCAGATGATGCCAGAGCATCGCTGCAAGAAATACTGGAATTAATCGGCAGATTAACTAGGCAATATCTTCTTGTTAAAAATAGCAAATATGGGATCTAATAAGGTATATTAAAAATAAGTTATGGTTATTGGCCTTATATTAGTTTTATCTTTCGCGCTACATCATAATTATCTTTGGTAACTCGTTTCCAAGTTTTATGGAAGAACACCAACAAATAATTGGAGAATCAAAAAGAAAATGACTGAAATGGCAGTAATTTAGTTTTTAAATCTCGGTCATTAGCTAGCTAATTGGCAGTTCTCCTTCGTTCACACAGAAAATTGAGCCCCCGCCCATATTAACTCTGACAAGTCTTCACTTCTATGCTTCCACTAATCATTGTTTTCCCATGTTTGCGGGGACATTTTTTATTGTTTCATCCAATCAAAACACACAAAAGTACTATAAAAACAAAATCAAAATGACAATTTCATTTTGGAAATCGGTATGGGATTGCTTCAGTAATTACCTACGTCATATTACATGTAGGTTTATGGATAGGGTTGCGATTCTTATCTTTCTTCTATCAGCAAAAATTAAAATTTATTTAAAAAAATTATTCACAAATGATAATTAACAAACAACTATGTGTATTTCTTTTCAATTCTCTCCATATTTTATTATGTAATACTGATTCACTTATTTGTTATGCCAATAATGATGCTTTTGTGATTGTGTAAGTTTGATTTGTATCTTTGAATGTAAACTAGGAAAACCTAATAAATCCTCTAATGAGGCAAAGAAAAACAGGAAGAAGAAAAAATGTAATATTGATAGCGTACTAAAAGAAATGAAAAGAACAGAGAAACTGATGCTTACATGAAGAACTGAAGATGTATCTATACATGTATGTACGAGCAGGTTGGCTTGTAAATTTGGTTCCTGTGGCCTGTCACAAGGTACTGAACACATTTACCTTTCTTTTTGTATAGCCAGAGTATTAATGGCCCAAATAAAGGCAGATTCCCTGCCATTAAATCTGACATTAGCTTCTAAATGGGCTGGTACCTATGCAGTTAAAAGCACTCCAAAACCCATTAGTACTTTGCCTTCAGTATCCGGAAGATTCAGTATGCTCCATAAGTACCATGTACATACCAGGATCTCTCCGTGTCTTTTTTACTTGATATCCATTTTAAAAGGAAGTACAGTGTGGGTTCTAATTTGTACGTGGCAAAATCTAACTAAGGATTTATTCACTCAAGGTTATGACTAGTATCGAGTGAAAAAAAGGAAAAGATGGCAATGTGCTCGCAGTAGTACATGTAGTAGTAGTAGAAGTAGTAGTAGTAGTAGTAGTAGTAGTAGTAGTAGTAGTAGTATTAGTAGTGTAGTATAGTAGTAGTAGTAGCAGATGTACATGTGTACATCTAGACAAACTCATATAATATCTAACTTGTTTGGCACAATGGTTTATCTGAAGTTTCAGGTTCAACAAGTAGCAGTATGCCTAGACGAAAATCACTGGGAATTGTTTGTTAACAGATGTACTGTAATTAAATTGTTCTTTTGATGCTATTTGACTTGTGTAACTGTATCTTGTTAAGATAATGATCATGGAAACAAATCAAATCAAACTTGACAAACAGGGCATAGACTAAAAACTATGGCTGTCTCATACAATGGTAAAGGCAGATTACCTACGAAAGCTCGGCTTTCGGCTCTCAGCTCTCAGTAATTGATTAGCCCTAATGACGGTGACACGACCAGTCCATCAGTTGAGATCATCATTGGACGTAAGACAAGAGTTTCATTCTAAAAGGTACTAAATCCACTTTTAGGGCACTACCATGGAATGTGCTTGGATGACCTTTATCAATTTATTTCATCCAAAAATACAAATCTCTTGGAATGACCAATAACTAATGCAGAGATGCCAACCTTCATCAACAAAAAAAAAGGGTTCTTAAGAGCAAAAAACAGTATTTTTGAGAAAATCTCACTTTTTAAGTTTTAATATACCGGTAGAGCAAAATCCAATAAGATGCGCTTTACATGACAAAATAATGTTAATGACAAAAACTCAACAAGGAAAAAATTAGAAATAAACATTAAATTATTTAGGAGGTGCATCTTTAAGTCTTTTTGAAAGAGTCGTTTGAAGTGTGGACAAAAGAAGGAAGAATACATGTATATAGTGCATTTCATTCCCGTTTGTCAGATCCGCATATTCATTTAAAACATCAATTTCTGTCAAAATTGCATTTAGTCCCTTTTGGAATTGAGCTGTTCCTACACTTTCTGAGTGCATTTTACATGGTTAGCCTCATTAATTTGTGCACAACATGTCGGGTGAGTATGCTCATTAGGGGGACACCAGGAGTGGGTTGTCTAAGAGATCCCAGGCCAGGGTCCTTCAATTACGTACGTACATACATGTACTTGTTGAATCTATCGGCTGAAAATACCAGGGGCGATAGTCTTGATGCTACTTAAGCCACTGAATCTTAAGCTCCAGATAACTCAAGCTACATGTAGAGCCTATGCACCGGATGTGCTAAAATCACTATTTATTATTAGGTGAATAATCAAATAGTGGAGAAAGTGGCATTCGAGTTCAGATTGGTGAAATATTCAAATAGTTTGAATATTTGAATATTATTCCCAGGTCTACATATATTCATAAAAAATGAAATTCTATCCAAATGTTTTATGTTCTGTTGAACAATTTTGGGGTTGTGATGAAATTTCATTCAAAATAGTTTGAAACAACAAGAAAATTAATAAAATCAAGTAAATTATTAATTTTTAAAGAAATGGTGAGCTTCATAGCATTTACCCTGTTCCCCACATGTTTTTTATAAAACAGAATTATTATCCCTTCAGTTATTACAAATAAGATCCATCATACATGCATTAAAAAAAACAAGAAATGCACTCAGAATAAGAAAAAAATTACAAAAGGGACAAATTTTTTTCTTCAACATACCTATTAAAAAAATTAACATTTTTGCCTGTTACTTCTACATATCATCTGTTTGGAGCCATAAGGGCAATAACCCATCATTCCAGTATACAGTTACTGCCCTTTTGGCTTTCAACCAGCAATATGGTCCATTAAGCCATGATTCAAGCACCATGTTTTTCCGAAGTTAAATTCTAATAGTACCCTCGATAAATCAGTCAGTTGTCATTCAAGTTGCAGAGCTGGTGAAGAGGTCTTTCATAGGATCATGCACGACATATATTTGTGTAGGGAACAAAGACAAATACAACACCTATTCATGATTTTGTTATTAATAAACCTGACAATGACATGAACTGCAGGAACTTGATAAAAGTTTTCAGAATATCACTATTCAGACAACCTCAAAGGTTCAGAGCATTACAAAAAAATCCCAGACATAATGATATTTACATTAAATCATCTAAATGATAATTAGGGAAAACCCCACTAAAAAACAGAATTTCTCCAAAAGAAACTTTGAAGTAGCATTCCTGATATAGAACATAGCAACAAGGATATATTATCTAGAATATCAAATCCTCATACATCTTCATAACTCATAACTCATTTAAAACAGCTCAATGATGCACTGCAGATGGATCTGTTTCCATGGAAACATACCTAACTGGAACATCACTCTAAACCTACCTCATATCAAATTAAAACCTTATCACGCGTGTTCTCCTTTTTATTTTATCATAGATATCTTTGAAATTTAAATTCCTTTAATATCATTTACTAAATGGGCCTGTCCCAACAGTCTTTATTTACATTATTTGTTTACAGATAGGGGTGCGAGGCGAATCAATGGGAGGGGAAGGGGGGGGGGAGGGGGGGGGGTGCAAAGTCTTTTAATGTTTGGGCAACTACCACTTCACATTAAAGGGACTTGGTAACATTGTTCAGATGAGAGATAGTGTAGCTAAGGTAGTGACTTCAATGATAGATGTACAATTAAAAATAATCTGAAAATCTGAGTGAAAACGGACCATTATTCATGGTACAAATTGGGAAAAACTGATCTGATCGATTCCTTAATTCTCCCAACTATATTATTACAATTTAATTACATTGTAGGTGAATGTTAATTGTCACAAAGCAATAAAATGGCTCTACATTCCATTCCAGACATTTAAGTGTTGACAGATTTTTCATAGCCTGTTTTATGTCTTTTTTTCATGGAAAAACGGTTGGGAAAATTCAAAAATGGTTGGGAAAATTCAAAAATGGTTGGGAGAATTTACTCTTAATCACTGTTTGAGGGTGTCATACATTGACGCCTTCAAAGAAAACCACAGATATCTTCTTGGTTTGAGAATTTTTTCAGGATTTTTTGCATGTCAGAGGGTAAGTAAAGTAGAAGGAACATAGTAAGTAACATACAAAAATTAAGCAATTTTTTCATCAACCTTCAACAATGTTACTGAGTCACTTTATATTTGGTCTGTTAAATTTTGTAAGTTTCTTTTTTTCAGTTACACAAGCAACATTTTCCTCTTTTCTTCTCTGCCTCAAATTCTCCACACAAGCAGCCACTTTAAAGGCATTGTTTAACAATGCCAAACCTGATATGCAGCGCCCTACGTGTTATCAGCGTCTGTGATATGGTGTAATAATGAAGCCCTAAAAAAAGTGCTTTAAAAAAAAACACTTTGAGTTGCCAGTTTTACCGTGTTTCTCCAATAACCAGGGGTGATAGTGAGCACTAAAGAAAAAATAGGTTTTTTGTTTTCCCCTCAACCACGCCCCCTTGAGTAAAAAAAAAAAAAGAAAGATTCGCGGGGAAAAAAATGGCATCTAACAACATTCCCCCCTTACGAGAAAGAAAATTGGGGGGAAAAAAGGGCAAAAGAGGGAAGAATAGAGAAAATAAGAGGGAAATTGGGAAATTCAGGATAAAAAAGGGAAGAAAAAAAAATTGGTAAAAAAAAAAATCTGGATTTCTTTTTTTTTCTTTTTTTAATCAGGAAGAAAAAAAAAATCGGGAAAAAATCAAAAAAAATCAGGAAACCGATTTAAATCGGGTTTTTATCAGGCCTGAATAACTGCAGTGTAATAAAAACCATTGGGAAAGCGGTTTTTGAAATGTCGAATTCCAATCATAAATATCTTGATAATCAGAAGGTCGATCGGTTTGTAAACGGCATGGGATTCCTGACTGCCTGAAGATTATGAAAATTATGATTGCAGCATGAGCTAAATCAAGGATTTCTTAGAGGTGGGGGCCCAATTTTATTTATTTTTGGTTTTTTTTTTGGGGGGTGGGGGGGGGGGGGTAGTGAGCAATTACTTTTTTGGGGCCCTCGAAAATTTGAAAATTTGCACCCCCCTCCCCCCTTTAGCGCCAGGGGGGGGGGGGCCATCTCCCCAAAAAGGTAAAATTAACGTGTTTTTACATGATCCGCCACTGGATTCAAGAATATTAATGCATGCATATATCAATGCATTCCAATTACGAGATCTTAACTCACCAGTTTTACGTGTTTTCCATTTGTTTTGTTTTGTTAGGAATTCCTTCTTTTCCCTTCCGTGCATTATTAACTGCCATTTGTGAGAGGGTTTTCAAGTAGCTCATTTCATGCTAATCTCTAGCAGACATGTTGCAGACATTTATCTTTAGGATTCTAATTATTCATGAAGAGCATGGATTTAAAAAAATACTCATTAAAACTTTTATTCAGACTCTGAAGATTCATTCTTTTGCACCTTATGTTCTTTTGTTGTTGTTGTTGTTGTTGGTTTTTATTGCGTTTTCCATCTTCGTTGGATGATTTTTGCCATGACATTCACCATGATTTTTGCACGTGTGTATAATGTATAAAAATTGGTAAAGGAAATCTCTTCTCGTTCCCCTGTTAATTATCTTCTCTTCTTTTCTTTTCTTTCTGTCTTGTTCTCTTTTTATTATTCTTTTTTTCTCTTTGTTCCTCATCCTATCTCTCATATGTATACATACATGTGTGTACAGTATGTGTAGGGGACAACTCTCTCTCTCTCTCTCTCTCTCTTTTCTTTCTTTCTCTCTTTCGTTCTCTCTCTCTCTTTCTTTCTCTCTCTTTTTTTTTCTCTCTCTCTCTCTCCCTCCCTCTTACCCCCTCTCCCTCTCTCTCTCTCCCTCCCTCTTTCTCTCTCTGTCTCTTTCTTTTTCTCTTTTCTTTCTTTCTCTCTTTCATTCTCTCTTTCTCTCTCTCTCTCTCTCCCTCCCTCTCTCCCTCCGTCTCTCCCTCCCTCTCTCTCTCTCTCTCTCTTACACTTTGAAATCTATAACATCAAGCCTGTGACAACCCCTTTCCCACATTCATTCATAAATGTATTTACCTTTCCCCAATAAACAAGTCCACTTCCCTCACCACCATCAGAAAGTCCACGAAATGTTCATATACTATCATCCTATTCCCCCATAATCTTCAGCACTTGTTTCGATCATCTTCTCCTATCTTATTACATTTTCACACTAACGATCTTCTATCCATCTTCATCTTCCTCTCCTCTGAATCTCAAAAGGCCTGTCTTCATCAGCTCGGGTTTGCCAAATAACCCGCTATTTTAACTATCTTGATCGTAAATTAGCCCGTTAATTTGCGTCCTCATCAGCCCGCAGTTGCAACTAGCGAGATATTTGGTTGAGAAAATATCCTGAGAAATCTTGGTCTTGTTTCCAAAATATCTAGCTATTTGGGAAAAACGGGCCAATTTACGCCCGTTCGAGCTTGTTTGTGATGAAGTAATGAACGTATCTGTCTGGTGAAAACGCAATTTTGAGCTTCGGGATAATATCCTGAGTCTGAAAATAGCAGGTTATTTAGCAAACTTGAGCCGATGGAGACAGGCCTATTGATGCCTCGGAAAGAAACGTCCCCTACGGCACCTTACCCAGGGTGCTTTACGGATGACTGAAGCACTCGTCGCGCTAATAAAATCAAGCGCGCTTTCAGGCCACATTTAACCCAAAATTTATGTAAGTTAGCTCGACTCACTTGGCAAGATGCCAAGAGATCTCAGTGGAAACAACACCTGGGAATCCGTTTTAACTAATTTGTTTTTAGTTGTGCCCTAATTGTCGCGTCTTGGATTCCCAGTTTGGACAGACATTTGCAACGTTCTTTGTGGATGGTTTTCATGCTAATGAGATCGGAACAATTTCAAGAGCATTGTAGAGCACTTTTCTTTAAACACTTTCTCATTTGGGACCGTAGCAATACAAAGCCTTCTTGGAAATATTATTACAATCTTGATTCTAATTTCATATAATTCAAGCATTTTTATTATGGTACTGTAGATTAAAGAAATTTAAAAGTTAAGGGAATTTACATGAAAAATATGAAATTGGGCAAAAAATATTCAATAGATTAAGAGAAAAGATTAATTTCAATATTGTTTCATATATGCATGGGCAATAACACCGGAAGTAGTCTTTCCAGATAATTGGTTAATTCACAAATCAAAGAATTAAAGTGCCGCAAGCATTGGGATTAAGAGAGCTATAAGTGATATGGAGAATTCAAATTTACATACACATAGACAACAATGTGGGGGTTGTTTCACGAAACCGTCATAAGTACAAGTTCACCGGCATCCCATTGATACACGTGTGCTGTATTTATCACATACTTCAACAGGATGTCTGTGAGCTTGTACTTACAACGCTTTTGTGAATGATGCCCTAGCTGACAAACATCTTATTGTCATTTCTATATGTATGTATGCAAGAAAACTTGTGGTATTTTAAGACTTTTAAAACTTACTTTGGGTTGTTTGCTCAGATAGGATCCAAGTTTCAGCATTAGGGCAAGACACTCTGGGGCCTGAAAAACAGAAAGGTTTTGAAGGTTCATTATATAGTTCCGCAAAATGACAAATTTCTCTCATAGCACAAGAAATTTAGCATTTGAGGGAAATCAGCAACTACTTGGTACTTGATATGTTACATGAGTGAGAGTCAATGTCATAATGTTTAAATTCTGATGATATCTCAAAATTGGAAATATAAGAGATGTATACAGGGCCTAAGTAATCTCCTTATTTACCATGGATCATAAACCTAGACTGCCGTATATAATGTAGAGTATATATTTGTATATCATATAGGGTTAGTGTACGTGTGCCAAAAGTTGACTGCAGCAGTCCTGTATCTGTTATATTGATCTACAAAGACAAGAGTTAATGCGGATTCCTTTTAAAAGCCTATCTGCTCTAGTTTGGCCAGGAGGAATTAGACCTCCCTGCGTGGTCACTGACAGGTGGTTATCTCATCAAATCAGCTCTCAATTGGTATTCATTTGTTGGCTATATAGAGGGCACAAGTAGCTAAAAAGTAGTATAGAGGGGCTTTAGGTAAATGATTTTCAGTTATTTGGGTGCGAAGTGCTGGAACTCTATTTCACAAGAACTTAAACGTGAGTTGACATATATGAATTTCAAACGTAATCTAAATAAGTATATATATGGAATCAAGAACCATCGATGAGTAATCCCTGTCCCCTTTAATTATTTCAAATGTATTTATTTTATATATATTTATTTTATCATTATTATGTTGTATATATTTCGTTTTAATACTACGGTATATGTTTTTATGTATATGCACAGCCCTACGGAAGTACAGTCCTTGGGCTGAGATAGGCCTCAGTGCTTAAATAAATAAATGAAAATGAAATAAAATAACAAAGCTCTACTGACCAGTTTCTCGATGGGCTCAGTGGTCTCATACTCCTGGAGCCTGGAGGCCGGGAGGTTGAGCACCCTGAAGCTCCACTGGGAGAAGAGCCGGGTGGGAACATTGCTGGAGACCACCAGGATCTTACTCTGCTCCACCAAGTGATTCTCCTGGATCAGGTCACGCAGGTCACGCACCAGGGCCATCAGCATCTCGCTGGAAGACTGAAAAGTGAGTGAAAGAAAAGTTATGAATTTGAACTGCTTTCTTTTTATCGATAAGAATAATAACAATAATACTTAACTACTATAACATACTACTATTACTACTAATGATAAGACAATTAAAATACAAACATGTTTAGCGTTCTGCCGTTTTGAAAAATAGGAAGGAGGAGGCGCTTTTTTTCCCCTCAAAATGGCCGCTGGGTACATTTACCCGGACAGTCGGGCTATTTTTCAAGATTGCCACTGTTTTTTTTGTTCTTTTTAAAATCAGAAATAGATAATTTTAGCAGTATGTTTTTTGTTCTTTAAAAAAAAAAAAAAAAAAAGAGAGAGAAAAAAAAAGGAAGTGGGCGGGGACGCTAAACATGACTTAAAAAAAATAATTTAATGGCCTCATACTACTATTACAAGTAATGATGAAGGTCAGGATGATGATAATTATACTGATAATAATAATGATGATAATAATGACAAAGATTATAATGATAATTATAATGATAATGATAAAGATAATGATAGATTGTAATGGTGATGATGATGATGAGAATAATAATGATAATAATAGTAATAATGATGATGATTAATCATGATAATAAAGATCATGATTGACTTTAACAGACACACCCACCTCGACAAGATGAACAAAGTGATTGGGGTAGACCAACAACATTCCCGTTGCCCCTTCACCTTGGAAGTGGTTTTGCCAATTCTTGAACTGTTTTTCATAATGAGCTGGTGGGAAAAACACAGGGAAATATACCAAAAATTAGAATTTGCAAAGAAAACATTCACTTCATAAAAATGAAAATCAATAAAGTGACAACTGATATTCATTTACGTAATAAAAGCACAATAAACAATAAAATGAAGAGATATGCCATCAATAGACTGTTTTTCCATTCTGTATTACTTTTGTAAAATAGATTTTCAAACAAAATTGGAAACAAGGAAAACAAAAGAACACACTGAATCATGTACAGTATGGTGTTAGTGCATCCCCTTTGAACAACTAAATATGTCAAAATTAATTGAACAATATTAGTGACTTGATTTATATGAGCTACCATTTGAAGTTGAACTGTAAAAACACATACTGTTTTGAAGAAACACATTCTCAAGCAATAGTGATGATTTGACAGAACGAAAATATTTCAATTTAGGTTATAAGAATGCTTTCTAAAATATGAAAGAAATTTTTGAGTGAAGTCATTTTGAACTACTGAACAATTAAAAGGGAGAGACTGTACTAGTTTCTTACCTCCTAAATCCCTCTTGTCTTGTAATGAATCAGTAAGTTTTGCTACATATACCAGTCTATGAAGAAGGGATTTCTGTACGGCAAGAAAAAAAAGAATAAGTTATTAATGAGGAGCATATCACAATTTACCAAAATAATTTCCACTTTATCCCATTTGATGATGAACAATAAACCAACATCCATCTCCATCAAAATGATGTTAAAATCAAAAGATCTGAAAGAATTCAAAATCTCTTCTTAAAATGCAAGAACAGATTTGCATAAATAGTTCTACACAATGTAAATGAGAGTTGTGAATGCAGAGGTTATATGTATGAGTGAATCAGGTGAGAGCATTCAAAGATCAAGGATAAACTGTACATCTTACACAACTGAAATGAGGGTGGGGGGGGGGGGGCTTGGTTGAGTTGGCCTGCTAAAAAATCGCCTCTGATAAGTATAACAAAATGTGTAAACGTTTTTTGAAATGCTGGTCTTTTAACTTCAAATGAATAATTGCATATACTGTATGCACATGTATATTACGCATCTGTGATAAAGAAAATTTAGTTCTGGAAAGCTGTAAAAAGAGCATAAGAAACAAAACAAAAAAGAAGAAGATTCAACAAATAAAATACCGGTACATGAAATCACTTCAATGAAATCTCACTTGTACTACAGCAAATAAAAGGCAAAGAAATACCCCCCCCCCCAAAAAAAAAAAAATAAAAAAAAAATAAAAAAAAAATAAAAAAATAATAATAATAATAATAATACAATTTTTAAAAAAGATAATAATAATAATAATAATAAAAATAAATAGTAAAAAATTCAACAACAAAAAAATAAATAAATATATATATATATATATATCTTTATTACGTCATAATGCTTTTTCAATTGCTTATTTTTCTTTCTGTGCGCCTCTTCTTTTCCTTTTCTTTTGCTTTCCGCGTATCTCCCCTGGAGATACGCTCTTCTAACGCTCCCTATATTTCTAATTTTCTCCTATTTTTTCACGTCACAATGGTCCAACTTTTGAGCTTTGTGACGTTTCTCTATCTCTTTTTCTCTTCTTTCGCGTACTCTCACGCGCCTTTGCATCTTGACTACCAAGCGTCGCCTATATATTTTTGATTTTGTATATTGTTGTTCATGCTTGAATCACTTCGATAAAGGGCTATGCCCGAAACGTCAGTGAAATATTCACTTCTCCGGTGTTTTTATTTATCTACCTTGTGTCCTATTCATTTTATGCACCGACGCAGAACCATTTATTTTTATATATATATATATATATATATATATATATATAACGGTATATATTTAAAAAATCAACAACCTAAACGTAATGTTAATGTACTTATACAAAAACCCACACACTTTATCACACTACCGGTACTCCATAACATGCAGTAACTTGAAAACATATCTATTCATCAAATATTATACAAATAATGAATGGTTATGAGTTCAATAGTGCGAATATGTTCGCACTATTGAATATGTTCATGAGTTGAAAGATTAACATATTATTCAACGAATGAACATATTTGCACTATTAAACAAATGAAAAACATTCATTATTTGTTTTATACAACATCGAAGAAGACCTAATAGAACGTTAATCAACAACGAATGAACATATTTGCACTATTAAACGAATGAAAAACATTCATTATTTGTTTTATACAACATCGAAGAAGACCTAATAGAACGTTAATCAACAAATTATGCTTTACTCCTTATAAAGATAAATTAAAGTTCGAGTCAAGCCTTCTCGATTACATGCAGATTGCCTTCGCGTCAGATACACGCAGGGATACGCGCACATGCAGCAGAGAGGTACGCAGTCTGCATATATTAAACCAAAAATGCATGGCGCATATAACCAAAAATGCACGACCGTGCAATATACCATCTATTGAATATCATGTGACCAACAATCGTCCAATCAAATGACAAGGATCCACGTAGGTCCACGTAGGTGTTGTATAAAATCAAATATTTAGTATGCAATTCTAAAAGAAGCCCAGTACCCGATCAGGGTCCACTTTGCGAATCTTTCCAAGTATTGAATCTAGAACACTGTGCCTGGGTCGTGTCAACACCTCGGTTGGGTCAACCCATCGGTACTGAGGCTGGGTCGCCTGCTTTCCACTGTTCTGACTCGTTGCCATGACAAACAATACTTTGATAGATTTGATTGGTATATAGCCTGATAAAGATCAATCTAAATCACAATTTTTTCAACATCAGTCTTTTCCAAGTCAGCCTTTCTCCAGTCGGTCTTTTCCAAGTTGGCCTTTTCCTAGTCGGTCTTTCTCCAGTTTGTCTTTTCCAAGTCGGCCTTTCTCCAGTCTGTCTTTTCCAAGTTAGCCTTAATAATCCCAGTCGGTCTTCTTGAAGTCGGCCCTATCAAATCTGATCTTTTCAAGTTGGCATTTTCCAAGTCAGCTTTATCCAAATCAATCTGTTTCAATTATAAATCAATACCAAACCGCTTCACGAAAGAACAAAAAGTCTATCTTGCTTCCAAGCGCAACAAATATAATTGATGTCAAATCAAAGATTATGATACAACTACATCAAGCTGAAGCAAGCATTCAAATAAAATGCTAGTGGTTCCATCTCGATGAAAACTAAGATGAAAACAGTGTACAGAATACCAAGTTCAAGATGAGATACATTAATATAGATAGTGATATGTTACTATCCTGTGAGAGACTGTCCGAAAAGGGCAATATTCAGAAGAGAATTAAGTGCTCCACAATCAGGGTAGACTTGACTAAGCAGATGACTAATTTTCTGACTCATATATATCTATATGTACATTATGTACATGCTAGGTTGATACTGGTCAATATTACTTATACAGAGGCCTAATATTTCAAAAGCCTGCAACTAATTATTCCTATCATATAGCTCAAACGCAGGTGACATCTACAAACACATCTCCAACAGGCAGCTGATTTCATCTGGTTTCCATAGCAACCATACAAACAAGACTGTTCATCCAGGAATTTCCCACGGAGATGCTAACAATGACAGTGACACCTAACTTCACATCTTCTCCCTGTGAGGTCATGCACTAAAATATTGATTATTCTTTTCATTCCTACAGTATTTGCACATTTTCACAATCAAAATGTTTTATCTTTTCTTTTGTACATGAAGTGCAAACATTAGTTTGAAAGCTTTTTTTTCTTCACATGTGTAAATATTTCACAGGGAACTGTTTTTTTTACTCAGCAATTGAGATGACAATCACTTTTCTTATGTTCCATTTCTCTCTAAAAAAAAAAATCACACTAACGATAGAGTTGTACATTAAATTATCAAAATATTGAACAATATTGACTATTTCAGTGTTCCCTATTTAAGTTTGAATTGTGAGGTGCCTGGATGTGGGACGCCGCTCGTATTGTTGGATGTAACACCATTGATGTTATGTTGTTATTATGTTTTATAATTTTAATGTTTGTGTACATTGTAATATACACCTGAATCAGTGAACAACACATTTCTATTTTAGTGGACAATAAAATCAATTCAATTAAATTAAATTCAAAGGATGTTCAATTCATCTCAACTTGTGTTTTTCCCACAGTCTATTTTATTGTGTATTTTGTCTATCAATCCAGATTGAAGCATGCAGTATAAATGGCATTTATAATGCAAGCAAACTGAATATTTTTACAGTGGGGAAGTAGAATGGTTTGGCCCTATTAGTGGCTGGAAATGTTCTATTTTTCCCTTTAAAAAAATCATACATAATTCTGATGTACATGTAAGACCATACTTTGTAGGGGTGGCTCCAGGATTTTTTTTAATGTGGGTCAATCCCCCCTCCCCCCTCCTCCCTGCTCCAAACAAAAAGTATGCCATTGACTTACATCCCAAAACAATAACTTCCCAATTAAATGTCTAACTGAATATATAATCTGGACGAAACTATTCCATTTAATCATTTCATTTTTTTTAGGGGGGGGGGGAGGGAGAAGGGGGATCCATTAAACTTTACTTGTAAACAAATAAAGAATATTGAATGTTTTGCTTGTGCACATCAATATATAAATGTAGTGATCAATTTTTCTTTTCTTCTTCCTCATCCTCTTATGATAATAATCCATTCTTATAGCACATCATTTTTATACCATTCCAATGCATACATATCTTATTAAAAAACTATTATGCTTAACCTGAAATGTACATTATGCTCTATATTTCCATGTAAACCCTCTACTCCTATATCAAGGATAATGCATTCAGGGGCTCGTTCCTAGAAACCAACGACAAGACAGTCATAACTTTATCCGCCAACTACGGAGATGTCTCTGATCTTCCTAAACCGTTTCACAAAGAGCTTACTAGCTACTATCTCGTGAGATCAATACTATCGGCGAGAAGAGGAGCCGAGACTTAGCCTTAGTCGCAATACCACCAAATTATTACAAAATTAATATTAGGGAAAATGCAATTATTTAAATGAATTAGTAATAAAAAAGATTGAAAATGATACCAAGAAATAAGAGATGCACTATACTTCCAAATTTGTGTAGATTGTACAATAGAAGTACTTGTAACATATAATTGTGAGTATTTCATTACATGACTGGTGAATCAGTTTGGTTCTTGAGATGGGTACCCCCCGGATATTTTTGTTTGATAGTTTATAAAAATACACCAATATATTATTCTTAGAAAAATACGATGTAATGAAGTTTGTGTCCAATGTTTTAGATATCAGCTGAATAATCAAATGACAAAACTTCAACATTCCAAACGTTAAAAAACATGTTTTAAACTATTCATTTTACACATTTGAAGATAGAATTGATCTCGAAGGCAATATGGGTCTGAAAAGTAAAGAATACACTTCGAACTATGGCTTGCCTGCCGTGGCAGATTACCCATCCCTTCGAGGATTTTACAATATGTAAAGAAACGCGTATAATCTGTTTATAAAAGTGGGAAAAGCCTAAAATATAAACATGGCATATTTTCAAAAGATTTTCTAACTGTAAAGAAACGGTAACTTCCTGTTTAAGTGAATGTGTAGATGTAGAAAATCATAGCTGGAGGATTTATTGTCCTATCTTGCTAGCCATAGTCTACTAAATCAATGACATGTGATGGCGCTGCCCATCGACTAAATAGTTATGACAGAGATACGACGGTGTCAGAGGCGTCGACTTAGTCAGGATGTTGTCGTTGATCTTGGCAAAGAGGGCTTCGTGAAACACGTAGCGGACAAGTTGCTCACTAACGCTGATTTAGTCAAGAAGTTAGACTTATGACGGTATCTAGGAACGGGCCCCAGAAGGCCAGTGCATTTTATGCACTGAATATTATGAGCTACGTTAAACATAAAAATCCTCTGCCTATAGAAGATACAGGTTTAATCATATGACTCGTCCTTTGACAAGGAATGAAGGAATTATTAATGGCATATCTATACAGGCATGTGTCTAGGCCAGCAGGGAGACAGGTGCTGTGAGGGTGATTATTTCCTGGCTGTGCAAATGAGGATAGGGGAGGGGGGGGGGGGGGGTGGGTGCATGTACGGATACTTGACAAAAAACCACTGTCTTTTGCCATTGCTGTTGAATTCAAGGGAAAATATGCATCAAACTACACTATCAGTTTATTCATTTTTTTCATTTATAAGATTGCTAACATACCTTTGGAAAGATTTATGAAATATTTGATGGAAAATTGGTCAAATTACATCTAGACCCCTACTGCATGATACCATTTGAAATATTTGTTTTGATTCACAAGAGTATACTGGTGGAACAGAAAATTGATTGAAAATTATTCACACATATCTCCTAGTATAAAGCATATAATGAAACTGTATTAAAATAGCATGACTCATCAATAACTATTGTGCAATTCATTGTGATCAACAGGCTATACTATCAACTTTCATCTGCTTCCGCTTATTTGCACATTGAGAAATTTTGGGTGCATAGATCTATGCATTAATTTAGGTCTACATTTTCCTGCCAATTATGAATTAGTCAATGGAAGTGGAAAGAAGATATGAATCTTCAACGCTTGCCCAACAATATGGAGCAGAGGAACCACACTAGCAAGCATCGCAATTTAACTATTGCTCACTCAACAACAGACAAACGACACCAATTACACTCAAAATCCAATGTCGAAAAGTACAATCCAATTCTAACCATTTTCTCTCACTCCTCAGGCTCAGTCAATTTCATTCATCCATGGCATATTTATTAATAAAACAATATTAGTAATTATAACTAGGGATCAAGCTAATCTTTTCTTTATTTCCTACATAAAAGTTAATTTCAGAATTTTAGACCCATCGACGGAAATTACAATCCACCCGAGAAAGTAGGCTGCCCAATTCCCAATCAGCTGATTGACCCTCAACTTTCAAACATTTCCCACCCGGAACTCTGGCGAGGAAGGTCCATTAAAATTTGCTACAGCCTACACGACCGAGAATAGTTGAGTCGATTTTTTCAACCAAGTCATATATTTTCGACATGGGATAGTATCATTGCATTCCTTTTTTATATTCTCACCTTGTTAAGGGCACGGTTTCTCTCCTCTATGACTTCGAGGAGATTTAATCTGGTATTTTCGTACATGGATTCGGGTCGTTCGGTTGCCATTTTAGCGTGTGGTTGTCAAAGCAACTTCACGTTTTCCGACACTAGCTGGCGCTAGAGCTAAGCGATTTAACGCGATATCGAGTCTGCAAGTTCTGAGTTTGTCTTTTCAACTTCGAACAGATTTTCTTTTTCTTTACTCAGGACGATTACCCCTGGACAACCCCATAAAAAGACAATTAAATTACCCCTCCAGAAAATAGTGCGAAAGACATTTTCGCCCGACGACCCGAGGACAATTACCCCCTAGAACAATTGCCTCCAAGGGCAATTACTCTATGGCAACTCTTATTACGCTATCATCATAATTATCATCATCAGTGTTATCTTCATCATTGATTCATCATCATCATCATCTTCATCATCATTACCAATAAAATTGAAACAAGGTTTATTACTAATTCGATACATGTGATTTACAAATGTTGCCGAAATGGCATGATTTTTCCCTGGGCATCCGGGGGCTCTGCCCCCTGGACACCACCAGATGCTCATCTGACCATAATTAAATGCCTTACCCAGGGGAGGGCCGGGGGGGGGGGGGGGGGGAGGGGTGTCTCACATATTGTGCCGCTCAAATGGCCTGCCAATGTCACAAATAATTAAGGTATCAAACTCCCGGCCCCCCCACTCCGTGGTCGGAATGACCCCATGCGTGTTACCAAAATGTCCGGTAAAGGGGTACTTTTCGTGCGACAAAGTCCGGCCCGAGAATTGTAAAGAAAGGGGTGTATTAACATTTCACCCGGAGATTTCTTTAAAAAGGGGGTGTTTTTTCGTTTTTTCTCTCATCTCTTTGGACTCCTGAGAAATTATTCCGAATTTAGGGGGGTAAATAGAGCATTTTTCATGATTTAGGGGGGTCTCCAAGGCAGGAAAAGCCTGCAAAAAGCCCGCGAAAGGGGGGTTCGGAAATGTTGGCAGTCCTCAGATAGGGGGTGCTTTCAAAAAGAGGGAACGAGCATATGCGTATCCTAAATAACACTGAGTGGGGGGGCCGGGATCAAACTATGCTCATTTGACCGTCTTTGAATGCCTAAATCCCCTGAGCTTTATGCCCGTTAATATTGGGCTCTGCTGCTTGGCCCCCGCCGGGGCTTTGCCAATTTACGCGCCACTTGCTTCGCCGCTTGCTCTACCTGATCTCAAATACCCCCACCCCCCCCCCCCCCATTTTGAAAAACGTTCCACGGGGCCTCCATGTAACATGTAAGAGTGGTGGTGATGCAGATCAATTTTTTTCTGCCCCCCCCCCCCTCTTCAAAATACTGATGTTTAACTAATAAAATGGAATTACTTAAAATACATCTATCATGTATCATATATCATGTACCCTTTCTACATACTTGGACTAAATTCTAGTATTTACCCCAACCCACCCCATAAAATTATAAAATAATAATTAAATAATTAATAATTAAATAATACAAAAATAAAAAAAAATCGTACGTTGCGTATGGCGTTCCATAATTGAGTCACAGCTGAGAGATTGATAAACGTTTACGAGATCGAGAGCAGTGCAGAGCCAAAGAACTAGATTCTAATTTCTAGTGAAAGTGAAATAATTTGATAGGTAAGTAAGATTTGAATGCTAATTGATATTTTGGGGTATGTCGTTAATATTTCAGCCTTCTCATGAAATGAGCCAGTGGTCATCACTTGCCTTTGAATGGGGAATAGAAGTGGAATTCTGGCGGCATATAGCTCAAGTCAACTGTCTTTGCGCGAAATGAACTGCCACAATGTTAACGTGAATGAGCGGTGAGCGGACGCGGTGGCGGGTGGCTCATTTCACGAGATTGCCAACATTTCATTCATTTCATGTGTAGACTCTAGATCTAATCTGTCTGTCGTGTAGATCTAGTTGTTTTGATCACCGGTACACTGTTTGAAGTTTGTGTGATATGATGTTCTATGCAATGTCAGAGTAGGGAGTGCCGCAGGGCACACATAGGAGCATCACTATCCTGGCTGTGTAGTAAAAGCTGTGCTTTTGATTCTCAATATTTCAAACACCACTGTACAAAACTCAACTGATTTCACTCAAAATCGGTACTTTAGTGACAATTGATGACACCTAAATAGCAGTAAAATACATTTGTTTCAACTTACTGATGTTAAAAAGAATAATTTAAAAATTAAAATTGTAAGTCTAGTGTCAAACTTTGCTTACAGCTGCATCGACATGATTGTGTACAGTCTATGCACTATTGTGTGGTGTGTATATTTGTGTATAGACTTCTAGGTCCCTGCCTCACAGCATGTATGCAGTGCTAGAGGTCAATACGCATTAGCATTGACTCTCTATGCTTTGCTGGAGTGCCGCAGGGTAGTGTTCTGCGCCATCTACACGTTCGTAATGGCGTTATCACAGTTTTTCCTTCATAATCATTTTGCCTTCGGCGTAGACTAGAAGGGATGAGATTGACGGCAGCGAGAGTTTAACACGGCTTGCATTATTTTCAACATGGATGTCGATTTTGACCGATAATTTCCTTAAAAGGGACCATTAAACGGATTATATCAATCAAGTTAGTAAGTGGAACCGATGTATTATAGCCTAGGCCTAATTTAAAATTGGAAATGAACGAGGTAAAATGACATTTTGGGGGATCTTGGGGGCATAACAATACGGCCGTGGCAAGTTTGTGGGAGGGGCCTAGCGGCTAAAATCTAGCGGAATAAGTTCAACACAGGCTGGCATAGGCAGTCGTTCAGTCTCTATAACCGGAGGTCTAGTGGAGTCAGACGTAGTCTCAGTGGAACAACCGACGATTATAGAGACTGAAGCTTTCGGTCTATCAAGATCTATGCTGACGACACTAAACTGTATGGCAAAGCATCCAACAAAGATGATCTGTGCTCAATCCAATCTGACCTTGATGTACTAATGGAATGGAGCAATACATGGCAAATGCACTTCAACACACAAAAGTGCAAAGTACTACACATAGGCCCAGGAAACGTCTAACACATCTATGCCCTTGGAGATGATGTCCTTGAAGCTACATCTGAGGAGAAAGATCTCGGCATCCTCATTGATGACGAGCTAAAGTTCCATAACCATGTGGCATATGCAGTCAAGAAAGCCAACGGAGTACTCTCCTGCATCCGTCGCAGCTTTGAGTGCAGAGACAGGTCCACAATTCCAAAGCTATACAAAGGCCTTGTCAGACCTCTCATAGATTACGGAGATTCCATATGGTACCCTCGCTTCAAGACAGACTCCAAAACCATAGAGAGGGTGCAGAAGAGAGCTACCAAAATGATTTATGACATCCGCAACCGTCCTTACATAGAGAGACTTCGGGCGCTCAACCTTCCCTCCCTCGAATATCGCAGACGACGAGGCGACATGATTCAGGTTTTCAAAATCATCCATGGACTTGAACGCTTCCCAGTTGATACCTTCTCGACTCGACTAGCAACACAAGAGGCCACAGTCTAAAGATCGTAAAACAAAGATGCTCAACGAAGATTAGGCAGGATGCATTCAGCCAACGTGTCATCAATGACTGGAACACACTTCCTGATGAGGTAGTCACTGCTACCACAGTGAATGCCTTTAAAGCCAGACTGGATCGAGTATGGAAGGACAAGCGGTTCTGCTCCCCATATGAGTAGAATACCTGACGCAGAACTGAGCCAGACAAACCTACCAAGAAGACACCCAACTACGAGAAGGAAGAAAATGGAATTGAACTGGAAGCCCGACTGCTGAGAACACAGCATTCTTCCAGAATCTCGGGTAAAGGTAAAGGTAAATGCCCGGGCGTAAGGCTTCTACGCCTACGATTTGTGCGCTCGTCGTCCAAGTCAGAAAATTGCCAGAAGAAAAAAAAAGGGGAAAAAAAAGAAAACAAATATCTATGGAATAAAATGTAGGGTCTATAACAAATACACAATTACACACTCCACAACATACCTATAATCACGGATCTGTAACGGTCTTTCACCATTTATTGACGATCTTGCAGATTTTGACGTATTTTGATCCAATAATTGGGCTAGCAGACGAAAATAACGGACGCACAAGAGAAACTAGACGGGTCCTAGAGGGCGATGAGGTTAGCTCACTAAAATCCTTCTCAATGACTGAAGGTAGCGCCTAAAAATATGGAATCAATTTAATATCAAAGAACTTTTGATAGAGATTAACATATCAGATGTGCACAAATGTCACTTTTAACAACTAGAAAATATAACGAAAAAGGATTATATCTTTTTAATTGCAGATTTTTACAAACTGCACATTCAAAGGTAGATAGAGTACGATGTTTTTGTCAATCTTGCGTTGGTTTGAGCCCCATAGCTAGAGCCATCTCAAATTGGGGAGCAAAACTGTGAACAGAGACGTCATTGTTCCAGCCCAAAATAGAAGTCTTGCGACATCATAATATGAATATGTATGAGGTCCGGTCTCATCGCGCGCAAAACAAATTTGACGTAGTCTCACACATAGTACCTTTTTCTCAGCACTAGACACCAGTGTCGTGCAGTAATGTATGAGAAGTGTAAAAAAAGACGTTTCAGTAAAAAAAAAAAGTCTACGTGAGCAGTCTATACTCCAATTGAGAAGTGTAATGAATGCCATGATTTGAACGTGTGTATTTTAGTGTATGATATCATCATGGTGTTATTATGTTTTGACCCTCCATGCCATGGCATGGCTAGCATGGCTCGATTGCGGCTTGCATTTTGGTCTCGAAATTTGAAAATTTGGCATTTTTCTTCGTTGGGGGGAGGGGGGGGGGTAAGGTCACCTTTTTTAGGTTAGCCGTGGGCATATTTTTTTTTTTTTTTTTTTTTTTTTATAATTATAAAAAAAAACAACAACAAAAATCCAAAGGGGGGGGGGGGGGTTTTAGGTTTTTCAAAACATAAAAACAATGAGACCTAACTTCACGCACGGGGGTTTACAGTTGATTTATCAACAAATGCGATTCATCAAAAATAAGGTAATATCGTAATTTGCAAGGCAAGATATCATTCAATCAGTTGGTACCTCTTTTTACTTACAATTTTGAGGATTTCTGCACTCAAAATGAAGATTTCCAGACCCTTATCGGTAAATTGATAATTTTTTGGAACGGACGCAAAAAACTGCAAAATTTGCTGATCTTTTGTCAATATTTTCACAATTTCGCACCCAATTCCAAAGAAAATTTTGTTTCTGGGTAATTTTATGATCCTCTTTCCATTGGTGATATCAGATTTTTCGAAATCTTGCCGACTTTTTGAGAAAGCAAACTTTGGTCACGCGCGAACTTTGGTCACACCACCATACTGTTTGCGAGTTGGCTCAGAGCTCAGTCGGTAAAGCATCGTGCGTACGTCTGCCTGCCTGTCGAACCAAAGATTTTAGGTTTGAATCCCACCCAGGCAGATGACCGAAGCCTGCGTTGTGTGTTAACGTGCCCCTCCCACTGTGTCATAGACGCGGGTGATGTTAAGTGGAAAACACTCGAACGTAGGATAGGATGTTAAATGGAGGCTCTATGTAAAAAGTACAAGAATAAGAACGACACAAACGTGCTATAAGCCTATAATAAACATTTTTTCCCTTATAACTATAAGACTTTATATCAACCAGTACCTGTTATAAAGGCTGAAATGTTTGAGCAGTTTTCTTCTTTTACAAGTAGTTTTTTTTTAGGTTAGGTTAGGTAATTGTCATTGAGTCTTTGATACATACGATTCCTCTGTCTTTCATATTTAGGGCATGATAACATAAAATGTTCAATAGTTTCGAAAATTCGACAAGTGTCACAAAGACCAGTATCATTCCTTTTTATTGAGTACCGGTAAATGTAATAATCAAGTCTACACTTACCAAGACGGAATTGGTGTTAATTTGTTCATCCTTCTGACCAGGGGGCGTACGCAGGATTTTTTCAAGGGGGGGGGGGGGGTTTTAAAATCGGGCCCAAAATATTTTGCTCCCGAAAAATTTAAAATCGCGCCGGCCGAAAAGTCGCTCAGTGGGGGGATAAGCGTATACTTTTTTTTTTTTTTTGAGTCCAAGAAAAAATCGCAACGACTCAGCCAGCCGAAAAGTCGCTCAGTGGGGGGGGGGGGGGGGGGGGGGGGGGGGGGGGGGGTAAGCGGACACTTTTTTTTTTTTTTTTTTTTGGTCTCGAAATTTGAAAATTTGACATTTTTCTTCGTTGGGGGGAGGGGGGGGGGGGTAAGGTCACCTTTTTTAGGTTAGCCGTGGGCATATTTTTTTTTTTTTTTTTTTTTTTTTTATAATTATAAAAAAAAACAACAACAAAAATCCAAAGGGGGGGGGGGGGGGGGTTTTTAGGTTTTTTTTAGGGGGGTTTACACACATAAAAATACCAAAGGGGGGGTTTGAACCCCCAAACCCCCCCCCCCCCTGCATACGCCCCTGCTTCTGACACAAACCTTTTATCATACATGTGTATTTTACATCTGCCTTATATCTGCCTTTCTCGGCAGTTTCCCATAATTTCTGTCATTTCTTCAGACCTTGTGGCAGGTTAGTTAGAATACTATCATTATTAGTAGAACTAGATCATAGTTATTCATGAAATCTTCCACTGTCTTACCGTTTTCATCCAAACTGGTGCTACCCCACAGTGGATTATGAGAGTAACTAGTAGTAGTAGACTTTATTGGATAACTTGTTTAGCACAGGGCTAATCTGTCACAAGGTTAATTGAAATCACCACACACATAATTTCCCCATGCCTTTACAATTCACCATAATTTCGTCCAGCAAAGAGCTGCTGATTTTTTTACAAGGGTTGTAAAAATTGATAAGAGAAAATATATGATTTTGTAAATAAATGTCTATAATATAATCTGATACTCCCTATCTTCAGGGGTGTTCAGAACTCTAAACGTTAAAGTCGGAGCAAGTACAACTCTTTTGGCACTTCTCTTCTCTCAAAAGTTTAAAAACAGATGGAGTGTTTTTCAACTCTCTGTCTATACTTTTTTTGAACCTTTTTACCGCTATAACATCTTTCCTTAGACATTTCAGTAGTTCCTCATCTGAGACGCCCGAACTTACTCTTATTACTTCTTTCTTTTTTTTCTTGTCTGGATCGTATACATCGGCTCTGATAGCTACAGTATTCCTGCAAATTCTGTCATTGTTTTCAATTTGTCCGCTTGATTTTGATTTTACATGTAATCTTTAGGTTTTGCCTTCCTCTTTGTATCCTTTTTATTTGACCTAGATTTTCATGCAGAAGTTTTGCCCTTTTTATTGCATTAAGTTTGACTACGTTCGTTTGTATTCCTTCCACAATAATATGACCCTTGATTGATTGTTTCTGATAAACTATGTACATTAAGATCTACTGCACCTGATGTCGATCTTGTCTTCCTCTTCTTTTTTTTCTCATGATACAGATGATGACACTTGACCAACCATGGCGTACAGGTATCAAGTGAAACCAGTGGATTTTGTGAAAGCAAAGAAAAAGAACTTGGAATCTCTGCAGGCATGGAGGTCACATGATCAAGAAATCAAAGGAAAGCAGGAAAATGCGGGAAAGGAAGCAAGGGAATTTTATGAGAGTCTTATTGCTGAATCTCCATTAAGTAAGAAGAAGTCACCTGATAGTACATTAGAGGATGATGGTGATAATTACCGCCAAAAGAAACCTGAAACAGGAAATAAACGAGTAAAATATAAGTCATCCAAATCAAAACTGCCTGCTTCTAGTTCTGCCAGAACTAACAGCTTGCCGAATTCAGTGCATAAACCCAGAAGTGAACAAGGTCTCCATCATTTACTTAGGCTCTGCCAAGAGGGAAATCTTGGCGAAATCAGGAAAATTATCAAAGAAGGGAACAGCAACTTGGACGACTCTGATCGGTTTGGGTGGAATGCACTGATGTGTGCTGCATACAGTGGCCATGTAGATGTGGTGAAGTACCTTGGAAGGAAACATCCTGCAGGGCTGACACACAGGAACAAGCAGGGGCAGACTGTTTTAGAGTTGGCACAAAGAGCAGGCCACGATGAAGTCGTGGAAGCGCTAGAGCAGATGGAGAGGAAAGAGAGTCGTTTGGATCGCCGAACGAGGAACATTGAGGGTTATTCTCAAAGTAGGCAGCCTGTCTGGTGCGAGAAGTGTGAGTCTGACTTTAAGGACGAGATACGGACCCATCAGCACTCCACGGCTCATCTGTTCAGCTGCAATCACGGCCCTCGGCCGACCCACTACCACCTCCCAGAATCCAACCGCGGTTTTCAGATGATGCTTCATGAAGGTTGGGACAAAGAGAAGGGGCTCGGAAAGGAAGGTGAAGGGCAAAAGTTCCCGGTCAAGACAATCTTGAAGAGAGATCGCGAAGGTTTGGGCTCGGCAGACAGTGACGTGAGGCCCAGAATTACACATTTTAAACCCTTTGATACCGATGCTGTGAAAAGACCAAAGAAAGAAAAGAATGAACGTAAGAAAGCCGTTGCTGTAGAAGATACAAATAGAGCCAGACACTCCAAGAGCCATAGACATAAAGCTATGGAAATTGACTTTAGGATGTCATTTCATACACAACCGTAAAGTGTATAAGTTTATTACAGATTATGACAAGCTACAGGACATTGGATGAAAAATTTCCCTTGCAAAACAATGATTTCTTCCCTCACTATAGTTCCTTTCATCAACTTTCCCTTTATAGAAAATGTGATTTATCCAATAATAATCACACATTGAACAAGTGAACTTTTTTTCTTCTTCAAATTCATAAGATCAGTAATCACACATCACTGGGATTTTTTAAAGATGTTTCTGATAGTCTCTGATAAAGGTTTCTGGCAGGTATTTTTCCATTTTTTGTGAGAGCATTATTTATCGAAAATAATATCGCTAGTGATATTCGTTTGTCTCGCAATGTGGTCAATAAGGAATCTAAAAGATCACAACGTTTATTTATCTATAATTATTTAGTATTTGAGACATTGTTCATATAAAAAGAAAGTTAAACCTGTATATAAAGACCGCTCAAGGAAGGCAAGAAAAGAAGTCTGTATGAGCAAGTGGTCTTTATGTACAGCTTCATTGTCACTCTATTAGGTACACTTTTCAATGAGCAAATACTTCCTCTTTTTTTTTAAAGAGAAACAGAAAATGTGGTCTTTATTGGCAGGTGGTCTTTCTATTCAGATTTCAGATGGTCGCTAAAACAAGTTATACTGTATGTGATATATCTTTGTTATAAAAAATGAATAGACTACCTTGAAGAATATCTTGCTAGAGTTCTTATGATTTCTCATTCACCCATGATGAGGTAGAAAGCAACCCATGTGCTCTAGAATGTCTGCATTGTCACTACTAAGTACATTCAATTGTGAATACCTCCTGGATGTAAACATTTTGCAGAAATTATGATTCTAAGATTAGGTTCTGTTTATGTTGATATATTATATAAACCAAAATATTAAAATAATGAAGCATTTGGAATTTCCAAAGAGGAACAGTGTATTGAAAGTAGAAAACAGATTAATTTAAAAGGATGGATATACAACACTTACCTTTTTTCCTATAATGTTCAATGCCAATGGATTAAAAACATTTCATATGAAATTTGGTTCTAGCCCACGTATAATGCCCTAATTTTCACTGTATCATGACAAACACTGTGGCATCATATATCAAACAGCACCCTCTTTCGATGTTTTGCCATGGTAATTTATGCAAGGGCATGTTGGACATCCATGTAGTAGAGCTCTCTTCCTACTGATTGGGTGTTTGGTGTTATTTTTGTTATATAAAAAGTGTCTATGGTAAATATGCTGATTTGAATGCTGGTACAGAAACACATTTAGTTGATCTATTTATGTGCACTGTCCATGCTAGAATACCAACCAACATTTTTATCATGTTCTTAGCTCACCATTGTGCTTGTCAGCCAGAATAGATATACATGTAATAGATATAGAAAATGGAAATTATTTATTATCATTGTATCATTCATACAAAGAATCAACAGGCAATAAACATTACTTAAACATAGAAAAGCTGATTGTTTGGGGTATTTGATATATTATGATATATGTTGTAAAAATGATGAAATATTTGCACTTTACATGAATAAAGATAAATAAATAACTGTCGGATGGATTGATTGATTTATTGAATCTGAAGTGACTTGTTCCTTGACTGTCTGATTTATCGCCTGATTTCCTGACTGCATGACTGATGAATGAAGTAATTGTTTGCCTAATTAAACAATGGATTGATCCTGTTGGATTATTAATTGATGGATGGATTGACTGACTTCTTGACTGACTGACTGATTGATAGACTGGTATATTAATTAACTGATTGATTGATTGATTGATTAATTTATTGATCGATTGACTGATTGAATGTTTGTTTGACTGATTGATTGACTGACTGGTTAATTCCTCTATCGATAGGCTGACTGATTGATCAGCTGATTAATTGCCTGATTGTAGGGGTACAATTACCAGCAACCCCCCACACAATGACACATACACAATTATCTATTTATAGGGGATAATCTATTCACCACCCACCAACACCCCACCCTTCCCTGGTGAAATAGAATAAGATTGTATGACTAATTGATTTTTGGATGGAACAATCGACATTGATTGACAGTCTATATAGGCCTACCTGAAACCCCCGGCATGAAACTTGGAACGGGAAATATATATGTTATCTAAAGTGCAGTGTGATTTTACACTAAAACTGGCAACGTCATTGAAAGTGTTTTACAAATTGAACAGAAAATAAGTCTTTCATATTAACTTGAAAATGTCAAGGCAATAGTATCACTATTTTAGCATATTAACTAAATATATAACTACATGCACTCGGGTAGGGTGAGGGGGAACTATAATTTTTTCGCTAACCATGATTTTCCACAAGAAATTTCTTGGCATTTACATGCATGTAAGAACTAAAAAACAACACATTTAAACAGTGAAATAAACAAAAGACCTATGGGATACAGAACATGAGTGAATAATGAATTGCTTATCATTTAATACAGTGTAGATAACATTTTATTTAGGGCATGACGTGTAATTACATAAAAGCAAACTTCTGCCCCAAAACCTGTGACGTGACACAGTTGACGTTTCAACACAAACTTATTATTACGCCCTCTCTCGGTTTTAACCGTATCAGTTGATTTGGAAAGATTCTAGAGAAAGCACGAACATACTTCTTCATCATGGCTGGATCAGGTTAGTAAAATCCTCAATAATAAGTGATTCCGCAATGTATTATGTATTTTGAGTATGAGAAGAGTGATGTGATTATTGTTCCTTGTTTTGAATGTGGTATTAATGTAATAATATGTACACCATACGATGAATTTGACCAGCGAACTAGTCTCTAACTTTGCAATTGCTGTGCTATGAACTCCGCCCGGCTCGGGTCGGGGACTGGCTGCGCTGAAGAGCTGCGGGCAGGCTAGGGGTGTGTGTGCTAGCAACCGTGCACGGGTGGCACAAATGAACATGCTGCACTGCACTGACTGGGTCCATCGACCACTGGTCTACAGCCAGGTCTATAATATATGTCCATGTACTGATTGTAATCTAATGAGTAATGTATGTTTGACTCTTAGGCCTAACAAATTTGAATTTAAATTTAAGAAGAGATGTTATGGGCAATAATATGGCATTCTCATGAAACTAGGAAGCCACCACTCATTTTTTTAGTCATACTCTGCAGTAACTCCGGGAAGCTCCAACACCGGCGCACAGCGTCGGAGCTTCGGTCAAACTGTCGTGGTGGCTTCGAAAAAAAAAAATGGGGCGACGTTATCGTTAAAATCTGCAAAGGGAGTACTTACAATTTTTACATCATAGGGTGCACGACTCCTCAGGGCATAACAATGATCACTTGAATTCATAATTTGAAGAAGTCTTCGATGGGAAAAAAGGGTTTTTCAGAGCACTACCCAAACGACTCTTCCATGTTGCAGCGTCGATTCAAAATGGCGAAGAGACTGTACGCATGCGCGGCAGAGCCGCAGAAAGTATGAATATTCATGCTATCGAGTGCCGATCGCTCGAAATTGCTGAATATGCACGACTCGAACAAACAGAGTCCTCCTCAACCTCATGCATATTCAGCGATTTCGATGTATTCAGTACATTACATATATTTGAAAGGGACTGATATTGGATAAGCACTCAAGGAAGGATTCTAAGGTTCAGTAGTGATCAGGGCCCCGTCTTACAAAGAGTTACGATTGATCCAAATCAATCGCAAGTCCTCCAATTAATCGCAAATGTGCAGTCTCCTATCTCATACATGTAGTTGCGATTGATATCGATCGTAAATAAGTTACGATTGATATCAACTCTTTGTAAGACGGGGCCCAGGTTGATAAAATGTGATATGTTAATGATAGAATATGAGATGTAAACCTAAATCCTATGCGTGGTGTGTTGTATGATCTCCATGTCCGGATACTACATGTAGTCCCCATAGATACAGTGTAACATCATATCCCCCTGTATTTATGTGTTGCCAATTTGCCATTGTGTCATATTTGGTACTAATCTCGCTCTTTTATAGACTCCGGGAAAACTACCCAAGAGGGAAGTGGTAACAAAAGTGGTAAGAACATTCTTACTTCAAAGAGTTCTTTTTCCTCATGTACATGTAGCTGGGCTATATTTGTTTAAATTCATTACTTTCTTTTGCTCTTTGTTGTTTATCATCATCATCATTTTAGAACTTCGTGTTCACTTCTTCTTCAGGTTGGATAACTTTTAACGGTATTGATCATTTGTAGATTTGAGGGTAGGCAAAATTTCATGATTTTATGTCATTTTTTTGGGGTGAAAAAAAAACCCACTACTTAAAATGATGCATGCATAATTCTTTTTGGGTGGTTGTAGTTTTGACGGCTGCATAGGAGCATAAAGGTCAATATAGAATTCAGGCAGTTTTGTGTAGTGAATTTTTAGTAGATACATGTAAAATGCAAAAGTATCTTTTTTTATCAGATCTTTCATGAAAATTTAAATTTATTTGCTTTAAAAATGTTATCATTATTTAAAAAAAGAAAGAGAGACAGAGAGAGAATGGAGTATGTATGTCATGCTAAATGTGCATTTCAAATGTTGAATATCAATAAATACATTTGTAGCTATGTTTGTGATCATCACTGCAAATAATGGGCGTTGATTGATTTCTGTGCGTTTGTCTGTATGTGTACATGTATGGGGGAGGAATGGTATTAAAAGGGAATACAAGTAGTTTAAGAGGAGCACAGTTTTGCTGAAGTTTCTTCTGTTGCCTTTGCAGTTCATAATTTAGCGTAGATTCAAAGGCAAAGCCTGAACAAAAGTAGCCTTTGTGAAGTAATCATGCATCCTATAGAATATTGTATGTGATGAAATATCATTATGCTTTCTTCCTGATAAGCACAATTTTCACACGCTTAAATTTGTGTGATGCTCTGGTATGATCATATAGAAAATCAGCTTCAAACACTAAGAATAGAATATAATTTTTGAATGTCAATGCTCACAAATGTGCAAAGGAAGAAAGCAATTGCTTTTATCAGTTTGACAAACATACATTATGTGGGCAATGTAGACCTACAAAGAAAATTATGTTTTTTTTAAGTATGATATATTAATTTCATTTTCATGAAAAATTTCTACATAGTACAGCGGCATACAGGTGGAGCTCCAAAATTTGGCTGAATTGTGCACTTTTCTATAGGCACCAAACTTGTTGATACAAATGATACGTGAAATGTACATACTGAGCAATAAAGGAAACTAGGAATCACAATGATTGTATTCTATTGTGCATTTTCTATTTTGCGAGTTATTACCCATTTGTTTTTCATAGTTAAAGCTCTTTCAACCATTTAATATCAACACATTTCAAGAAGTAGTTTGTACTCATTTGTATGTTTGCCACACCTTTCTTCATAAAGGCAATGTAGAATTGTGCCTTGCCAAAGGAAATGTACTTGTAGTCACTTCCCTTTGACTATGGAGCCATATGTTGCATCAAGGGATTGGATCACATTTCAATTTGAGCAACTTTGTTAATCCTTTTGAAATACATAACGTCAGCTGAGTGCCAAAAGGGTGTTACAACTTACAGCTAATACTTTGAAGAAAAAATAGAAAAGAAAAAGATTCTAACACCCTTCTGGCTCTCAACAGACATTTTGATTAATTGATTATAAGAAGTCAGTCATTAACTCTAGCATTCTAAACTAAATACAGCTGTTGTATCTTCAAATCTATTGATCCTACTGTAGTCAGGTTATTTTTAGTGCAAACGTTGCAATATGTTTAAAAGGCTAGCTAAATTTTGACATTGATATCAATTATTGTAATTACCAATCCATAAATAGGGTAGTGAAACCATGTGGGGACAGAGGAACTACATGTATACAGGTTTATTCTGTATAATGTACAATCCATCCAATTGTATAGGTACTTCCCCTCCATCTACTATTACATGTACATGTATGTATAATGGATTTATCAACTTAAACTGTTGACTTAGTAAACGTTTAGCCTTTTACATCATGTGTCTTCTGTAGAATCCTGTTAATGTCTCACTTGTAGTACGGTAAACTGTTCTTCATGTTTATTCTCCTTTATAGTTCTGTTAATGTCCAACTTCTTGGTAAACTGTCATTCACATTTCATCATCACAAGGAAACAAATACACCGTTTCAAAGAAGCATGTTCCATATATATATTAAATCAAATCAATATGCCCATGCAATAATCTGTTCATCATGTATGTTCATTTAATGTTGTATACCTTTAATTTTGTAAAAGTGCATATATACAGCTACAGTATGTTAATTTTGTTTTTTTCAGAACAAATCAATACTTAGAATAGAGTTTCACACACTACATTAAATACTAAGGCTGCGACGGGTAGTCGAATGCTCGAGTACCCGCACGGTTGACAACTACTCGGGTACGATTTCTCGTACCCGAATATTCGGCCGCAAAAAAAAAAAAATTAAAAAAAAAAATGTCCAGGCCCACGCTTACCCGTGCCAGGTAGAGCGGCAGCCGCTGGCATGGTACCGTCGGTAAAAATGTTTCCCAACTCAAGCACTGTCAAACTCACCTTTCAGAAACTGGGACCAAATGTCCAGATTTCTGTTTGGACTATTCTGGATTATTCTGCCATCTTTGGTTTTTAAAACAGCATTGTTTACTGTTATTATTCTTATTAAATCGGCGCCTTCAACTGCAACTCAAAGTAAAATTGCATGCGTTTTGGGCGAGGGATCTGAGAAACTGCCGAGTGGTATGGTAGTGGCAAAAAAGAAAAAAAAGTCAAAAAATTCAAAAAAAATTCAAAAAAATTCAAAAAAATTATAAAAAAACATGGCGTCCGAATACTCGAGTATTCGCCTGTAAGCCTGGGAGTGTACTCGGGTACCTCATTACACTGTTGTGCACAGCCTTATTAAATACACTGGAAAGGGATAGAAAAATCTTAATAAAACCAAAGAGATACTACAAACATCATGCAAGTTATGTAGGTGTGCAAATTTGTTACTCAAACACATCCTGTGTTTTTTTCTTCTCCAAAATTGTGTTTGTTTTGTGAGATTTTGTAGTTGTTGATGCTGTGTTTAGTTTTGTTTGTTGCTTGTTTTCTTTCGTCATTGTTTTTGTTGTTGTCGCAATGCTTGACTACTTGATATCAATCACTAATAAGTTGTGATTAATATCAACTCTTTATTAAGACAGGGCCCTGGTATCAGTTCTTATAGGTACTGTACAAGTAGGCATTTACAAGTACATGTACAGACTACTGTTCTGTACTTCCTTTTCCTTTCACCAAGAGGTCATTATCATACAAAGTGACGTACATGTGCAATGTTTATTCTGCACCTCTTTTTTTTGGGGGGGGGGGGGGAAGAGACCTCATCTATATTGTAGCAGAACTAAATGCTGCTGTTTGATATGTATGCTCAAAGCTGCACGTTTTGCACACAGTACACGTACACTTGTAAATAATGTACATATTTGCAGAAGCCAATGTCATAACATTTTCAGAGGAGAAGCTTTTAGTACATTTTCATAAAACAATAATCTGTTCCCAGAGTATCTGTATAGCTATTTCACTATAGTCGTAACCTATATTACCTATAAATGTTCTACAGTGTAGGCTGTACATGTACAAATGCAATATAGCACAACCTACAATGTACATGTATTTCAGCAGCTCCCTAAAGCACACTGCCAGGTACATCATTTTTCAAGAAATGCTCAAATATTTCGCCCACCGTTTAAGCATGTTGGCATTCAGCAAATATAATCGACATCCTTCACTCACCCTTGTGATGCTAACACGTTTTGGAACTAGTCGGAGACTATATTCATAGCAGTGCACGCTTTACTGGCACAGACTATGCAATGAAATATTGTAAGGTAAATATTTGTCAGAAGTACTACAAACATCTCTTTTTATTTCCTGTTAAGTTGATATCCCCAATCTTTGAGTGGTTGAGATTACCTTTAATTCATCCACTGGATCCTGCAAATAAGAATACAGGTCAGCAGACTTGATCTCAACCCTTCCCAAGATGCATTTGCACAACAATTATTTCTTTATTGGTATTTTTATGACATTTCCTGTAGTAAAATGTATGTGTGATGAATTGCAAAATGTGTTCAGAACTTCAGATCCTTCAATGTCCTGTTCCTTTTTGCCTAAACGATTTCCAAGTCTGATTACTCTGAAATACAATATCTTCCCAAACCACATTTTCTCAGAATTCCATCTGTTTGGGAAATGACCTTTTCATTTTTTACTGTCCGTTTCCATAGCAACAACACTAGGTCTTACTTTTGAAAGTGGGCAAAATATTATCCTTTCATGTGACCTATGTTAGAGATATATCTCAGTATCTGAGTTGGATCACAGCCAAGACACATTCCGTATTAACATGAGAACATTCATAGAGTGTGGCATGAACCCTAGTCAATTTGAAACCCAGGTCCTTCTCAAAGGCATTGTTTAACAATGTTAAATCTGAGATACATGGCCCTACGTGTTATCAGTGTCTGTGATATGGTGTAATATTGAAGCCCTAAACAAATTGTGATTCAAAATGATCATGAAGTGCCTCCAAAAAAAAAAATCTTTGAGTGACCAGTTTTACCATACTCTTTTTCTCCAATAGACTGTAGTGTTATCAAACTGTTAGGAAAACAGAAAGTTTGATTTTGATTTCCAATCATAAATATCTTGATAATCAGGCGATCGGCTTGTAAAAGTCATGGGGTTCCTGACAGAGCTAAATCCAGGATTTTGTTTCAGAATCCGAGACAATTTACCGAGTCACTTTAAAAGACCTCTCTAGTAAAAAATATTGACTAATGAGGACTAATGAGAATTATCGAGCTAGCCCTAAACCTGATCAAACTTGATACAGCAAATCACCAATGTCTCAAAAAGGGAGAAAAGGAGAAGGAAACCTTCATTCACTTGAGAGAGAAATAAAATGATGATTTCTGCCACTATTGATGCAAGGATCTTGTTACAATGTCAAACAATATTTGGATTTATTACACTTTCATTCATGCGATAACAGTTTCATCATTCTTCATGTAGATTTATGTACTTAAACTTAAACAACCTTATGGCCCCTTTTTCACAGTATACATTTACACGCAAAGCATATAGTTTAGTTTGATCACCTGTTTCAATACGTACATGTAAGGACTTTTGCACCTGTGTTAATAGGTTTTGTAGTGCCATATCGTGTTGCACTTTGTAATTGAGAAGTCTTCACGTACATGTACAATACATCTGTTGATAAATCAATTTAGTGGTGCTGCCACTGCTGCCAGCCCGAGTTAGATATTGTAGTTTTGTATTAAAGGTAATACAAAGTTTTGGGAAAATTCGAAAATTGGGTGGATAGTGATTCATTACAATTTTAATATTATGAGCACTTGAAATTTTAGCCCCTAAAACACTTCTGCTTTCGAGAAAAATTGAATATATAAATTTACCGGTGTTCCCGGTAAATTTTGTTAAATTTAAAATAGCGCCTACGGCCCTACATGTACAATGGTAGCCGCGACCATGAAAATCTCAGAATATGTAGTTGTCATATGGCACTGGTTTTTTTAACTATGACCAAATAGCTTAATGACCCTTTGACAGCCTGAAACTTTACAAAGATAAAGAATTAGAAATCAGTTACAACTTTTTCTTGTAGCATGGACCTAGGTTAACCTCCCATAGCTTAACAAAAAAAAATCAGCGTTGCTTTATGTGCATGAGGTATCCTTGAACAGCCAATTGTTTACAGAATTTTGTAACAAAATTGACATACCTTTTTTGTTGGAGCCGAAAAAAATATATACCCACAAGCAATATGTTTTTTTTCTATTGATGATTAATGAGCATGGGTGGATCTTAAAGAAAGTTAACAGTAATCTGAATTAACTCCTGTATTTTGATAGAACAGTGCAATTGAAAATGGTGTTTCGGACGTTACATTTTCCGTAAACAATGTAGGCCCTCATTTAACCCACTAGAACAATCATTTAATGAGATTGTTTATGGTTTGAATAAGCTTATTAGTTACTCCAAGTCATTAAATTTAAAGAAAATATAATTTAATTGTAGTAGCGCTTATATTATAAATATATTCAAAATTTGAAAAAGTTGTCTCATTTTCCGTAAACAATTTTGTAACGTCCGAAACAACTTTCAATTTGAAGTAGCAGAAAATAAATGAACTGCAGGACTTATCTTTCGTAACATTTTAAAAAAAAAAGAAATTTGCAATACATCATTACAATACTATTTTATAGTTAAAACCAATTTTCCGTTAACAGTTGTAACGTCCGAAACAAATGTAACGTCCGAAACAAAAAATATAAAAAATGTAATGATAATCCATATTTGAGGGTATCTGGAGTGAATAAATCATTATGAAATAAGTTATTATTAGTCTTAACACAAGTCAAAACACAAATCAGGTCTTTCAAATCCAATAATTTTGTGTAAACTCAAGAAGGGTGTTTCGGACGTTACACTATTTGATTGTTAACACATAGTTTGCAAATTTCAACTAATTTTCGATCATATGTGCAAGTTACGATTTCACAATGCACACTCCTGTTAAAAACACTATTTTGATAATTTCATTTAGATCTAAATATACAAATATGAAGAAATATGAAATCAAATTTTCAGTAAAAAATCTAAATTTTCTGCAAAATTGACTTATAAAACATAAATATTGAAGCCACACTTTGTGGTGCGAGGCATTCCTGGCTGCTTTAGTATATCCTTAATTGTAATTTATCAGAAAAAATCTCAATAAAAGTGACTCATAAAAATTATTCAGCCATTTTAACAGCACTTTCTGTTATGCTGTTAGCACGTTTCGGATGTTACATTAAACTGTTAACAGACATTTTCATAATTTAACTGGTTCAAATGAGGGGCAAAGATAGATGTGAGAATAGCACATTTCAATTTTTCAACCTCTCCTCTTACTATTTACATTGCTGTGTGTTTGCAAATCATCACGTTTTCATTTTTACAGAGGTTGTTCCAAATTATGTCATATAACCAAAGTTTGTATGATCAATCTAAACTATTTGGTAGGTTACAAAAGCTCAAAATCGCCCACTTAAGCAATACCCAGTGTACATGTACATGACACGGGTATGATACAGGTATATAAAGTTGATAATATCAAGCAAATTAAAATGTTTTTCTAAAAATGTATGGGAAATATGGATTTTCATTTGAAAATACCTTTTAAAAAGGGCACTCAGTACACGTAACTAATCTGTGTAGAAAGTACATATACATGTATAAAAGAAAAGGGCATTACCAGTAATACCTTATTTAATGATCCTAAACATATACATGCAGTATTTTCCTCAAATCTATGTATACGTACAAAATGTATAAACTAGTGTAGGGATTTATTTTTAACTTCTGAAACTCCCCTTCATATCCATGATTCATCCCTTTCATATTAATAGGTCATCCCTCATTCACATTCACCCTTTTCATTCACCATCCTTTCATCTGTCTATCTCTCTCTCATTGGTTTCAATGTTCACCTGATGCAGTCAAGCTTATATAGTATAATTTACATATACTATGAATATTCAATATATACCCTTTGTTTATGTTTGAATATTCAAGAATACTTTGTGATGTTGATTTATACTTATATGGGACTATATGAATATTTATTGATTTATTCTACTTTGCATGGAATGTATATGGAATGCTACATAAAATGCTGTAATGCTTTTACACATTAAAACCTGGTCAGTTAGCTAGTAGTTATCAATCCTACAACATGTCTGCTGGGCTGCCTCTGTGTTAAGAGTGCTAGGAATTATCTGTTAGAACCGCAACCCTACACTAGTGTGAAATATAAATGGGCTGTCCGTTTTTGTTTTTTCCCCTCTACAAAATGTCAAAGTTGGGGGTGCGGCGCTGCGGCCTTATCGCCGGCAAATACGGTACATGTTTAACCTACACTGTATATTGTTTGTCACCTGTAATATAGGCACAGCAAGAGTTAAGATCTATCAACCAACCAACCGACCAACCAATCAATCCATCCATTCATCAATCGGTCATCAATTAAATAAATAAATATATAAATACTTATTTAAGAGCATTAAAACATAATATTGTCGTTTGAAACAGCCTCCTAATACAAATAATGGTAAAGGATGATTGTTACTACAGTAGTATTATAACCTAAAACATACACATTTTTAAAATACATCAAATATGTCTCATTCTCGAGATGTACATACATTAGGATTCACTTATTTCTTATTACCGTACTTACATGACTGGGGGTACTTTTTTATAGTTTTATTTTTTTAAAGATTTGTCAATGTTTCAGTGCTTACATACATGTATGTGTTAGTGATATTATTGAATGACACACTATATAGTTGAAGGCAAAGAACATTAGCAAGCTGATTATACATCTATATTGTAGAGTTTGTAGAAATTGATGATCTCATTGAAATGTTAACATCGTGTAACATCCGAAACAAACCATAGTATACATTTCACACTGTTGTTCATAACATGCAATAAAGAGTATGTTTCTATTAAATGTTCTAAGGAGTTTTGATGACTACAATTGCTATTAGCTTCATATTTCACTCTGTTAGATCACATAAGCATTTTTACTACCGGTACACGTTCTTGAAATGAATAATATACCTTACATAAATTGAGTGGTCGATGAAGACAAACTTGGTATACATGTATGTGCTAAACTAATTAAAACTGCACAATTTTTTTCCATAAATGTTACAGAAGTATTTTTCTGCAAACAATTAATGTAACTGAGGTCAATAATACCTAAAGAAACTAAGCAATTAACTTGAATAAAGTTATAATGTTAACAGTGTGTAACGTGTGTAACGTCCGAAACATCAGTGGTGTGCCATATGAAAATTATTAGGCAATGCACTGGTTCCCATTTGTTTGCATGTATTTACCTTAAATCATCAGTTGTTATAATAAAATAAGTTTGACCTAAGAAAAAAGCATTTTACCTATTGAAATAAAAACTTTTTATTGTCAAAACCCTAATTTAGGGCTATTTTTCACTTTCAAGGGATACAGAATCTGTATTTTTCAAGATAGAAACTCAACAATTTGCATGAATAATCTCTGAAACATATTCTTAAAGACCCAACATATTTAAAGGTGTAGTTAATAGCAAATGAGTTTTATATCACAGTTATTAGATATGCTATAGTTCATAATAAAATTGTAAAAACTCAAAGTATTCATATCTGGTGAATAAATAAGGAGATAGATTAAGGTCCAGAATTTTCATTTCTCAAAAATATGATTAGTCCTGATCCTAAAAATACAAGTTTGAAGTGAGTAAACATAATTTCATTTTGGACCCATTTGTGGACACATTTGGTATAAGTTAAAAAAACCAGTGCCATATATAATTTCCAAACAGGAATAGCTTGATCAATTTTAGACAAGAAACATTGTTTTATAGCTTAATTAATATCTTGACCTTGAGAGGGAGCTATACAACATACAGAGTTTATTATTTACAATTTCATAACTTTAGACTCGATTTCAACTGCGACAACGATCACTGAATATTGTAAGATCGCATAAGCTTCCAATATGTTCATTTGAACCAAATTCATGAACCCATACCAAAATTTTGTATTACCTTAAAGTCTGTGTTTATAGCTCAAGTGCTCAGTTTTCATTTTGTTGGGGGCCCGTATTCATATAAATCTATTACTAATACCCCTTTCAAACTGGCCTGTTTTTCCACTATGAATGGTACAATGGAGAAAAAGCTGATAGAATAGCCAATGAAAAGAAGAGAAATAGGCGAGCACTGAATCCAATGACCGGGGTCATAATTTATTTGTAAAGTGCTTAGAGACATTTGTGATACCGGTAAGTGCTATATAAAAGCTAAATATTATTATTATATTATTAATTTCTCCTGCTCAAGAGCAGGAGAAATTCTCTTTCTATCGGTGTGACACAGATGAAACGGCCACTGTGCATGCGAGAAAACACTGATTAAAAGGCCGGTGAAATGGTCAAAGGTAGCAGTGTACGCGCTCTTTATCGTAACCAGCTGTATTTATTGACTTTTGTTGAGCATGTTGCATGCTAAACTAGATGGGGCGCGGGCTTAAAAATTGCGCAATGATTCTTCACTTCCGGCAAGGGCTCTCATTTCATCCGCAGTATGAAAAGGACAGCAGGGAAAGCGGCGGTTTCACCTTTGTTTACATAAGGAAAATTTAATAGGTATTTTCATTGATGTGACTCTGATAGAAGCACTATGAAAGGGGTATAGGTCTGTAAGGTACGTGTAGTTGTTGACTACATGTAACTGTACATTAACTCCATGTTGTTGTTGACAACGAGCAGAGTATTAGGGGTTGATGAATAAGAGCTTGGGTTTCTTTCTGTACAAATTGAATAATTTGACGTTTTCTGAAACGTTACTTTCCGGTTGCAGAACCTTTAAAACTACATGTACAGAGAAATGTTGATTTCAGTCATGGACGAAAGTAATTATGAATTGGCAGGATATTATAATAAATTCACTGAATTCCCATGCATTGACATTCCCAGTTTCACATACCGTAACAACTTTGAAATCTTTATTTAAAAGATCTGAATTTTTGATTTTTTTTTTTGGGGGGGGGGGAGGGGGGCAGAACAAGTATAATTACTTCAATGACAAGTAAGATTTGATTATGAAAGGGATAGGTACCATTCATTTTTTTAGTTTCAATCACCAGTTCATGATGTGCATTTAATCAGGCTCTTTTTTTTTTATCATGCTCGTTTTTTTAATGTTAAAAAAAAAAAAATTATCAGTATCACGTTCCACTACTATTATTGTGTAATGTACAATGTAGTTGTAGTCATTGTAATAGTCCGAAGCATATGATTTTGATAAGCTTATACTAGTAAGTATGAGGAAATGGTTAATATCAGAGCCAGGATTCAGAGGATTTTTGCATACCAGTAATAGTTTGTTGCTATGGTGATTAATGTAGTTGTACAAAATATACAAATCCTTTCCATTTTCAAACTCTGTGACTCACATTAAGGCCACAATTATCATTTCTCTAAGCTACATGCCTTTACTGTATGTATAATAGTCATCTCAAACCATTACTGAAATACAGTAAGTACATGTACTGGGAACCATGCCCCTGTGAGTGTTATCAGATTATCAGTGGACATTTTGCTGCAATTAACTTTTGTGAATTTGAAAATTCTGGGTAATGATAAGCTGATAAGATTTTTTTAATGAAGTTCTTTATGCAAGTGGTAAAGGTTCAGTAATATTCCACAAGATGAAAATATGACAAATCTGGGGGTGTTTCACAAAGAAGTTAAGATGGACTTAAAGATGAAGACCAGTTATGGTCATGCGATCGCATTATGAAAGAAACATTGTGGAATCGATTAGAAAAGGTTGATCATCTAGCATATAAGTATTGGTGTGTACTGCAAGGTTCTGGAATCATCAAAATGATAAGAAATTTGGCCCAGTCTTGGTAAAGTTACAAGCACTGTACACAGAAAGATGTATATGGGACTACCCACACGTGCGCGACACATGCGTTATATCTACCAGGTCCAAATATATAGATATAATAATTTACCAAATATATCAATTAGTAGGCGGTTTCTCAGCAAAATTTGAATGATCACGTATTAGTCAAAACGTGATCTTTCACATGATTGGTAATAAGAGCTTCCATTTCATTTTTTGAGAGGGGGGTGGGGGCGTTTCCAAAACTGGTCTTTACCTTTAAGATGGACTTGAACTATGGCATTGGCAGGCGATTTATGCCCTTAAAAAGTCATGAACGACATGTAAAATTAGAGTGAAAAAACGCACATCATTGACCTGTGTAAATATCAGTCACATTCTCCCAAGTCATTCAGTGCATATCAAAGTCTGTTAGCATGGTGATCTATTCATGCAAGCATTGAGAGAATGTGTATGTGGCAGGGTAGTATAGATCTGTAAATCATATTTTGTGGAAAATGGGCTCTCTTCCAGGGAAAAAATTAGTATTTATTTTTCGGGGGCTACTTTTCAACCTTGCCTGCATGAAAATAACATTTTAAAATTTGTTTTGCATTGAACTCTATGCAAATTTAAGGGGGCTCTTTTGGGCATTTCGGGGGCTATTTCGCCCTGAGCCCCCGTGTATTTTTTTCACTGCTCTCTTCTCTTCTGTATATTCGCGTCTAGCCACTCTTTATTTGCATACATGTGCGCTGAAATTATATGTCTGTGATCTTTGGACTTCCATAGGCTTGGTTTTGTGTTTGGAAAGTTTAGAGTGTACTATGAATCACCTAAAATATAATTTGTGTACAGCTAGAATATAACCTTAAAAATCTTCACCCCACATTGTATGGGCCAACTAATAATAACATGATAAAGAATAACCTAAAACTGCACACAAGTCCGACTTTTATTTCTTTATTGATGACGGAATAGATTGAATCATTCAGGGGTTGTATGAAAACACATTTGCAATAATTATATTTAGGGTGTGTGTATGATTGGGAATTTCTTTTTAGGCAAACATTTTGGGGAAAATTATAAATTTATGATTTTATTAGTACAGGGCAAATGGGAGTGGACTTTGCGAGATACCTCACAGAGTTGCCAATTCGTATCTCACAGAGTTGCCAATTCGTCTTTGATTGATTGCAAGTTTAACACTTCATAACTTTCCTATTTTTCATCAGATTTTGCTCAAACTTACACTGACTAGTTCCTCTCAGTTTTCTGAATCTATTAAAACCAACTTGATATAAAGGTGGACTTCCCCTTTAAAGAGAAGGTTGAGTTCTGGGTAGAGGTGAAAAATAATGTTGTGAGCGTTATCATTGTCCTTATACAAATGTGGAAGAACATCAGAGAAAAAATGTTCCCTGAAAAGCATGGGTCTTTAAATGCCTTCATATTCTTCATATGACAAGTAACAGCTTAAAATAAGGCTAGATTTGTATGCCACATGTTTGTGTAGTCCCATATACATTTTTCTATGTACAGTGCTTGTTACTTTACCAAGACTGGGCAAAATTTCTTTTAATTTTGAAGACTCCTGAACCTTGCAGTACAACCAATACTAATATGCTACTTGATCAACCCTTTCTGATTGATTCCACACCACTGTTTCTTTCACAATGCAATCGCATACTCAGAACTCAACTTTATCTTTAATTCAGGACATGTGTACCATTCTTAATACTACACATGTTTGTTCAAGGTTGGGGTAGACTTGTCAGTGACTCAATGGGTTATGGTCTTTGTCCCAAAGATATGTCAGTTAGTCTAGTGCAAATAGTAGGAAAAATAGAGACAAGGATGAAGCAAACTAACACTTTGAATCCAAGAATCAAACAAACAAGCAGTTATAAAGACCAGAGGCATAACGGCAGCACAAACTATAACTGTGCCTGCTTGACGTGTAGATGTCTCTGCCAGTCCAAAATTAGCCTTTTTAGCAATTAGAGGACACACAAGAAACTCCAAAGTCGGAGTCCAAACCAACTAGTAGTAGTAATAGGAATATAAAACCTAATTTTGTAGCCATTCTCGTGTGGGACCTCTTGCTTTAAAAAAAAAAAATAATAATAATACCTTCATACACCACAATTTGGAGAGTTGTCTGTGACTACAACACACTCCATTGACAGAATTACCAATTTGAAATTGGCATAGCTATAGTGATCTCATATTTCAAACATTCATAACTCTCTTATTATTGGTCCCATTTATTTCAAACTTTCACCATTCAGTTTCTGTTGTTTTCTGCTTTCATACAAAGGGTTGGATTTCCCATTAATGCTGGAGCCCTCATAACTTGCCAAGTTAATTTCAAAGATACAAATTAATATCTTGGTTGTAAGGTCAGTCGACTTTAATTGTGGACTGCTGTGCTAACCGCTCTGGAATTCATAGTGTAGTTAAAAATGTGAATTTATATGTTTTTTGTTGAACATTAGTGGGAAATTCAATCATGACTGCTAATCTATTACCTCTCTTTACAAAACATAATATTCTGCTGCCCCCTAGCTATGGCTAGCTTGCATGCGGCTGTCAGCTTCCTGTTATGTCCAATGTCTGTGGGAGATTTGATATCATGTGAGGAATTAAGGGATAAAAACGCTGCACAGACACAGACAAACACCAGACATGACTGTCGCAGTGGTCAAGGTTATAAATGTAATTAAAGGGTATGAATCAAGTAGACAAAAATACAGCTAGAATGTATCCAATTAACCCAAAAGGACGTAACCTAGCATGCCTATAGGAGTATGAAGATTTAATGAAGAATGACACAATACCCTATGTATGGGACCCTAATCAGACTTGGTTTTCGTGTTGGTCCTATTCTATGCGAGTCCTTACAGTTTCATCCACCGGTTGTTCTTGTTGTTGGTAGTTGTTTTATGCCGTTCATTCAGTACTGAATATATACCCCATATCATCCACCAGTCTACATGTACATCTACTCACAAGTTGCTTTTATAGACTGAGGTCACGTTTGAAGCAATTATTTTGAATGTAGTATAGCAACATAGAAACCCCTCAGAGAAAATGTCTTATGGGGCTTGGTACACTTAAATGTAATTTTCATTGCAAAGACAACAATATTGGTTGTCTGTACATCTTATTGTTTACTTGATGTATTGCATGCACTGTAATTAACTTGTCTACACTGTATGAAGCTTACCATGCTAACATGTATATTTAGACTCATTTCATCCACTCCTTAGTTTTTTGTTGTAAATAAAAATGAATGCATTTGTCGACGTTGCCCAATTTAGCAGGAAAAACTTGAGAGAAATACAGAAACTCTGTTGTGATTTTATTATTTCAGGGCGTTATATTTTTTGCTTATTTCTTACTCTTGATATTCTGGAGAGATTCTGGTTTCAGAAGAATATAATTGGTTTCAGAATCATTAAACGCACTTAGTCTGTGAGACAAACTGCTGATTTCTTTTGTAAACAGCCTTGTTGGGGACACTGTGACGATAAATAATCAAGCAGGACACAAAGTTCTAAACCCAGTATGAGACCACGCTGACAAGATACTTCAGCACGTATCAGCACGGTTCAATCTGTAATTGAACAAAACAAATAAAGGAAACATCCAATCAATACTGGAATACCTGTACACATGCTTATCAATGACATTATTTGTTACAATAATTATCCATCTTGTCTGGTCTCAATCAATAAATGCATAACTGAATATGAATTAACTTGTTTGTGTCAATTATTTATGTGTCATATCCAAAAACCTCTCCTGAAACAATATCTGATCTTAAATACAATTATTTGATACAAAAGGCTTGCTTGCTTCTATCCTAGCACTGACTTTCAAATATGTAAACAATAACCGGTCAAAGCAATGCTCTCAAAACCCTAATTTCACAACACAAGGCCCAAGTTTAGCTTAGCAAAATACTTATAAACAATGTATTCAAAGCCTAACTTTTATCTCCCTAAATGAGACATTTATTTATTATTCATCACTAATAACCAGCTTGAACATTTATATCAACCTTGTAAGAAATAATATGCTTCAGCTATCATACAGCCTTATTTATCATGGCTCACTTCATAATCTGTCAACTAACAAAAGAGACGTGACTACTTCCGGTCACTAAACGTGTACAGTGCATGCATGCATTACTTGCACGTATTATGTATACCACTGCTACATTACGTACTTCAATACAAATCTTTCGCAACAAATTTACATCACTAACCATCAACATAATTAATAGAAATTATCACTGATTATCATTCAACAACTCTTTAAAGGAATAGCAATGTAATTGTCTACTTACAACGTTGGGCTCATCAAAAAGAATTAATTTATCATCACAACCTCACGGTCGTCCGACCGTTCCAAACAAGGAAAATCAGTGGCATGCGAAGAAACGCCCTCAATAGTCAAATACATGTCAATTCCCCAAAAAGCCTCGTCTATGACGTCAGCATTTCCCGACCTATCGTTACATGATTTTATCAAACACAGGAGAAAACTTCCTGTCAGTAACAAGCCTTGAAGTGAAGTGATGCTTGCTAGCCCATTACGTTTGCATGAAAGTAGAAGTAGACTTTATTGGATAATTTGTTTAGCACAAGATGCATGTTTTAGTCCCTGATAACACAATCCAAGTAGTGGTGATGTGGTGGTGGTGGTGGCGGTGGTGGTGGAGATGGTGGTGGTGGTTGGTATTGGTGGTGGACGACTTTATTAGAATAAGGCCCAATCTGCCACATTGCACAAGTTGAAAAACAATTATGATCAGATACAAACATGAAAATATCAATGTCAATAATAAACAATGATGTGTCCATTTATATAGTGCATCTAATGTACTGCACTTAATACAAAGTATCATAAATCATTTAAAGCATAGAAAATTGAATTTAATAGCTATCAGCGATGATCTGATAATTGAAATTCGAGCAGACAATGCTTCATATTCATTGCCAATTGATTTGCACTTAAATATGCTGGTAACCGGATGTGTGGGTGGCTGCGAACATTTGATATACCCCATTTCTTTGTTCTATATAGGCACTTGAAGCCAACTCTTGAATGTAATACAGAACATTTAAAGGAAACCTTACCCAAAGAAATAACTTGAGTTATTCTGAGAGATTGATTATATTCTTGCCCATTAATCTACAAGATTCCCCACCTAAGTGTATGAGAGAGTTTGCCCAATAACCCGCTATTTTAACTATCCCGATCGCAAATTAACCAGTTAATTTGCGTCCTCATCAACCAGCAGTTGTATTTAGCGGGATATTTGGTCGAGAAAATATCCCAAGAAATCTTGATCTTGTTTTCAAAATATCCCGCCATTTGGGAAATAGCGGGCTAATTTGCAGCTGTTGGAGCTTGTTTGTGATGAGCGTATTGATCTGGGGAAGACGCAATTTTGAGCTTCGGGATAATATCCCGAGTCCGAAAATAGCGAGTTATTTGGCAAACTCGAGCTAATGAAGATACGCCTTTTGAAATTTGAGTAACTTCAGATTGAGGAACTCTAATGGCATGTTTTGTCTAGAGACTTTGATCCACAAGATAAACTGACATTAAGTTAATGTACAGTCCATAAAAACAGAATGTGATAATAACCATTAAAGAGCATAGCAAGCATCATTTTCAAGCAATATTATTCTGCTGACTTTGGCAAAGTGCCTTGAGATTATTGATTGCCAACCAGATCAGTTCAGTTATAAAACACTATGTACAGTCACTTGGAAATGTTATATCTGTCATAAATTGTACCTATACTGTAAATACTCGGTCATATTGAAGACCCCAAAAAAACATTTAAGCAGGGGAAGATAACCACTTTCTCAAAGGGCAAAAAAAAGTTTCATCAAGTTTTGTTTTCTCTGAATGTTGTGTCCATAGCCTTGTGTGAAATATTGCATAGCTTACAGCAGATTTCATTTAATACAAACTTCCTCTTTTTTTTCCTCTCTGTAAATCATATCAGCTTGGCTGTCAGTGTCAATATCACTTTTAACTGATATTGCGTACATCTCGAGACAAGTGTCCTGGACCATCTTGTCATTGTATTGAAATGTCGGTTCAGGTTTCTTTTACTTGATGTGTGTTTTTCGTTGCAATATGCAATATACAGTTGGGCCAAAAAGTTTACATACACCAGGAAGAAAGATATTTTACTCATATTTTTGCAACTGCAGTCATTTATATGATTGTTTCAGAGCGGTTAGTGATGTATAACAGAGAACAAACTTTTAAAAAGTTGACAGGATTGAGTGAAGATGTGATTATGTGTATTGCTTTTTTACCAGGGCCCTGTATTGCAAAGAGTTGATATCAATTGCAACTTATTTGTGATTGATATCAATCACAACTATGTACATAAGAGATGGGAGACTGCAGACTTGTGATTGATTTAGGGACTTGATATTGATTTGGATCAATATCAAATCTTTGTAAGACGGGGCCCAGGTGTATGTAAACTTTCAGGCCCAACTTGACACGATATATAATAATCTGATATGTTCTGTCATGTTTTGAATCCAACAGATGGTGCCAGTTTTGGCTTCAAGATGTACATCTTGTTGGTGCTGACCCTCAACGCCACCGGGTACATCCTCCTGATCCGCTACACCCGCTCCAGAGACGACGTACCCATGTACTTCAGCACCACCACCGTCCTCCTGTCTGAGTGCTCCAAGCTCTCCATCAGTCTCATCCTCCTCATCAAGGAACATAAGAGCGTGGTAGGGATGATCAGGGACGTCTACCACAACGTCCTCTGCAACCCTTCAGATACCTTCAAGATGTGCATCCCAAGCATCATCTACGCTCTGCAGAACAACCTGGCCTTTGTGGCCCTGTCCAATCTGGATGCTGCAACCTATCAGGTAACAAGTCAAATACATGTGTTGACTTGGGTCATTTAAAGACATACAATTGTTGGTTCTTATAGGGGATTCTAAGTGGTTAAGGTATTAGCCTAATGACAGATTTGATTGGTCTCAGAGATGTGACATCAGTCTGGATAAGAACCTGAATGATGTCATTTTCCCTTTAAAGTGGGACTGCACTTCTTGTAGCTACTTGCGCCTTTTATATAGCAAACGATGCCTAATCGGTGACCATTGGTCCCCCATAGTCTCCTATTTCTTATGACAATTGAGAGCTGATTTGATGAGATAACCACCCGTCGGTGACCATTTAGGGAGGTCTAATCCCTCTTGGCCAAACTAATGCAGAGGGGCTTTAAAGACATACAATTGTTGGTTCTTATAGGGGATTCTGAGTGGTTAAGGTATTAACCTAAAGACAGATCGGTCTCAGAGATGTGACATCAGTCTGGATAAGTACCTGAATGATTCATTTTCCCTTTATAAACCCTACATAATAGTGCTTTAAATAAACATATTGATAAACATAAAGGAGATTATTCTTTTAGAGCTTTTTAATTTACAGAGGTAGATGTAGATAGTAAACAAGAAAGGAGTATGGTAGACAGCAAACCAATTGGTTTGATGATGTCAAGAAATGGACTGGTCTTAACTCTGGAGAGTTTAGAACAAGGGTACATAACAGAAAGCGATTATGAAGGGACGGCACTAGATGATGATGAATTCACCCATATAAAAAGCGATCTTTCTTTTGGGCAATTTAAATGTTTGAAATTGCTTTCCAAAGCTACCTTGCATCATGCATCCACTGAATATTTTTCCATTGTATATTTTTGTCACTGAACTAGATTAATTTGTCGTTGTTTTTAGATCTAAATCACCCTCTTTGATAGTCATTTTAATTGATATAAAAAAGGAAAGCAGTTTGTTCAGTATGAGTTTTTTTTAAAGCAAAAGCAAATGATTTCCCGGGGGCAAGCTTGATGTTTCAATCGGTTTTCAAAGCTACCAATGCATCCATTTTTTTTCCTTCTCTCTCTCTCTCAGCAATGAGGGAGCCAACAAGGAAGGCACACAAAAAGCCACTTTTCATTTCTTTAACTATTTTTGTTGTTGTTTTACAGATAACGTATCAGTTGAAGATCATCACGACGGCGGTGTTCATGGTGGTGATGATCGGGAAGAAGATCAACCCAATGCAGTGGCTGGCAATCTTTCTCCTCTTTGCCGGTGTGGCAGCGGTCCAGGTGGAATCAGCAAGCACAAAAGCAGATATGAAACATTATAATTACATGAAGGGATTAATAGCCATCATAGTCTCGTGTCTCTGCTCTGGATTTGCAGGTGAGGAGGAGGGTGTAGATTAAGAGAGAGATAGGAAGGGGAATGGGGATTGATGGGTATGTTGATTGGGTGTTGTGGGGGTAGGTAGGGTGCTGCAATGTAAGCCGTGTTTAAGCCAGGATAATAAAACATGAGTGCCAAGAGTGGCAGTCTGCCAGACATGAGCGCTTTACAAGACACTATTATTGTTGTTGTTGTTGTTGTTATTAGAATAATGGTAAGGATTAGGGCTGTTGGATATGATTGGTATAGTCATTCCTAATATTCTGTTATGCTTTTAAGAGTTACGCTAACGTTCCCTTCTCTCTTTCCTTCCACACACGCACAGGTGTATATTTTGAAAAAGTACTGAAAGGAACGGAAACGACGTTATGGATACGGAATGTTCAGATGTACCTATTTGGGATCCTGAGTGGTCTTGTAGCAGTATTCACCAAAGATTATAACAACGTCATGACACATGGATTCCTCTATGGCTATGACGTATACGTTTTTGTGATTATAGGTAAGCAAATCATCTGTTCAACGGCCAAAAGGGCGTTAACGTTATGTTAAAGTGATTGATGTAACACCTTTCCGGCTCATAACAGACGAGGAAGTACCAGAGACTTTCACAATCAGAAAATGGCAGCAATTTTTTAAATTTTGCACGGCAAGAACTTTACGAATTGCAAAAATTCAGTGTTCCATCAGTTGTAATTCATTCATTATGCATTATGCGGCATGCGAACCCGAACCACATGCAAGTAAGGCAAAATGTTTTTGTTTTACCGTACATTATTTTCTCAGTTTATCAATTGGAAAGGTATGTAGTAGTTAAAGGTAATACAAAATTTTGGGAAATTTTGAGAATTGGGTGGATAGTGATTCTTTACAATTTTGATATATTTGGATGCCCCCGTGAATATAAAACCCTTCTGCTTTCGAGAAAAATTGAATATAAAAATTTACCGGTGCTCCCGGTAAATTTGGATAAATTTCGAATAGCGCCTACGGCCGTACAATGGTAGCTGCGACCATGAAAATCTCAGAATATTTAGTTGAGATATATAATTTCAAAACGGGAAGAGCTAATCGGTCGATTTTAGTCAAGAAACATTGTTTTATAGCTTAATTAATATCTTGACCTTGAGAGGGAGCTATTCATCATAAAGAGTTAATTATTTACAATTTCATAACTAAGACTCGATTTCAACCGCAACAACGATCACTGAATATTGTAGGATTGCATATGCTTCCAATATGTTTATTTGAACCAAATTCATGACCCCATACCAAAACTTTGTATTACCTTTAAACTATGGTTAATGCACTTGTCAATGATTTCATGTTAATTGAAATTCATTGACAATGTGAATGTTATTATAATCATTATCTAACACTCATGTATCATTGTATGTGCTTACAGGAATGGCGAGTATAGGGGGCCTATACACATCCATTGTAGTCAAGTACCTGGATAACATCATTAAGGGTTTCTCCACGGCTGTATCTATCGTCATGGCAGCTCTAGGATCGTTTCTGTTCTTCGGAAAGTCGTTTGGCTACCTGTTCATGGGCGGCTCGGTTCTCGTGACTGTTGCCATCTATCTCTACAGCCTCCCCAAGCCGGCTGCAGGCGGCCCGCAGAAGGCCCGGGGGCCACAGAACGTCTAGGGGCCCTGCCGGTCAGAAAGCGGTGTATTTTTTGGGGCTAGTCTATGGACCTAAGGGGGAAAGCTCCCCATGATTTGTAAATCAGGCTCTGTTTAAGGTTGCTCACCTCTGCAATGCGGCCCTTGGAATGACAGTTCCATCGAGGCACTTGCAAATGTATTCGTTGGGGGGAATCCCCTCATTAGTGCAGCAGCAACTGTGGAATTTGTGTACCTCTCATACCTCAGTTCTTGTTGCTTTTAGAGCAACCACCGAAAGAGAGAGAAATTGGGTGCTTTTATCCTGTCAACGCCCAGCTCGGATATGTGTGTCACTGCTTATCTAGGACTGTACAATGCAATCTTGCACCTAAAAACTAATATCAAAACATTTCGTAGTGTTATGAATACTATAGCATTTGGCAAACACTGTGTGTTTACGAGGTGCGGTCGGAAAGCGGTGTATTTTTAGTGTTATAAAATGTATATCAAGTGTATTTTTTGTTTGTAGTGTGTATCCATTTTCTCTCGGGAAGTTTGTACTTAAATTATTCAAGTAGACTAGTAGTCATATTGTCACATCTTGCTATTTGTACCTATTTAAAGACTTAAGCCTTTCATTCGTTCAGATTAGACGTGACAAAACGTTTCTTGACTAAAATTGACAGATTTCCTGTTCCCGTTTGGAAATGATATACCAGAACTGGTCGGAGCTACCATTTTATGTATTTCAATTTCTCAAAATCCTTCACGCTTTAGAGCCCAATTTTTCAAAGTTGCTTATTCTGTTGAAATATTACCAAAACTTTGTATTACCTTTAAAGTAATTGCAAGGTAGTTACATGTGTAATTTTGCTCAACCGTAAAAGATGCAGAAGTTTTATGAAATTAAAAGATGAATTTGAAAAGATCATGTGCAACAAAATTTTCAAGGGATGAAATGTACTCCCTATTTCATAACTCAATGAGTTGGTGATTTATTCTAATGAAGCCCGCTCAAAAGATTTTATCATAAATATATATAGATGGACTTAATATTATTTATGACTTTATAAAGCCGAGTTAATAATATCAAAAGTCCTTTGTAAGTGCATAGGAACGTGATATACACTATACACATTCAAAATATTATATTATTTGAAGTATAATTGCAACTTTTTTTGCAAGAGCTCAAAACAACACCTAATGGTTTCCTTTTTTTTTCATGTCCTTGTTCTGGTTCATCGGGATGTTTGTTTTGTTTTGTTTTGTTTTCTGTTATTTTATTTTTAGAATTTATAAGGTACACCAGGCAAGCAAGTGTCAGATAATTTTAATCTAATGTCTCAGAAAGAATTTGAAATGACTTCCAAATTGAAGTGTGCAAGATGGAACGATAAAATTAATTTTCAAAGTGTAAGATAACTTATTGATACGGACAGTACTGGACAAATTGCATGTTGGAAGATACTTGAAACCCATTGGACGGGTAGGGCATATTTTGCAGTTATGACTTGTGTTTCATACAGAGAGTGGTATTGCCACACAAATCACAAGTCAAGGAAAAAGACAAATGTATATAACTGAATAAAGGGTGAATATTTCAGATTTCAGAAACTTTTTTACTTTAAGTGTAAACTGAAATAATGTTTGTGATCATTGTTATTATTGATGAAATACTGCCAAGTTATAGTCATATTGAAGCACTTTACATTGAAATATGCTTTACTGGTAGTATATTTATGAAAGAAATCTTAGCAATTAGCTTGTATTTCTTCAGCTTTTAATAGTCACGTACACGCATTGCAAGAAAGCTTGAATTGATTTTCTATAGAACGGCAAATTGCATGATGGCTTTGTAAGCTCTGTGTGTATAATTGACATTCAGTTATTTCTTAACTCTTGTCAACTTTTATAGATTTTTGTCAGCGCTGCATCACCTGCAAGTGTATGATCACCATATTCCAATTTGTTAAACCTTGTCAGAGGTAGATGTGTCATGGTCCAGTGGTTATGTCATCGGACTGTGGATTACATGGTTCATGGTTCAAGTCCCACCGCGGGACTAATGTCCTTGGGCAAAACATCAATCTACATTTGCCTCTCTCCACCCAGGTGATGTAAATTGATACCCGGTGAGAAGTAATTCCTTGAGTGCTTGAGCACTTTATCATGGTAACTGGGTTAAAGCGAGGGTAATGATATGATTGCAGGGCCCTCAGGAAAAACAGTATTAAACTGATGTGGCTACCCTGAGTAATAAACTGAATAATAAACTGAATTGAATTGAATCGAGACAAATTGTTATTTATTATTTGATAGATATCCAAAGATATGTTTGATCAACTATGTTACATGTATTTATACATGTTCCAGTAAAGCTCCCTGCCCACTATGTACCGGTATATCGCATTGTGACTGAGGTTTGTGTATTTATGATTCCAATAGATAGTATTTGAAGAAGATTTTGCAGGACAGTTTGAAGCAAAGTGGCATTGTATTGAGTTTTAATGAATTATCTGCTATTGAAAGATAACCCGACATATCAAAATAATACTACTGTTCCTTTTTGTTGTTCTTGTTGTTGTTTTACATGTGTGTGTGCGTGTGTGTGTGCTTTGTATAGTGTCTGCTACATGTTTATCAATGCATTTCTAGCGTGAACAACATATTATAAGCAAATAATAATTCCCGTCATTGTATATGAAGGTTCAATCTGTTTCCAAGCTATTGTGTGATCAATATGAAGCCCTGGCATATGCTCCATATGCTGGGGTCACATTTAATTGCGTTTTGATGATAAAACATGAAGACAAGCCAAATCAATTATTTGGGGCCATATTCGTCCCCAAAAGCTGCAGTTTTTGTCTAAAATTTATGTTTTTCTCCTTTTCATGAAATTTGCCCCGATACCCTATTTAGACTACCTGGGTTCACATTTAAATGTGTATTAATGATGAAACATGAAAATAGGCCAGATTCATTTTTTTGGTTTTATTTAGGGCCACTTTCTGCCAAAACTCTGGACTAACCCCTTGCAGTCAGTTTTGTCAAAAATGTGTTTTTTCATTTTTCATGAAATTAGTCCTGATACCCTTTTTCAACTATCTTAGATTTTTGGCCCAAAATACCTAATAAAACCCTTGCAATTTTTTGTCTGTTTATAAATAGTTTCTCAGAGGACTCTTCCAGTTTTTTTCTTTGTGAAGATAATTTTGTCTTTTTGCTATGAAATCAATATATGGGGCCAGTCACCACGATATGAGTCCAGTGTCGCATTAGGCTCAATCGTAGTAATAGCGATGTATAGTGTGTATGTACTGAAAATTGACCCACCTACCACATTTAAGATTTTTCCAAAAATCGACTTATTAAATTCTTTGTTTGTTGAAAGTTTCATTGAAATCGAATGATGGGAAGTGTGTTGTTGCTATGTTGTTGTTGACCAGACTATAATATGTTACGCATCATTAACTTTACACCTAATTATCTCAAAACTGGGTAATCCCATTGTGTATAAAGTCCAATTAGGTTTTTGTTCATATTTCTGGATATAATTTATCAATTTTAATGAGTGACCCCTTAATTTAAAGCTTACTTAATGTAGATTCATATAATACTTAAAAACAGGAATAAAATTTTTGACCAACTGGACTCATTTCGTGGTGACAGGCCCCATATAATGGAATTAGACAGTTTGATATTCATTGTCCACATCAAATATAGGTTTATATGTTTGTTTTGGAGTGGGGGGGGGGGGGGGGGGTCTTTATTTTTCAGCTGGGGCCTAATGGGCGTTTACTCTATAAAGAATACGAGTCAGCGCCCTGATAGCTCCAAGCAGATAATTTCAAAGGGAAATAATACTGAAGTATATAATATCCATGAATAAAATGGTGGAACTATTTCCAGTGATAGATGCAGAACGGTAAAGTATTTCACTCATATACAGAAATTTCATCCATTTTGTAACGCCTGATTGAAATGGTTTCTTTGACAAACTACACAAGGCAAGTCATATACATTTCAATTTATCGTTCATGAATATTTATTTCAGACTACATGATATACACTCGTGTCCTTCAAAATAATAATAATAAAAAAAGAGAACAAAGAAAGAAAGAAAAAGAAAGTACAATTCAAGCATATTCTTATGTCTACTCAAATGTACAAACAATACAAATTTTACACATAAATAAAAGAAATTGTTTGAATATATTTGACAATTGGTTTAATTACAATAAAAATGAAACATAACCCTGTCTATAGTGTAAGTCTACATAATGCTTAAGAGTGAAATACAAAAATGACTTAATACATGTATGGGCCACAGATGGTTCAGGCTGTAAATATTAGAGCCATAAAGAAGGAAACTTTGAACCATTTCTCACCATTTACTGCGGCCATTTTGTCATGGATTTTCCAACAGAGTATAAACATATTTGTATTAATATATATTTGTGTTGTATTTATATATAAACAAGTGAATAAATTAAGGAGACATTCCAACATATTACAGATATCAATATACAAAATACAAAATGGTGATTACAATTGACACATTTTCATCAAAACCTGTAGTAGAAATCAACTTCAAAGAGATTTCAAATTGCCCATAAATACAACTTGTACAAGATGGATTGTTGGGGGAAGAGCATAGGAAAAAGAATAAGCTTTGCCAGATATTTTTTAAGGTGTTTTAATAGGACCGGTCCCATATGACCTATATCAATATTCTATACCGGTATGTTAAATCATTCCAAAATAAAGTCTCGTGAAATTTCTGAGTTAAAGGTATTGGATGATGGTAATGAAAGCAATATATTCAAGAAAGTCGATACTGAAGGCTCATTAGCATAAAAGCGATCTGTAACGTCAATATATCTGATACCTTTTCCATATACTGTGTGTAACCTTCAGAAGACCAATACATCATTGTATTGCTCAAATGTGATCAATACGAAAGTGTTGGTGATATGATATGCACGTCATTTGTATCATTATAAAAAGAAATTCAGCCTTTATCAAGTTTAGGTATTAAAACTGCCCATTTGCATTCCCTTAAGTCGTCAAATATCTTGGACATCAACAGAACATAATAACTGATGATATTGCTTGTAGAGAGCCAGAAAGGAGCTCATTTCTAAACTAAAACACAGAGTTTAGCACTCTTTTAGCTCTGAACAGTACATGAAAGCTACCAAAAGATATACTAAATTTGTTGCATATGATTGTTACATGTATTGACAATCATGTGCCATGATTTTTGTAATGCTATCACAACAAAGCCATATTCAGGTCTGGTACGCCGCCCTCCCCCCCTCTTTGACAAGATTTATCTTCTAGAAATTCTATGCTACTGTGAAGTGTGTTTTTCTTTTGATTTAAAGGGGGGAGAGAAGGGGTTCATCAAATTCACTGGAGTATGAACAAATGAGAGGTAAAACATAATTTAATCCTGGTCGCAAAATGGTATAAACGGTAAAGGTACATTTATATCGAAGCCTCTGAGCATATTACCTATAGCACAATGAAAATGGAAAGATCAAACCTAAATCAATCTTGGATTCCTTTCCTCTTCTCGAGAGAAATACAAAATACAATATAGAAAAATATAAATTACTAGAAAGAATAAAAAAGAATTTGGAGCGAAAGCAAAGAGAGAGAGAGAGAAAGGCCAGAAATAACTAGAAGAGAAACAGAGAAATACATTTAGAGAGAAAGGATCACAAGGGTTGTGATAAAGAAAGTAGTGCAAAATATTTGTAAAATAAGCAACACATACTTCATACACCAAAATATGATTAATTTCAAATTTGTAAACAAAGTGATTGCCAACTGGAGCATACACAGTAAAAACTTGTTTGAATCAAGCAAAATAACACATGTATGTTCAATACTGCTTTGATCATAATGATAAAGTCAACAACTCTAAATGCACCTGTATATAACATAAAACATGTGCTAAATATATCCACATGCTTCCCGCCAGCAGAATTTATAGCTTTCCAAGCAATCAATACTTCATGAACTAAATCGCCATTATGCTTCCTCAAAACACACCCAGTTGCCTGAAACTGGCCTGCTGGCCACAGCTTAATTTTTCAGCCACACTCAAAATTCACTCCTCAGAAAAATGAAGAAAAATATTGGAATAACAACAGTAGTGTTCCTATTAAATATGTCATTAATCTAATTATAGTTATAAATGTTTTGTCTTCCAATATGGATTCAATGAAACACTATTAATGGCAATTTGTGAGGTTGTATATTACATCAATGTTTGTGGACATTAAAATGAATGCTTCCTTACAAATAAAACACAATTCAACTAGCGGTAAGAGAAACAAGTACAATCTTTCAGCGCATGCCAGCAGAATTTCTCTTGATGTATATGTCGGCTCAAATTTCACATAATGATATTCAGGTATTGTAATAACCAAATGCTTTGTCCTATATTCATGTAATCAAGACGTTTTTGCTCTCAACCTATTATGACAAAATCATTTTCTGGTAAGGGCAAGTTAGCTGGAATACAACAATGTAAGCACATGAAGTTGACAATGTTTTTAATACGTGTATGTGATGGTAAACTGAATGCACTTATTGAGACGGTGCCACCTCATCCACTGCTCTTACGTTTGTGGAACTCACATCCTTGAGTCCTTTCCTCATTTTGTGAGATTGATGATCTAGAACACTTCAAATCCTGCCTTAAAACTTAAAGCCCATCTGTACTAGTGTACAGGAGGGATTAGACCACCCTGCAAGATCACTGGACAGGTGGTTATCTCATCAAAACAGCTCTCAATTAACATAAGAAAAAGAGGATAATGGGGGACCAATGGTCACCGATTGTGCATTGTTTGTTATATAGAGGGCGCAAGTAGCTATAAGTAGTGCAGTGGGCCTTTAAAACTTTGACCCATTTCAGCAAATATGAAAATACTGATTCATCAAAGGAGCCTGCACCTTTGAATTATAGTTGTTGAAAAACAGAAATATGACAAGAAATATAACAAGAATGCTACAAGCAAAGTTCAACTTACAATCAAACAACATGGAAAACATTTCAGTAAATCAAATTTTAACTCTGAACGCAGCTCAACATAAGGAAAAAACAACAGACTTGTCCTTCGCTCAACATTTCAAAACATTTCATCCCTTCATACAAAACAAATGGTACAATTCCTTTTGAATAATGCCCTTTTGAATCTGTACTCGTCTTTTCACACCAAGTTCTATATTGAAAGAGATTCATCATGAAGAATAAATATATTCTTAAGATTGATTGGAATACAAGATCTGGTTTGGCTATGCTAGAGATTATAAAGCTATAGGTGGTGTCAGATAAATTAAGGGTCACTTCACACTGGCTATTTCGATTTTGTTTGATTAAAAATAAAAATAAAAAAATAAAAAATGGCTAACATTTAAGCAGAGGTTCCCTTCACATCCGCACTTGAGATGCAATTATGAGTCAAATAATATTTTCTTCAATAAGTTATTACATAGTTAGTATTGTGTTGCTTTCTTAAAGGGTCACTTCACACCTGTATTTAAAAAAAAAAAATTGATCAAAAGAATTGAATTTGGGTAACATAAGCCGAGAGAGACAAATATTGCCTGGCGTATACAATCCTTTTAAAAGATCAGGTAATTTTTATCTTGCGATTCTCGTTATAGGAACGCTGATAGTTTATTCATCCTCTGGGAAACCTTAAGCTCACACTAGTTAACTACAAACTGCACATACCACTATCAAAACCCCAAAATAATGCACACTGAATAGGGCATCCAAACTCAAATCACTTAATACTCTAGTAATCTTTTCAAAGATAATGCAAAGGTACCGTTATATAAACAAAAGCAAATGCAGTTGTACAACTTACAGAAATGACATTGGGTATTCTAATACTCTTATGAAAAGGTTGGACCCAAATTGTCCAGTAACTGTTTAAAGTGTTAAATTTTTCCTTACAGCTAACAGTTCTACAACCATTCAACAAATCAGCAACTTTTAAAGTATCATAGAGTGTTTTTTAAAAGTGAAGTAGTGATTTGAACCAGTATCAAATCAATTCCAATATCAAAATCTTATGCAGACCTTCACTTCCCCCCAAAGGTTGGAGAGGCAAGCTTGCCTGACATGGCAACAGTTAAGCATGTGACGTGCATTCAAACAATTTCAAATAGAGGAAAGTTGAATCAAGCAAATGAAAGAATTTATCACTTGGGGATGGAGCATCCTAAATTCAAATATATTTGTGAACTGGTATATTTAATTGGCATCCATCATAAATATAGAGAATAGTTTTCCTTTTCACTCATACCCTCTCTTCCATATAAACATTTGTGCTAACATCAACTCTGCCCACATGTGATCCCAACACAAGTTACTGAAAAATTGAATGGAACACAGCCTCTTCTCACTACTAATATCTAGCGATTCCCTGCACAATCACACTATGAGATAGGGCACCAGTCTGAATACTGCTTGGTAAAATAGGGGTGACAATGCTAAGATATCAGATGGGTGCTGGACCTGTTTCTTTCTGTTTGCATATTCCACCTCTCTTTCTTCTCTTATGAAAATTTTTCCCCTCTCTTTTCTCCTTTGCGCCGTCTGTGAGCGAATGATGGCCTACCAGAAACATGACCAGGTGGAGAAGGTGCACATGATGATCTTTAATCAGAAAATTTGACTGAATAACCTCTTGATGTCTAGCTGTGTAGTGCTCCGTGTAGTGCCGTAGATAGTAGATATAATCCCATCTTGTCTTTCTCTTGCAATCCTTGCAACAGTCTTGAGCTGGCTATAGATGGTGCACATGATTTTGCAGATCAGATTGGAGTGTCCTCCATGGATATCCACAAGGCTCTTCGCTGCCTGTTCAAGATAACTGCACTCCTAATCCAGCCATTTCCTACTTCCGTTACACTTCAATTCATAACAACAACCCCAATCAGTGAAGATGGTGCACATGATTTCACAGGTCAGGTATGAGAGTCCTTCAAGAATATCCTTAAGGCTCTTCACTGCCTAACCATAGATAACTGCACTCCTATTCATAACAACAAACCCCAACCAGTGAAGATGGTGCACATAATACTAAAAGCAGTTCTGTGGAAAGGTCTGTCGTCTCATTCGCCGGTGAAGCCACACGTCTCCTCGATAGCACACGTCAGTTTGTCAAAGAACTTGGAGTAATTCTCATACGGCGGGAGGTCAAGGCGGTTAAAGCTGAAAGAGAAGAACAAAAAAGCATGTAAAGAAACATTGTATTCACCAAGGGTAGTGCATTTGATACCCGTTTCGTTGTTAGAATGATCCTCATAAATAATGATATCACTGGAATTATTACCATTAACATTCTCCATCATCATCATCATTACATATATCATCAGTCATCATATAAATGTATGAACTTGTGTACAAATCAATTCCGCTATCATTACATATACCTTTACTTCTATCATTATAACAATCTTTAATCATTATAGCACAACAAAGGCAGCATTGTGTACTCAGTTCTCTGTGAGCGATAATATGCAGATACTTGACAAGCATGTTTCGTCATTTTATCTTACATGGCATATTTCGTAGTATTGTTTCATGTTTTTTTGTTACCCATGTCTAAAATGAGAGTTTACATTGCATTCTGAACCAGCTTCTCCTTGAAATGGCTGTGAGTATAAGGTACTTACCACGTGTGTGCCTTGGGTAACAGGTCAGTGTTGGCATCTATTTGATGAATGGTGAACAGACGTGGACTCAATGCACCAGTAGAGCCTGATCAAGGAAAGGATATGGTCAAATGAAATCATTAAATGTTGAAAATGAAAGATGACAATTTTCACAGAGAGGCCTTTTTCTGCAAATATTTGCGGGCAAATCACAGAATGAAGAAATTGAACAATGGTAAACTAGTTACTAATCAGACGTCTTGATGTAACAGGGTGTATTTCCTTACAACAGCATTAAAACATTGACGATATACAGTAACAACCTAATGCCTACATCACACCAATGTGTTGAGCTCTCAACCAGAGAAACTAGTCAATATAAATCTGGAAATGCATTATTCGAATTGGATCCGAAGTGACATCGATATAGCTATGCTGCGTTTCCCCAAGTGTTCTAAGAAAAAAAAGGTTTAAATTTCCTGCTGCGTTTCCACTAGGCTTCTTCACATCGAACTAGCATCAAGCCGTTATCAAAGTGACATTGAAATTAAAACGCTTTATTGAACCAAGAATGCATTGTCAGGTAGAAATCCATGGGAAATAATTCAAAAATCGAGAAATTAACTGACATTGAGAATAACAACTTTTGGCGTGACCTAGACATAACAACCTATCACAAAATAATGTCTGCTGGGAGACAGAATGGCTAGTTTTTCTAAAGTGAATACCCTTATGACTCTCAGAAGAGAATATCAGTTAGTTCTTACTAACTTCCTTGATAGATTTTCACAAGTTGCCTAACTCAATACTAATTGTGACAAAAAAGAGAGTCCCGGTGGGTGTTTCACAAAGATCCTAAGTTAAACTTATCTCTAAGTTGGACTTAACAATTATGGAAAGCCGTTAGCATCTATGACATTTTTTTCTAAAAGTTATTTTAAAAGGCATAAAATGTTAATTCAAATCATTCATATTTTCCATTATCAAGGACATTTTATGTTCTTGATGTGGAATTTATAAAAAGTCTAAAATACTTGAATTTTCGCTTTTGAATATATTTAATTTAAGACTACAAATGGCTCTCCATAATTTTAAGTCCAACTTAGAGTTAAGTTTGATTTAGTATCTTGTGAAACACACCCCAGAAACAGCAAAATTATTATTTACAAACGAGACTCACCCTGTAGGGCCTTGAAGCCTTCCAAAGGCACCTTGGACGTTCCAGTAACAAACTGTAGCAATCTGGCCCTCTTCTCCTCGTCAAACGAATCCACCGCCTGCCAAAACCACTGGACGATGGCCGTCTCCAGCGAACAGTTCTTGAGCCTGGTGTTGTTCTTCCAGTCCTCGACGTCGATCTTGCCGAGGCCGTTGATGAGGAGCTCCAGCTCACGCTCATCGAACGGTTTGAGGAGCCTCGGCGGGATGAGCTCATGGAAGCCCTTCTGGAGAGCCAGGAACTGGGGCTCGATGCCACGCAAGAAACGCCATTGCACAAACAATCTGATAGATTAAGGTAAAGTTAGAAATAAGATGGTTTTAATTTAGATTTTTTTTAAAATGCCTATAGTTTTAAACCATGATACTTGGGCACGATTCATCAATCCTTTACATTAGAGATTTCAGGGCACCTATGGTACAGACACTGATTGAATATATTCTAGGATCCAATGTGAAACAGTAAATGTGAAGAATTAAAAAGATTTGTGATGATTTGCAATTGTTCATGACATGCTTGTGAGGCTACAATCAGAGACTTTTGCTCGAAAAGAAAAGTTCTTTCAAACATTTGTGGCTTTTCTCTTCTATCAAATGATATTTCCTCGAAACCATCATATAATCATTCATTTCTATTAGGAAAGATGAACGATAACAGAGGGGTTGAAATATATTTGTCATTATTCAATGAAAGAGATAAAACAAAAATGGACAAAAAGGGGTCACAAAGTTCAAGGATATTGTAATTACCCAATATTGTGGATTCATAAACGCATACAAAAGCAGACATAACATCCACAAATGTTTGTTCTTTAGCAACTGAGAAAAAGCACACCCAGTGACAATTTTTTATTTTGGTATTAACAAATACTTCTAAGAGTGTAACTCAAATGCATATCTAGATCAGAGAATACAGACACCATGGTTTCTTGTTGCGTTCCTACTTACTTGACATATTTCTTCTTATTTTCCTCTGTTACGGGGATGTCGATCCCATTGGGTTTGAGTTCATGGATCTGCATTTGACCAAATGAGTTGTGTTCCACTGCAAACGTGTTCTCTAGTATACCGGTGATGTCATTCTCTCTGTTGGGTACAAATTTGTTCATTAAAGAGTTTAGTTCATAGATTTAAAAGACACTTATTTTCAGCATCACAGATTTCTGCATACGATAAAAGTTGAGACAAGGCATTGAATTGTCTCAAAAAGCACTTTGGATGGCTACTAGTAAGGCACATTATAAGAAACAGTTTTTAATACTGTGGTTATTGTCTTCGCCCTTCCTGCACGGTCGCTCATTTGCCAAACCTGCAATTTCAAACAAATAATATACACGTATTGGTTAAAGGACAATGGTTTTGCAAAATTATCCACTTCTGGTCTAGAATAGCTGAACAACAACCCTTTCGACACTGGTATAGCTTAACCTTGAACTAAAAACAGTAATACAATCTTGAAGCATGTGGTATATCTATCCCATGATTTTTTTTTAAAGTGGCACAGGAAGATACTTTGTGTGGTATATGAAGAGTTAATGAGAACTCACAGTATCCAGACAAGACTTCTGTAGACCTCAGGGTCTACTGTCTCCATGTCCTCTAGACTGACTGGCTTTCCAAGAAGCTGCTTGTAGAACGGCATGGTGAACCCTCCATCTATGTAGTGACCATGGAAGATGGCAAGACCGATCACTCGTCCAACAAAATGGAAGTAGGATAGATGTTCCTGGAGGGGAGGAGATGGGAAGATGTTTGAAGTAAGTTTTATATTAAGGATGTGATTCCTAGCTTGGGTATTATATGCTTTACAATCATGTATATGTATCATGATCATTTATAAGATGATGAAGTGGATCCTAATCAAATGATTGGTTGAGAGCGTACATGTGACCAGGCATTTAGTTTGCCTAACACCTAATTTTACTAATGACTAGTCTTTAGTAAATGCTAATGACCGGTCATCAGTCAAATCATGTTATAAAACATCATTTTATAACAAAAATAAAACATTATCTTATAAAACAAATAACACACATCATTTTGTTCGGCATTAGTAAAATTACCAACTATCGGTACCTTCAAAACAATCCAAACACTATCATCATCATCATCATCATCCCCACCATCATCATTACCACCACCACCACCACTGTCGCCACCACAACACCAAAACCCCCATCACCACTACTAGTACTACCATCATCATCTTGTTGAATCTTACTGGATTGACTCCTGAGTCTGGGTTGATCTGCAATGTATAGATATCATCCCTGGAGTACTGGAAGAGGCCATAGTAAGGGTTGAGCATCTCATGAGAGAGGAGGTAGAGCCACTCCCTAGTGATGCCCCCGTAGTCAAGACCCTCCTCAGTCTTGAACTTGATGGCTAACCGTTTCCTCAGGTCCTTTGGTTTCAGCTTCATGATCTGACGGTACGATTCCTGGGATAAAATGAAAATGGAAAGGAAAGATTAGCAGGGCGCTTCTAAGAGATTATATTGTCATAACACAGTGTTTCCAGCGAATCATGGAAAGAAAAGAAAAAACTCCCTAATCTTCCTATGATGGATTTTCAAAATACCAGGACAATTGGTTTATTCTAAAGGCAGCATCTTTTAAACTAAAAAGCTACCATAGCCACTCATCAACTGGATAATGCGGTGGTCACATCCCGCCGTACTTGCAAGTGCGTGCTGTCTACGTGCAAAAACGTGGGCAAAATTTGGGTATCCGTACGTGATGAGTACCGCCTCCGTACGGATTTGGAAGCACGCAGACACACCGTAGCACTTTTAGTGCACGAGAAACTTTCGCTGCGTTCGGGCTGCGTTCGGGCTACCGATTCACCCCAGTGCGTGTGACGTGCGTGCCCGGTACTGCCAACGAGCGCACAACGCACTGACTCCGTGCGTCTTTTAAAGGCGCACGTGATAAGTGCGTGGTCCGTGCTCACTCGCCACTTCCCCAGTTACAACGCACGTTGTTCGCACTGATTTATGCAGTATATAGTCTCTTCGGTGGAATGGGCGGCATCTTGAGGCAGCAACAGCTGGGACTTCTGGAGAACATCGGAATGTTGTCCCTGTCGTCCTATATAAACACCGAGTTCATCGCACGTGCACGCACTTACATTGAGAGTGAGTAAGGACACCGTGCGTGAGCAGCACTTGTAAGTACGGCCTCCGTACGATAACGTGGCAACCGCACGGAGACCGCACGTTGTAAGCACGTTGTAAGCACGTACAACGCACTTACCACGTGCGCAACGTACGATGCACGCAACCGTTCACGGCCAGGCGTGGCGTGCGGGCCACGTACTTACACAGTGCGTGTGACGCGCGTTGCCGGTACTCCCTCCCTGCCTTTGCCACTCCCTCCCTACCTTTTCAGAAAAACGTGGCGGCCGTGGCCTCCCCAAAAACCGTACGGACTAAAAACATGTACGGTGGGATGTGACCAACGCTTTAGCTGATTGAACGTGATACAAAGTGAGAGAACATAGCCATATTCTAAACTTGTTTTCCATGTTTTCCCTGATTTCCAGGATAGATTGGAAACCCTGATTTCAGAATCCCTGATGAAAAATGTTTTCTGCGAAAAGTTTAATGTAACACCACAGTGCTACAAAACTACTTAAGGATGCCCCAAGGTTCTGCATCTTGTAAAACAATATATCGAAATATAGATTGGAATAAAGTGGACTATGAACTAGACATCAATTAGGGTGGTCAAATATGATTAACGTTGAAATACAACTACATTTCCCTCTGAGGACAGCCAATAACTTCTTCAACAAAAAAAGGAGCTCAGTGGTTTACAGGACTTCCTCTTCTTCATGTAGCGACTCAAGAGGCATGTCTTCATCAGCTCGAGATTGCCAAATATCCTGCTATTTGAACTATCCTGATCGCAAATTATCCAGTTAATTTGCATCCTCATCAGCCCGAAAATGCAATTAGCGGGATATTTGGTCGAGATAATCATTCCAAGATATCTTGGGCTAGTTTGCAAAATATCCCGCTATATGTCTGGTGCATCTTCACCAGCCGAAGACTTGCACTATGCACGAACGCTGAGCAAAATATCTTGAGCTAATTTCTCGAGCTCGAGTTTAAAGGTCAAGTCTCAAGCTGATGAAGACACAATTTGTAACTTCAGGATTATTTCCCAAATCAGAAATAGCGGGATATTTGACAATCTCGAGCTGATGAAGTTAGGCCTAAGGAAGCTGGTAATTTTCAATGACAAGCTAACCTCAAAGATGTTTTCCCTTCCGACCTCTATCCTACAGTGTCCTGTCTGAGGTTGGACCGTCGCTAGCTCTGCATGTAATAGCTTCATCTTCTGGACCAGGTCCCGCTTGTACTTAGGTACCGGCGAAGAGTCTGTATTGCCATTTTGCCTGGGAGAAGGGAAATGAGATGAATTACATGTAGATGTTATATACAGTCAAACCTGCTTTAGTGACCACCTGTTTACCACAAGCACATTTTTTGTTTCCCTTGAAAATTGTTTCTCATTGAAACATGTTCTAAAGGAACCTGTCTATAAAGACCACTTTTTGTGTTTCCCTTGGGCGGTCGCTGGAGACAGGTTTGACTGTATGTCTATTCAGTAAGACATTCACAGTCAAAGAATTTTTTTATCTATAATTTACAAACGTTACAAGAAATGTATTCTCTGTTAAAATGGCTCATTGATAATACATCTCACTGTGATGATAGAGAACAAGCCACATGAATGCAAGAGCCTACAGTGTCAAGTTCTGTTCAAAACGTGATAAATCATTTGACTTCCTCTCTCTTGACGATAGTGTACAAGAGCAAAATCATAATCGAGCTTTTTCAATAATAAAAAAAAATCCTTGCACGCTAATGTATTTTATTGTGTGATTTGTCAACATACATGGAACTGCAACACTGTACATATACTTCAATGATACTACAGTTGTATATGGCCCATATCACAATAAGAACTATTTAAGTTGTTGTACTCTATGGCTTCTGGGCACCACTTAATATAACTTCATATTTTAAAAAAAAAATCAAAAATGAACCAAACCGATCATACTTACGTGGACATTGCTCTGCTGATGATCTGGGCATCCAGCCTAGGATCTGTGAACTGCGTAGTCCTGTTGTTATGGTCCACATAGTAGACCCTGCCGGTGGCCGTGTGTCTCGTCTCCCAACCAGGGGGGAGCCCTCCAAGGTCAGCCTCGTTGATGTGAAGGTCACGGGGGAGTCGGGGGTCGTGCCACGTACTGTCCCCCGAGCTGGTGTCTAAGAAGTAGACCTGGCCTTGTGCCGTCGTGCGTTGTTCTGCAAAGAAGAGAAAGATGGAAGTTTTGTGATTGAAATACCCTCAAGAATGAATTCCATAGATGTATTTTCCTGAGGGAGTTTTTTTGGGGTGCTTTTATCTATGCTTTAAAGCCCCACTGCACTACTTAGAGCTACTTGCGCCCTCTGTATAGTAAACAATGCCTAAGTGGTGATCGTTAGTCCCCCATGGTCCCCTTTTTCTTATGTTAATTGAGAGCTGATTTGATGAGATAACCACCTGTCAGTGACCATGCAGGGAGGTCTAATCCCTCCTGGCTAAACTAGTGCAGATAGGCTTTAAAATTAAGGTTTTGGGTTACTAACATGCATTCTACTAAGTGTAGAGGTATCTTAGGATGGATCGATTCACAACATCTATATCATTATATTATGACTTATAACACCATAGGACATTACCTCCTCAGCTGTGTGGTACAGTCAAACCTGCTTTAGTGACCACTTTTTTGGTTTCCCTTTTGAATGGTTTCTCATTAAAACATGTACTAAAGGAACCTGTCTACAAGCAGTCGGTATAGACAGGTTTGACTATATATATTTTTCTAATATCTTACAGTTCCAGTTCGGGAAGACTCTTTTAATGTACTGTGTACAGTCTACACAGGAGACTACTACTAACCTTCAAGATTTTCACTAATAAATATAGAGATTAAAGTAGAAAAAAAGCAACCAATGTCTCTTTTGCAGATAGGTGTAACTCAAGAAAAATGTATAAAATACCCTAGAACCCGGTGGCCAAAACTCAAATAATTAATGATCAAACATATCTGTTCCCTATTACAAGTGAATCCCCATATGAATAGCAATAGTAATGACGCACATCACATGAGCCACATGCAGGCAGACTGGATGTGCTGATATTTATCAGGCTCCAGACAAGCATATTTAAACAGCTGTCTCTAATTAGCCCTGATCAAGCAGCGACAGAAAAGGGTCTCAGTCTCACCATATCCCTCGGGTAGATCGATGACTCTATGCAGCGTTGATCGATTCATGTAGTTCCTCATCCTAGATGATGCCCTCCTGGTGTACTTGTTCTGCTCTTCTGATGGTGCAGGCCCCCCGTGCTGCCGACTGGACGCCCCCGGCCGCACCCCTTCATGACCCTCGCCACTTCCCCCTCCCCCTCCCCCTCTGTCGCCGTGACTCGTTCCTCTATGATGAGGTTGAGATGAGGGGGTGGAGGAGGAGGATGAGTGGTGATGGTGGTTGTTATGGTGACCGTTGGCATGGGTGGACGTCCGTGATGAGGGTGCTTGGGATTGGGTGCACTCCACTGCAGGCCTGGGTGTGGGTGTGGGGGGGGGGGGGGGTGAAAGAGAAGAACAAAAGAGAAGGCATGATACATCTATATCATATTATCATCGATGTTATGTCAAGCCTGTCTTTAGAGGCCATCCAAGTGAGATCTCACATTGGCCACTACAGACAGGTTGCTCCCCCCTCTTTTCTTCGATCTCACTCTCTCTCTCTCTCTCTCTCTCTCTCTCTCTCCATCTCCTTTTCTCTCTCATCACAATGACATAGGCACTTTGTAGTATCCCCATTTGAATCCATTCCCCCTAAGATTTGTGACAATCAAACTACCGGTAACGGTGCATCAAAACCTGTCATAATTTTAAACTACTTAAACCAATGAAGTTTGTGTATTAAGAATACATATAGACTACAACTATTGGTAATTTCATAGGGGCAAGCAATATTCACTGTCACACACTGCATCAAATCTAGACTTCATGTCGACCTTCCCTTCATACTGTAACAATGACATAGCGATTTCCCAATGAAAATTTATGCCTTGAATTCTCGGTTTCAAAATTTATTATAGGTCTTCATAAGTAATGTGTTTTTTGCAACTCACACCAAAACATGGAAATTCACATACACGTATGATGAGGAATTTCCATTTCAATCACATTTGACAGCCTGGGAATACCAAAGAAATTAGCCATCTCTTCTAATTTCTTACAGACGCTTCGATTTGGCACTGAACCTGGTCTCTAAACATCTATCCCTCTCAATCTTGTTTCCCGATCGCATTTCTTGGCTAACCGCAGCGAATTCTCCCTCTCAATCTTGTTTCCCGATCGCATTTCTTGGCTAACCGCAGAGAATTCCCCCGGGAGGTTGTTTGATTTGTAGAGGAAAGTGGGGAGTTAAGGTGGAAATGGTAAGGAAGTAGAGTGTGTGAGTACGGCTTAGGGATGCGGTCAATGAGCTTAAGCAGGTTACTAACATTGTGTATGTAGGTTAGGTTAGAGACCAGGTGGGAATGGCCGTGACTGGGACCGTCTTGACGAGCCAGAGCTTTCAAAATGGCCTGCTAAGTCTGATTCGAGGAAATTAGCCTGATCATCACTAAAGTAGCGGAGATACGAACAGACAGACAGCAAATTACACAAACACGCTCTCACCTAGGCAGGTAGATATTATAAAAACATGACTCCTAAATGTCTGCCTTACCTTGTTGGCCTATCCCATTGTGTTGTTCTTGTGAGGTGATTGACATAGTAGACTCTACCTGAGGTTGACATACGCTCCTCCCACCTAATAGAAAAAAATACAAATAAACATTATGAACATTACACAATATTCTAATAGAGATACATTACCGGCACTTCAAAGAAATCAATTAATTTATTGTTGTATATTTACACCATACCAGGGTGACATGGAATGTATCACAGTTTTCATACACTACATGTATCATGATACATTGTTTTACAATTATGATCTGTTATACAATCCAAAATTGTACTCTTGGTGGATTGGATTTATACTGTTATTCTGTCATGATTGTATTCTGTTTTGTATATTTTATTGGAATTGAATAAAATTGAATTGAGTTGAATAAACACTTGCATAAGAAAAAAGCATTTAGGTGAAGAAAAAAAGGGATAAGTAACACACAATTTTCAAATGATAACAAATTTTAAAATTCAAGATCTGCTAATACGATTCATTGCTTCTTGAAATATGTCATATGCCAACTGGTAAGAGACCCTAGTTGGTTATTTTTGTCCGGTCATAGCTTGCTTTTTTTAATTTTCACATGTCTCCTTTAACATACAGTGAACCATTAACAACACTACAAAACTACTGAACCGCTATCATTATAATTATCAGCCTTCTCCAACTACATATCATCAGCTCAATCTTTCTCTGATAGTCTGTCTGTATATCTGTCTGTCTGCCTGTATCTCTCTATCTTGCTCATCTCCACCTATCTCGTTACTTCCCTTGCCCTCTCTCTCCCCTTTCTATCTCTTTCTCTCTCACCCCTATCTCTTTACTTTCTCTGTTACCCCTACAACAAATGCTCCTCTTTCTCATAGTCCTTCTTTCACCTGTACCAACACAGACACTACTCTAACAATTATCATTAAAATGCTATTAAAATCTATTAAGAAAAAATTATATATGTCTGCTTCCCTAATCATAAAAGATCAAAAGATATACTGTATATCCATTTCACATGCATAAAATAATTCACTAAATTGTTCAATCGTCATTAGTTTTTCTATGGGGGTAATAAAAAGTCTTTATTTCTGCAAGACCTTGTGCCTTGCTAATGGGTGTATAGAGATGGCACTATTCATTACAGATAACGACCAGACATGGACAATAACTATCCCAAGAATTCCTGTTCATGTTTGCAACTCCAATGTAAATACTACACACTCAAAGTGCAGTGACAGTTACATCTGGAGTCAGTTTAGCCAAATGAATACCACGATTGTCACAAGCTTTTTACCTCGAGTAGATATGACCCTCTGCATCAAAATACGACCCGAGTCACAGGATTGGCATTTTGAAGTTATACATTTTAGCAGTAACATAATTACTTACACAGTTTTTATGAATATTTCAAGGGATTACAATCAATAGCACATTGGCGTACAAGTGGAGATTGTTGCAGCAAAATCTGAAGATCTGTTTTGTTTTGTTCTGTTTTCTTTTCTTTTTTTAGTCAATCAATACAGCATGACAGGCAAGCAATACTTAAGATTTGAAGTCCTGCTGACACTGTACCGAGAATCAAAAAAGGTACTCAAAGATTATGGAAACTACCTAATTCTGAACTTTCCTGTTTTTATCATTTAATTTTCATCATAATACAAAAAGTTTTTACCACTCAATAAATACACATAATAAAAGGATCTTGAACAGTATACATGTGTATGTAGTGCAGTTACCCTTATTGAAAATGGCATCATCTCAACAAATTTGCAAACTTTCCAAGAAATTGTCTAGATGAGTAAGATCTTGTCTGTATGCGGTCATGTTATACTAGACATCTAGAACAAATGAGGTACGTCATTTATATCAACGTTCACATATGCTACGATTTCTCATGGCAAAGCTCACAAGTATTTCTTTTTCTTTTTTTTTGGTTGGGGGAGGGGGAGTCATGGACGTCCAGGGCATGTATTATTGCTTGTCAAAAATTGTTGGAATTGACCCCCCCCCCCCCCCTCCCCCCTTCCCCCCTTGATTTTTCATGCTCCAACATTTCCTATTCATGATTTATTATTTTGTATTGCTTTTCCCCACTTTTCTGCTTGATGACATTTTAAATTTTAATCATCACATTTTTAGGAAATGAACACCTCCCCCCCTACCCCCATTTTGTTCAAACAAACCCCTGTGCATGAATATCTTACAGGGTCAAAGTAAAAGTAGTTAATTTTTTGTTACCAGAGCTCTGTTTCAAAAATGCAGAAGCCAAAAATATTTGTTTTACCCTAAACTTTCTAGTTTTCAAAAAATCTGTTTTTGTTTTTATTGTTATGGCATAAATTTCAATTATTGTTTGAAATATGAGAGACTTGAACGAATGCTTTTCAGTACGATGACTTGCATATGGATGTATCGTTATTATTCTGAATCATAGAAAATTGTTCAAGCGCTCTTCAAAAGCGGTTGAAATGACGAAGATATTTCTCGGAAAGTTAAATAACCGCACAGACGTCCAGCATGTCTGATGTGTAATGCTACAGAATTACACATGTCCTGTTTTCTGCCTTAATTCTTTAAAAACCTTTAATGTGATATGTCAAATGTCTGGGCAAGAATCAAACTTAATAGAAAACTAAGGTACATATATGAGCAGTTGTGATTTAGTCAGTCAGTATCTTAGTACAGTCAAAACAGCAACTTGCCTACTCTTCTTCTTCTTCTCTTCCCCTCCCTCCCTCCCTCCCTTCTCTCTTCTTCATTCTTCTTTTTCTTTCTTTTTCTCTCTTCCTTTCTTTCCATCATCTTCTTCCTCCTCTCCTCCTCTCCTCCTCCTTCTCCTCCTTCTTTCTTCTAGCAAGACATAACTAGGACCACCCTTAACATGCTACTACAAACATACATCTCACTACACACACATACAAGTAGCAGCATGAGCCTTTCGATCAAAGTCCACTCATAAGCTAACCTTGCTGTCACTCTAACAGGTAGGGCAAGGACGTCACCTTAACAGGTAGGGCAAGGACGTCCCAACTAATTAGCCCATTCAGACATTAAAAGTTTATCATACAGGTTTGGCTATTAAAATCAAAACTATACAGCTAGACGATAGATATTACACTTTTTTTTAAATCTGAATCTTGTATAATGAGATGATGTATAGCGGAACGCATATATTTGAGCATCGTTTCATATATAAAACTTGATAACAATCAGGAGCCTATTGTCATCAGAATGATGTATCACACAAAAATTGTATGATTGTATGGCGGGCTTATCTTGACTTGTACTGATGATACGCTAGTTGTTATGTTAATTGACCTCTCCACAACAAGGTTTTTTTAATACCAAGTTTCTTTTTAAATACAAATTTCCTTTGTGTTAATCTTGTTATCCAGTATCCACCCCTTTCGCTAAACGATTATTCGTTACATCTTTCTACAAGTTTTGTAAAAGTTTCTTCTAGCCTGAACAGGGTAACGTCACTCCTTCATCCGATCCTCACCACAGCCGGATTAATCCCCTTCTAGACACATGTCTTCCCCCCTCCACCACCCTTCCTAATCCCTTCCTGATAGCAAGTGACAATTAACTCATCTTGTTCACACTTTTGCCAACGGATTCCATGGAAACGATCCGCACCTGCTAAAAACCGCATAAGTTATAGTGTATACCTTTAAGAAAAAAACTTTGACACTAATTTTCAGGAGATCTAGGAGATGAGCATGCATTTTGCCACTGTCATAAGATATTACTAAAATTGGATAAACCCCTGCCCCCGTCATGTTATTCTATTCTCTTTTACACAAAGACTGATAAGACACTTCCAAGTTATGACGTCACATTTGCTCCAGGCTATAGGTAGTTTGTTTGGTCCACGGTTCAGGTTAGAAAGTTAATGTTGAATTCAGTTAATGTGCAACCATAGAGCAATTGTGACCAAAGCCTGGGTATCATAGAACCATTAATCTCCAATCTTGTGTAATCTTGCTCCCTTCGTGATTGTAGACATAAAACATAGATTTAAAGCCAAGTAAAGCTTCAGACTGAACAAAATTGAGTGCAGAGCTGTTTTCCCCTTTTTTCTTGCCAAGAATGGAAAAATGACTTGCTCTAATCATGTGGGGCTTGCATAGGTTTTAAGCGTGATTCACTGTTCAAAATTATTTCAAATGGGGTACAAATGAGGAGACATGAAAAAACATGTAAGAGTGCTATGTCATTTAAAAATATCCTGACATTGTTTGTGATTTGGTAGCATTACAGCAATGATTATCAGAAATTTTGTGGACAAAATATTAAATACAATCGACAAACATCATGAAGAAAGGTTCAAATACATAGTATGGATATTGCTTCATATTCTAAATACACATGCAGTGTTAACAAAAGAGATATCTGTGTATGAATGTTTCTGATTTAGCAAATTAAACTCGAGACAAAATTAATTCAAAGGGGTGCCCCCCCCCCCCAAAAAAAAAAAAAAACCTTGGGCTTCTATTGGTCTGGTGTCGGTCAAGTCAATGCAATTATGGTATGACAAAAATTGACCCTCGTCTGTCAAAAGATGCAAAAAGGAATAACAAGTCTTACCCATCAGGCAGTTCGTTGGGATCCGAAGGTAGCATAGGATGAGGGTTGATGTTGCGGGAGTCGACCACCGCTCCGCTCGCCGATGACCCCACCCGGTCTCTAGACGTAAGGCTAATGACGATCTGACCGCGGATGTTGTCCCCATCCTCGGGTTTGTGCTTGCATAGATCTAACCTTTGATCTAATGAAATAGTGAACAAAATGGAAGATAGAATAACAGGTTGAGAGCTACGTTAAGCAGAACGGAGATCTTTTGTAGCTGCAGAAAATGGCTAGCTCGAATATTATACATATACTTATGAATGTTTAATTTTCTTCTAGCATAATGACAAGATATTTTTTAAACAAGGACTTTTATCATAACAACATTAACAATACTTATTATACTACTATAATATACTACGGTAACACAAAGAAGTACCATATGTTGAAAGCTTTGTCCATAAGCATACCAAACGCTGGAGAACACAAGAACAGTTTTTGACACACCCTTAGAAACCCAAGACTTTTGGTATGGCTTAGATACTGGACAGAGCCTCTGGATGTCATGGAGAGGAATCATGACACATCTACAGAAATCTTAGAATCATAAACTTTTGTTTGGCTTTGCAAGTACTGCTATCTCATACTTGTAACTTGAGAATCAAACAGGACAGGATCACAGGAAACTCACAACTGGTGTTTTTGCTTCCCAGGACAACATGGGAAAGATCCTTACCCCCCAAACCCTATAAACTTTTTAATTCTGTCCATGGCTTAGATACTGGGCACTACTAGCCTTGAGAGGCGGATGGCGCGATCACTTACAACGTCTTTGAGTCTCTGGATGGCATGGGAAAGAATCTTGACACAGACCAGGAAACCCAAGACTTATTAACTTATGGTTTGGCTTAGATACAGGACACCAGTTCCTTGAGAGGCGGATGGCGCGATCACTTACAACGTCTTTGAGTCTCTGGATGGCATAAGAAAGAATTCTGACACAGCCCAGAGACCTCAAGACTTTTAAACTTATGGTTTGGCTTAGATTCAGGACACCACTAGATTGAGAGGCGGATGGTGCAGGTTACTTACAACCAGTGTCTTTGAGTCTCTGGATGGCATGGGAAAGAATCTTAACACAGCCCAGGAAACCAGCCCCTTGCTTCTTGTGGATCTTCCGATGATTCCATACACTCAGTGTGATGCTGTCACTCAGACTCAGGAATCTGTAGAGGTAGAAATAATAGAAGAAGAAACAAATTTTAGTTTGCATTACTGTAGACTGATTCTTGACAATTCACCTTTAATATACAAAGCTAATGTTTCTCTTTCGGTACTACATTTTGTAATCAAATAATTGTTGAAATGTATGGGGTCATTAACATTTTTTAAGGCTTGTTGTTAGCATTAAAACACATGTTGGTGTAAAACCAGCATTTTCGCTCCAACAAGCAAATGAATGATCAAATAGCAGCCAACTTGTACAACATTGTATCTTTAAAGATAGACATCCAACATTCATTGTACATGTTAATTTAATATTGGATTATTGGAAATAAATCTGTTACATCATTACAATGCAATAAACTTTCTAAAATTCTAGTGTGTGAAGTCGGCTGTTGCAAATGAGCTGAGACTTTTCCGAATATTTAAAAAAAAACTCAGCTTCAATTAGTCAACACCTTTGTAATAGGAATGACATACAGAGCTCAAAACACAGTTAAGAATAAAAGGCTTATTCTTATACGAACAGGCACTGCACTACTTAAAGTTTCTTCCCACCCCCTCCCCTCCCCAAAAAGGATAAGGGTAATTATATAGTCACGTGGAGAGTTTCATTTGTGATATGGAAACACCATTATTTGGAGAGAGAAAAAAAAATCAATGCATTGCCCACGAACACACACATGTATCCATTCATAAAGCATGAATGAATAACAGGCTACTTTGCACAGTCCTAACTGAAGCCAAAGATTGACAAAGGGCTTGGGGGAAAAATCACAGACAAAAACCAGAAATGAAGGCAGTGTTCTATTTCCAGCGTTAGATGCGTTTGCCAGCGCCACTTGTCGGCCTCATTACGCTAGCCCTGTCCCCATAACTGGCAGTCTCTCGCTGTCACACACAATTTCACACCATCGCCGTCATCTGACTCCCTCCGTATGGGTGATTTCAATAAAATATGGGGGTTCGTGGGAGAGAGAATGAGAAAAGCAGATCGACAGACAGACAGACCAACTGAACAGAGATACTGAGACAAACACAACATACAACTGAACAAACTGTAGTCCTATAGGTACATGGATGTAGTATGACAGGTGAGAGAGTGAGAGAGTGGGAGAGTGAGAGAGTGGGAGAGTGGGAGAGTGGGAGGGGGAGGGGAAGGTAGAGGGATGAAGGGATGGAAAGAGAAATTCAAATGCATGTAAGAGAGTAAACATGATGTACTTGCAGATGGCTGTCCAGGCTGGGAAGAGGGGCAAAGAAAAAACAATAAAACAATAAAATACAATAAAGAATATTTTGACCATTAATAGAACAAAAAGTTGTGTAGCAAAGAGAAAGATAAGAAACATGAATGGGAAAGAAAAAGAAAGAGAGAGAATAATGGAAAGAAGGAATGAGAGTGAAGGAGAAAGAGTGTGAAAGAGAAAGAGTGACTGAGAGCAAGAGAGACAGAAAGAGTGAAAGCAAGAGAGAAAGGGAGAGAGAGAGAGCAAGAGAGAAAGAGAGAGAGAAAAAGAGAGAGAGAAAATGAGAGAGAGAAAATGAGAGAGAGCAAGAGCAAGAGAGAGAGAGAGAGTAAAAGAGAGGGAGAGAGAGTATGAGATTAGAAATGCACAGTGGCAGCTAGCCCCATGCAGTCAGTTCTGTTGATTGACCGTTGAGTGACCTCTTCCGACTTGATTGTGTCTAGCACCTCACAGTAACAAAATATGACGAGTCGCTCCAATGAAATATAATTCAATTTAAAAGCTTGACCCACAGAAAGGCAATGGAAACTTCCTACTGCACTGACCATCGTTGGCAAATCCAGATGTTCAACTAAAAAATGAGCATTAAATCTGATTTAGTAAGTGTCGAGATGGAAAAACTACAAGTGATTCTAACTTGGTTGGTAAAGAAACCCTATTCAAATATTACAAAAGGAGTACAAAAAAAAATTGGATGATTTGATTTGTGAATTAGATACAAATTTAATTTCATTCTGTGCAATTCTGGTAAATTGTTAGACTGTACATGCACAAACATGTAGCCTTACAATGTACGTAATTTTCCATGTCAAAATCAATAGGATTACATTTTCAATACAATAACAATAATGGGTTCTTGCATAGCGTTCATATAGACTTGACACTCCTGGCGCTCAACAATTAATGTATTAGATCAATGCTCCAATTACATCAAAGCACAATCTAGATCAATCCTTTCAACCCCCCCCCCTCCCCCTTCTCTGCCCCCACAAATTAAAGTAGTATCAATTACACTTGAATATATATCGCCATTAAGCACATTCTATTCACAAGCAGTAAGACAACCTAAACAAACAAAATCATAGGGAAATCTGGAAGACAAACCACCTTTAAACATGTCCAGTGAGAAAATTATGCATTTCTTATGTTTTGAGGATAGTGAAAAAAAATTCACTGCACTTAATATTTAATTTCATTTTAGTTTCCGGTTCATCGGGACTGTGCCATGGACCAATGATGGCCTGGTGGTAGAGTGGCAAGCAGTAGATGGCAGGTTCAAACTTCAAATCCCATTTTTTTCGGACTTCTTTTTAAGTACAAGATCGAGCACACAATCTCTATTTACTTGGTGCAAGCCAAAATTTCTTTACAAATTGAAATCGCTCCTAGGAAGCCTGACATTCTAGTTTCAATATACAGTCAAACCTGTCTTCTTAGTGACCGCCAAAGGGAAACACAAAAAGTGGTCTTTGTAGACAGGTTCCTTTAGTACATGTTTCACTGAGAAACCATTTACAAGGGAAACAGAAAATGTGGTCTTTGTAGACACTAAAGCAGGTTTGACTGTATCACAAAATTGCAGCACTATGGGAGTCTGATCCAAACCCAACATCAAATTGCCTCTAGATCATAGGGTCCATGTACATGGACATGAAAATGTGACATAATGTATTCATGCGATAGCCAGACCAATGATTCACTCCTTGGTGCATGCAGAGTTCATTGACCAATAAATCCCAATTTCCACGTAATTTATGATTCATTTTGGAGTACATACAGCATGTTCCAGTCACTGAGCACTGCAGACTACACTTTACATGTATGTTGTCATCGAATAAGAGTCAGTAGGTCATTAACTCATATTGCTTTACATAGAGTAATGCCCTTCTGTCTCCCAACACATACAGTGGTACTCATGTACATATGCATGTATACATACATGTAGCTTTTCAAAGTTTAATGACCTGTCTTGAATTGGGATTGGATTAGGTGATACCTACATACCCCTATAATCCTAGAATCGGGTGGCAACGAAAGTTCTGCATACATAGTTACATACATGTAAATACATGGGACGGGTAAGTACAGGATTGTGCAAAATGGGGGAGGGTCAATAATTAATGGCGGTCATTTTGACGAGCAATATAAAAATCGATGCCCAAGATATTTTGTTTATGCATCATTATAGAAATCCCTTTCAGGTCAATAATAATAATCCTATTAACAAGAAAGAGAAAGAAATGCTGATTTAGCACGCAAAAATTCCAGAATTCATTATCAAATTATCTAGTAGTCAGTATATGGTCTGTTGATTTATATTATCTAGCTCATATATCAAACTCAAATCTTTGCAACTCTTGTCCATTTCTGCCCCTTTTGCTTAGTATTGCATTAATTATCTTGCTACTTAAAATCATGACCTTGATAAATGAATGGAAGTTCCAACATTGATCATGAAAGTTAATTTCTATTCTTTCTATCCTCGTCTTTCTCCTGTTTTTTCTCTTTCTCTCTCTCTCTCTCTCTTTTCTCTCTCTTTCTTTCTCCCCCTCTCTCTCTATCTCTCTCTCTCCATGCATGTGTACAAATATAAATTTTGACTTGTTCTTCATGTACTTTCATTTCTTGTAATTAATGCTCTTTCTCTGTCTCTTTCTTTGTCTCTCTATATCTCTACTCTCTCTCTCTCTATCTCTCTCTCCCTCCGTCTCTATCTCTCTTCCTTCCCAGTTTCCATTTGATTTGCACACCATCACAGACTACATGAGCTTACACCATAGTCCAGCCTCTCAGAGTCTATGCTGTCTGCCTAATAGACACAGTGTCCAGTCTCCTAATTTATCCACAACCAAATTGTCCCCCAACTTCCTCCATTGATTTTTCTAATGGCCCAATATGTTTTTACGACTATCTTTTCTCGGCATCGACCCTAAAGTTACACATCGTCTTGGAGAAAAAAAATTGTCTAGACTGGAGGCGAGGTTGCCAACTTCCCTGCAGCCTCATTCAAGGCTTTTAAGTGATTTTATTGTTAGTTTGTAATCCTAATTAAAACGTCACTCCAAGTGAGGACACATTGCTTTTGGAATTTGAGCTAACTCATAATGACTGCAAAAAAAAGTTAAGACTCATTGCAGATTTTGAAGGGAGTGTGTGACATTTCAAGTAGAACTAGAAATGGCAGTGGCTGAAATGTGTATAAATAAATCAGGTGCTGTGGTCTAGTGGATGATTTGCCAGGCTGTGGATAACGAGATATGGGGTTCAAGTCCTTGCAATTTTGTTAACCTTCTTTGGCAAGACATTAATCTACATTTGCCACACTCAACCTAGGTTTCTGATAGGGTTTTTCCTCCAAAAAGCTTAAAAGATAGTTATACAGTGTGCTGATTGTGAAGGCCGAGGTAAAACATTTGGGAGCTCTTATGGAAGCGCATGTATAGGGATGCCATTTTTATAATGATACATTATGCACTATACAGGCTCAAGCAGAATGATATCATCTTACAATGGGTGAAACAACACATTGAAAATTACAATTATCATTCCTTATTGTATCAAAAGAGAATTTTGCGCATCTAATTTTCGCTCTGCTATCTAAATCCATTTCATAATTAAAAATACATTTATAACAATAGTTATCTACATACATCTACATGTACATAATCCACTTTGGATCAAAATATTTCAATCACATTCATTTGGCTTGGTTATACTTTCCACTTAGCTTTGGAAAAAAAATTGATTAAGAAAACAACAAATTGTAATAACATATCTTTAAAGGGATCATTCAATATTTTGACATGGTTGTGAAAGGAGATTAATCATCTGTCCAAGAGCGTAATCCTAAAACAAAACATCTTGAAAAATTAGTAGAAAAGGTAAGGGAAAAATAATTTTTTTTTTTTCTATAACAATAATAAGGTTTCAATTCACAAGAAGAGTATGGATATAAATCAACAATCATAGAATATAGGAGTAAATTGATGAACAGAAATTTCACAAGATTGTCATCACCATAATTATCTTGCATCTTTAAAAATTCAATTTGAACAGTTAAACATTGCCTTTCAAAAGGCCACTTCACAAACCAAGTCCATGAATAACCACTGCTCCTGCTCCTAAATAAGAGAAAGGAAATTGAGCAAAGTTGGTCATTAATTGATGGTTCAGACTGGCTTGGGCCTGACTATTCCTTGGCTGGTTCCACCATGGATTAGCGCTTGTCAAGCAAAACAAACGTTCAACAAAAAGAATGTGGATAAAGACTGATATGATTTTATGATGCGGGAAGGACAGATAATTAGCAATAAGGCTCCGTTCACACAGGGCCGGGTAAATGGCTACATAGAAGGGAAAAAATGCTGAAAAATGAAAATCATTTACAAATTTTAAAAAGTAGTAAAGCACAACAGGGCTTTTCCGTGCAAGGTTTCCCGAACAACTGATCTGTGTGAGGTTTGTCCATTCATTTTATCAAATAAGAAATATCTCTCGATAACAATTTAATAATGCTTCTTTGTGGTACATATCTAACATTATTTAGTGGTTATATCAATAGATTTTTCAATCTTGGGTGATTTATGGTTCGTCTGAAATTATTCAACATAGGCTCTTAATTCACACAGTCTATGTTTCATTTTTGAGTTACAAAACACACCAACAACAAAAAAACATCAATTTTACAAGGGGTATATATTAATAATTCAGTTGTTGACTGTGTGTCATATTACTTTGATGAAGTGTTTTTTAAATATGTTGATAGATGGTTTAATATGCCATGGGTGAACAGGGCATGAAAAGTCAAATCTGTTCACAAGACACTGGCTACATATGATTGAGCTAGAGAGAAGAATGGACTAGTTTCTTAGGAGTGGAGTCTCACAGGCAAGATGTGGATAATGACTGAATTAAATGATGAGACTGGTGACTCCTAGACTGCCTTGGACTTGTCTTAATCTTGCCAAAATGAAATGCATTTTAGCTGCCAATAAAAAAAGAGCACAAATTATTTAGGCCTTTGATGAAAAGTGTTGCTGTTTCCAAAAGGTCGAGTGACAGTAACTAACCATCAGTAGCCAAAAAGCTTTTAGCTTTCGGGCTTCACTTAGAGGCTATGTCCAGACCTATTTCCTATTATAAATGCTACAGTTTGATAACCCTGGTTTTAACATTTCATATTGTGTAGTTATCTGTTCCCAATTTTTTTCTCCCCTTATCTCTGTCTCTGAGATCCCTCCCTCCCTCCCTCCCTCCCTCCCTCCCCCTCTTCCCAACTCTCACTTTTCCTGTCCATCTTTTTCCATCCTTCCCTATTCATCCTATTTATTCCTTTACCCCCCCCCCTCTCACTCTTCCTCTCCTCCATCTTCCTCCATCCATCCCTATTTATCCCTTTCACTCTCTCTCTCTCCCTCCCTCCCCCTCCTCCCTCCCCTCCTCCCTCCTCCCCTCCCTCCCCTCCTCCCTCCCCTCCTCCCTCTCCTTTCCCTCCCTCCTTTTCTCTCCATCCCCTCACATTACACTCAATGACCTCATTCACACAACCACCCTAGCTCCCATCAATCTAGATCAAACTACATCCAACCATCAATCAGGTCATGCTAGCTAGTGCCATACTGGCGACAGAGCCGACTCAAGAATACCAGGAACTGTAGAGAGAGCAATCTCAAGGCAGTGGTTTACAGGACAAGGAGACCCAAGGACTGACCTGGAGGGTGTTTCACAAAGAATAAGATCTACTTTAAGTTGGACTTAACTATCGCAGACCATTCATGCCACTGGTTGCTGTCACCCCTATGATCTTTAGAAGAAAAAAAGTTCCTTCAATAATGAATTATAAATCCAAAAAATGTAAATTCTGTAGATTTGTGACCATGATTTGTATGTCCCATTGAGAGACCAACTCCTGTAAATGGTGACAGCAAACAGTGGCATGAATGGCCTGCCTTATGCGGTGGTCACATCCCGCCGTACTTGCAAGTGCGTGCTGTCTACGTGCAAAAACGTGGGCAAAATTTGGGTATCCGTACGTGATGAGTACCGCCTCCGTACAGATTTGGGAGCACGCAGACACACCGTAGCACTTTTAGTGCACGAGGAACTTTCGCTGCGTTCAGGCTGCGTTCGGGCTACCGATTTACCCCAGTGCGTGCCCGGTACTGCCAACGAGCGCACAACGCACTGACTCTGTGCGTCTTTTAGAGGCGCACGTGATAAGTGCGTGGTCCGTGCTTACTCACCACTTCCCCAGTTCAGCTATCCAATGAGCACGCAGAACTCACGTGGACCGTACCGAGTAAGCACTTACAACGCACGTTGTTCGCACTGATTTATGCAGTATATAGTCTCTTCGGTGGAATGGGCGGCATCTTGAGGCAGCAACAGCTGGGACTTCTGGAGAACATCGGAATGTCGTCCTATATAAACACCGAGTTCATCGCACATGCACGCATTTACAACATGCGAGTGAGTAAGGACACCGTACGTGAGCAGCACTTGTAAGTACGGCCTCCGTACGATAAAGTGGCAACCGCACGGAGACCGTACGTTGTAAGCACGTACAACGCACTTACCACGTGCGCAACGTACGATGCATGCAACCGTTCACGGCCAGGCGTGGCGTGCGGGCCACGTAATTACACAGTGCGTGTGATGCGCGTTGCCGGTTCTCCCTCCCTACGTTTTCAAAAAAACGTGGCGGCCGTGGCCTCCCCAAAAACCGTACGGACTAAAATCATGCACGGTGGGATGTGACCAACGCTCTAGTTAAGACCAACTTAACGTCGATCTTAGTCTTTGTGAAACACTCCCCGTGTGGCATTGGTAATGCACTAGATGTAGGCCTTCATGTACAAGTTCAAGAGACAATGCCAGTTGAGAAGCTCGTATATATTTCATAGCTATAGTTCAACAAGAAGTCAAGATTAGACAACTACCAGGACAAGTCAAGATTTTATATCCATTTCAAGCTTTTTTTTTCAAGCTTTTTTGGATATGAACCACCAACATCACCACAGCAATAACACAAGATGGGGGCCGAGGTGATTCATGCCCATCAGCTCTTGAAAGGGCCACAGTTAAATAGAACGGGTGGCATTGCAGATAAGCTGAGAACACAATAATTTGGCTTCAAAGTAGCACTCACAAATGAAATTTTAAAACTTTTTAACCATGATCCAGATCAAACTACAATGATACAATCTAATATAATATAAAAGGGGTCTGCCCCCAACTACTTTCCATCATTCATCATTCTCGCTTTATACACCAACGCCTTGCCTCCCATCAGAGTTTTCTGAATTCAAATTTGAGAATTTAAGAAAAGTTATATTCATTCAAAATGAAGCTGAATCTACAGTGGCATAATGATGTACATTTAGAATGGGTCTGCCCCTTCCCTATTTAAGAATTGTATTCCATCTGCCTGTTGCTAAGAAGCCCCCCCCCCCCCATATATCAATCCAGTCCCAATATCTTCATGTACCTGTACACGTGTACAAGCATGTTTTAAATAAATCTCTACAACATTCCATTCCAAGTCCCTGCTGAACACACCCACCCCAAACCTCAGCCTCCCATCTGATCCTTCTTCCTCCAAGGAAATCTGAAGGGGAAATTCAGTTAGCCTACACTTCCTTCTGGCACTGTTCAGACTCCTTCAGCTAACGTCTGTCTGGCTGGCTGGCTGGCTGGGTATCCCAGTCCCGTTATTCCCTGGAGACGTTCCCCAAGACTCCATTCCAAGCTATTACCAATATCCTGCAACTCTGGCTGATGTGCCGTGTTGTGTCTGAGAGGACATTGGCGCCACTGGTTTGGAAACTATCAAAAGTTTGGATTTTTTTTTCCTCCAATTTTTTTTAAATTTTTGCCTCTTGCTTGTCAGTTACAGGGTTTAGTGATCGAGCTGAGATCCGAAGCCCTGGAGAAAGCTACTTTGGCAACCATACCATTGCAGAAGTTCCTTTTTAAATTGTAATTTTTTTCTTCAATTGTCCCTTTTTAAGAAGGATAATGGAAATGTATGGTTATCAACAATTCTAAATAACTTCCCACTGAGGACAATGGGGATAATTGAAGAATTATCAAATGATGTTATCTACTGAAAACAGTATTTTTTTTTATTTTTTTTTTAACCAGGTTCTGCTTTTCTACATGGATCTCATTTCACAAAACTTGTTTTGCATTGTCTTCTTATAGAATTGTTGCTCTCATTCTATTTCTGTCTCACTGAACTTTAATTTTCCTCCCGCTGCTAGTGCTAATGATTTACGGAACATTAATGGAGAGCTTAACAACTTGAATTCATAGTCTTAAATTGTAAACTCTTAGAGTAGTCTCATAATTGGTATTGGAAATTGAGTTTTTAATTATTAATATTATTCAAAAGAGAAAGACAGAAGATCATAGGCATTACTGCATTGGTTCCATGTCTGCAAAACATAGGAAAATTTGAATAATGTATGTATACCGGTATATAGAAATGAACAAAACAATAATAAATTCTCAGGTACATACAACGACAGGGATGTCTTAAAAGCCCATCGCACACTATAAGATCATTAGGGAAGAATTTGTATTAGTATTTGATATGAACATTCAAACATGTAAAATCTTAAAGACTGAGGATCCAAATAGTCGTATGGTTAATAATATCTTAATTTCAAGGAATATGAAGCTTCCTTGATGAAGAAAAAAAGCTAATCAGCTCACAATCGTAATGACGACACACCAGTCGTGGGATTGTCTATGATTTGAAGCCCATGCTCTTAGATACTTCGGTGGTAAGCACTTTATAAGCACCGTTTTTATCATTAAAATTATTTTGCGGCTATTATTCTGACTAGAAGAGATTAATGCAATAAAATTCTGGATGATGGTATTCTTATCATTATTTATAACCTACATTGTGAATCAGGAGGATGATGCTTGTTTAGAATTACGTATATAATATAATTGTCATTTCATTGATAATCAGATTGCAGGAGGAACGTGTAGTGAGCAGTGGGCTTTAAACGTACACCAGAATATACTTAAAGACCCTATCAAATAAAAGTACAACTTGATATAAATGGAAAAATGAATGAATGTAGAATACAAATATAAAGGAATAAAAAGTATTTACCCTTTCATTATATAGCAAAAAAGCAAATTGAAACCTCATTTTCTGCACCCCTCCAAATTACGGTTCAACAGGGGTCAAATTTGCGGAAGTTACAGTGACGACATAACATGTGGACCTGATCGGTTTACCTATATATAGCTGAGGCGATGTGCCGTGCTTAATTAGTGCAAAGTCATTGGGAAAATGTGTACTCCACATAAGATGATGTCATCAAGTCGATATCAAGTTTGAGGTCGACAACTTCTGATTTTCAAAGCTTTAGATTTTGAGTTTTCAGAGAGCCGATACTCCTCCGACAGACACTAAAATGGCATATAATTGATATTATTGTAATCTATGGCTTATAAGCTTTCCGCTGATATTATAATTCATCCATTTCATTATTCAATTCGGATATGGTCTTTAATAGAAGAAAATAATAAAAGTGGGTGTGTTGAAAAGGAAAAAGGCAGAGACAAGAAACTGAGACTTAATTCTACTTGGCTTAACAAGATCTGTTTCTCTTATTTGTCTGCTTTCGCTCAAACAATTTACTCTCAAGGCTGGATTGCCCTTTCCATACAAACATTCATGATTGAATTCTGAAATAGATCTCACAATCATTTCAATGTATTCAATGATTCCAACCTATACAAGACGGCTGAATTATTCAAAGCTACATTATAACAGAAGGTTATCAACAAGTTGCTAGGGACCTTCACTGATTTTACCCTGGAATTATTCAAACGTCCCAAGAAAATACTCAGTATTACAACAAGACAACAAGTTGACATTCAGCAGCATGTTCAGCTTTAAGACACTGTCCTATCAAACTGTTTACTTAAAAAAAGTACTTTCCCACCTAAATTGGCTGCCTAATTAGTCTGTTCAAGACAGAGTGCATTTCAGGCTGTAAAACATGGGTGTGCACGTCTTACAACACAGTGCCTTAATTGCAATTTAAAATTTTAACAGACGAGGGAGACAGACAGCGCGGTCTCCTCCTATCTAGAATTCAATATTCCTAGGAGGGTGTGAAGTTGTTCAAAGTGTTTTAGACAAGTGTGATGAAGTAGTTAAGAAATGCATGACTTTGTAGGAGGGTTTTGGTATTAAAGGCATTGCTAACAAAAAATCATCAAAGGCAACTTTAGTTATACAGAATGAGAACAGATTTACTGGTAATATTATTATTGTAGTCACGACATAGAAAAAATAATCGTCTATGCTAGTAGATTTTGGTTTGCCCTGTCTCATTTTCTAAACATCTTGGAATTTATCTAATACTGTATACCAGCAAAATCTTAAACTAAAAGTTTTTCATCAAATTCAACAACGGTGGCATGATGACTTATTTTTACTGAGCGTGAAATTATTGGGAACCAATGCAAATTATTCATTTCAGATCTCTCAGAATTTTTTTTTTAGGAAGCTTTTTACTTCAGACAACCTCACCAACAGGTGCATTTTGTCAGTGTACAAAATATTGTTGGTCCTCCACCCCCCACAAAAAAAGGATTTTGATTACCCGGCATACAAATAATCATTATCATGAGTAGAAGTAGAAGAGACCAAGATATCATTCATATTTTCCCCAATGAGTGTTAGTGTTTCCCTTTAAGGGTCAATTCCTTCCTTAGAATTCAAACTTCTCTCAGCCAGCGTCAGTCAGGAAGCAACCCTGAAGAACAAAGCATGCTGAAAAACAGTAGGAGACAGAGCTCCTGCATGATCAGGCAAATCCAGTGTTCTCAAAATTCTGATTCATGCCAAGATCTCATAAGGCGCTTCTTCATCATCTTGAGATTGCCAAATAGCCCGCTATTTCTGATTTGGGAAATAATCCTGAAGTTACAAATCGCGTCTTCATCAGCTCGAGATTCGACCTCAAAACTTGAAACTCGACCTTGAGAAATTAGCTCAAGATATTTTGCTCAGCGTTAGCGCATAGTGCGAGTCTTCCGTCTGGTGAAGATGCACAGGACAAATAGCTGGATAATTTGCCAAATAGTGGGATATTTTGCAAACTATCCCAAGTTATCTTGAGATGACAATCCGACCAAATATCCTGCTAATTGCTACTTCGGTTTGATGAAGACGCAAACTAGCTGGATAGCTTGTGATCGGGATAGTACAAATAGTGGGATATTTGGCAATCTCGAGCCAGTGAAGACAGGCCTATAGAGCAGCTAGCTGAAAGAAGCTTGTCTGGGACTGGGCAAGGAGCCTTGGCGAATCAACGCCGAATTCTGGAAGCGTCGTTGTTCCAGGATGAAACCAGGGTCTAAAAGCGAGAAGTGAGTGTCAGGCTGCCGAATGATAGATATAACAGGCATAGACAACTGACTGGCACGCTAGGCAGCTAGCTAGCACTCCAAGCCGCCAGTCAAATGCCTTAAACCACGCCAGTCTTGTTTTGGGGGAGAGAGAGGAGAATCAGACAGACAAATTGACAGGAATTAATGGATGCAGAGAACGGAGAGGAGTGTTTGCTGAGCCCTGCCTCCCCTGCCAGACATCCATGTAAATGATGTTTTCTTGCCAAGACATGAAATTATCTTCCATTCCAAATATAGCCGTATATGTCTCCTTCCAAAGGCGCGCAAACGAGGAGTCAAGGGAAGTCAACGAAGTACGATGACTTGCCACAGATTTTAGCCTGGGAGAGGATGTGTATGGCAATATTGAACTCTCAAATTGTGAGATGATGTGGAACGATAATATACCAAGCATTTCTCAATTTTCAGAGTTATGATATTCAATTTTTGCTCGCTATTCTCTGTAATATCTCAGATTTGTTGATCTTCCATCCACGCAAGAAGCATTTTTCAATCAGTGCAACCTGCATATTAATGTAACAACAGACCCAAACCAATACAAACTATGCTATTTTTTCTTTCACTCGATACTACAGAAACACGGGTTTGTAAGTCGATGTTGCATAACGAAATTGATTTCAAATCTGCAACCCCGCAAAAAAAAAAAACATCAGTTTACTCAGACAATAGACCAATATGATCTGGGCAAAATAATCATCGCCTCAAGTCTAAGAGGCTTTTAAGGGTTGAGGATTTATAAAGATAAATTTTAATGAAAACCTTGAAAAAGCTCCATAACCTAACTTGTTTTGCCAATTATATGTCTGAAATTGTTTGCTGTTGAAAAAATTCATTAAAATAAATTAATCAAAAATAAAACAGCAGAAAATGTCAAGGCCATGCCAATATATAATTACTCACAAGTCATAATGCTGGTTCCATTTTGGATCAAGAGTTCCTTTGCAGTAGTCTGTAGAGTGGCACTGTCCTGATCCATCAACCACCACCTTGGCAAACGGGTCTGGCAACCCTAGAGAACAAAAGAAAGAAAGAGAGAGAGAGAGAAGAAAAAAATGCAGATTAGTATGTATTCTTTTACTAATTTAATTTTTTCAATGAAAAAGAATTTATAAGGTATACCGTAGGTGTGTGGAATTCAAATATAAAGTTTTCTGGTTTTCAAGAAAACTTTGTTAGAAGTCTACAAAGCGGCACTCTCCAGAGCCATCTACGAATGATCTACCACCATCTTGGCAAAAGGGTCTGGTTACCCTTGCCGTGTCTATAAAACTTTTAAACTCCTAATTCATTAATATTTGTGAAACTTCATGTATACATTGTCGGGACATCAGGCAGACAGATGGCAAGAGACTGGCAATGTCGATTTTGTGCACTTGCAGAAAAGTTGACAAAACTCAAAACACTTGCAAGACCAACAAATCGATCTTATAAATGGTCGGTCTTATAGGCCATCGGTCTCATTAATCATGTGATTTCTCAGAAAGCCTGCAAAACAGATGTCATTAGTACTGCTGGTGGTCGGTCTTAGGGGCTGTTGGTCGGTCTTAGGGGCTGTTGGTCTACTAGGACATTGCTCTTGTGGGCAGCAACCTACAGAGAAGTTCTAAACCACACAAGAATGTCATATCAAAGACAATATCAGTTCTCTCACCAACTTTTTCAGGAAAATACAATTTTATTACCAGCGTCTGCTAATCCCATTTCTAAGACAAGTTCATGTGTAACTGGGACACAAAAATAAATAAGGCTAGTACTGTGACAAAGAAATGAATATCAGTGCATCTTCATGTATGTTTTCCGTTGTAACAATAACTCACAGATCCTACACTACACCCTTTGTTTTCCCATTTTGCCATTAAGTCCCTGATACCTTTTACATTTGCTAGCAATTGGGTCACAAACAAGATAATGCTGGTACATGTACCTGCAGCATTATGATTGGTTAATATTAATATCAGTGTTTATAGTTATGACAACAACAACAATAACAATGTTAATATTAATAACTTTACTTTTAATAACAATAATCATATTAATGATAACATTGCAAATGCACTTACAGCGTGTCCACACACAAAACAATTTATCCCGAAACTCTATAACGAAACGTCGTATAAAGAATCATAGTATAGATTTCAAAGTGTCCACACACAAGAAACGTCATATAAATAATCATCATATAAATTCAAGGATGTCCATAAACAGAAGAAAGTAATCCTGAAACTCTACAGTCTGGTCTCCTTTCGCTCGAGGTCACGTTAAGCCCCGCCAAGTTAGTTACACTAGTTACACTCCCCCTGTCCACACACAACATTTCCGTGATTAGGCGTGATTCTTTATTGAGTTTCAGTTCGAAACGATGCCCAAACCTGCGTTTCGTTAGACTAGTTTCGTTATACGACGTATCGTTAGTGAGCGTCCACACACACAATTTCATTGTAAAACTATCGCGAAACGGTATCACTATCGCGAAACGGTATAGCTAATCACGTAAAATGTTGTGTGTGGACAGGGGGATTAATACCATGTTTTTAAGCCCATTACCAGGACTAATGATAACCTCTACCCCCCCCCCCCCCCATGTTGTCTTTGGCTCCTATTAACAGGCCAAGTATTCTCTGATATTAATAGAAGTTGAACTCAAGAATACCCCATAGAGAACCCAAGAACTATTATCTTTGTTCCTCTGTGTATAACCTACCTACCATTGGTTTATTTACGACCTTGACATGACCTTCATACTCCCCCATTGACTGTCACACTGTCAATGGTGAAAAAAGTAGGTTAGGTGAAAGTGGGTCAGATGCAAGCAAGTCAAGGACCACTCAGCTAGGATGTGGCTTCTTTGGCGCAGGCAAGGGATGTATAATGTACTTCATACCAGAGTTACAGTGAACAGAAATTCGCTGGTGCGACAATTACAAATGGGTTTAAGGTGAGGCTTAGGGTAAGGGTTATGTATTCTGTCATTCTATTCAAAATATTTTGCAACCGTTTTCTTCCCCAAATTATTTTCATGAGTACTCCTAGCTGTAAAACCAGACACTTTCTTGTGCAGACAAAAACTGAAGTGAAAATCGAAGGTCTCATCTCGGGGATAGAACGATGCTAGCACACACTAGATTGCAATTATATCTCTTCAAGAGATATCACAAGATTCTCTGGTAATGAGAATGGGGTCTATACATGTATGGCTTGCCCAAAAAAGGGTCAGTGTGCCTTGGCGGCGCAATAAAAGTGACAAACTTGAAAGCGACACTTTTTTTGAATGAAAATATGACTGTGAATGAGGTACAAGGTCTCTAATCTCACCGGGCATATTTCAATCATTAAGCCTCATTAGGCCTGTCCTCATCAGCTCAATATTGCCAAATAGCCCGCTATTTCTGATTTTGGAAATAATCCTGAAGTTACAAATCGCGTCTTCATCGGCTCGAGATTTGACCTTGAAACTTGAGCTCGAACAATTAGGTCAAGATATTTTACTCAGCGTTCGCGCTTAGTGCGAGTCTAAGGGCTGGTTAAGACGCACCGGACAAATAGCGGGATATTTTGCAAACTAGCCCAAGATATCTTGGGGTGTTTATCTTGACCAAATATCCTGCTAATTGCAACTTCGGACTGGATAATTTGCGATCGGGATAGTTCAAATATCAAGATATTTGGCAATCTTGAGCTGATGAGGACAGGCCTATATACTCAAGCGTGACTAGACAGCTTGTATTTGAACAAGAGGGTGAACAACGTCCAGCCAGTCATAAAACCATCCAGGAATTTTCTGAATGAATTTACATTGGGGAGGGAGGACGTTTTCATAATGAGAATATTACTCCAAACAGGAAACATGCTATGTGTTTGCTCTGGTAGACACGAGCTTGAAATCCGATAAGGGACTTAAAAAATTCAGGTACTTGTGTGAAGAGGGCAATGGCTCCATAATTCAAGTTCCAGTCTGTCTTGTGATGCGGTTTATGACCTCCCCAATCTGTGTGTGTATTTCATATGAACGTGATACAAATGGGGGGGGGGGGGGTAACAAGGACATGTACATGTAAAAGGAGAACCACTGTAAGTGTAAGTTTCAATTACCTTAAAAAACATTTTATAAGATTTACATATCGGTATATGAGACTGTTCATGCGTGTAACCCTTCCTTAATTGCATTCATTGGGCAAGGCACAGAGCAAGATACGTTATACATGTACATTCATTACATTGTACACATATTTTGACTGTAGCAAGGTGCAAAGTCTTAATATATTAAGTACGTGCAAAATGATTTATGAGCCTTCTAGCTCACAGCAGACAATATCTTATTCATTTAATTTTCTATTCAAATGTTAAAGCCCCACTGCACTACTTATAGCTACTTGCGCCCTCTATATTACAAACAATGCCTAATCGGTGCCTGTTGGTCCCCCATGATCCTCTTTTTTTATCTTAATTAAGAACTGATTTGATACCACCTGTCAGTGACTTTGCAGGGAGGTAAAATTCCCCCTGGCCAAACTAGTACAGACAGGTTTTAAATTGCGTAGTGACAAAAACTGAAAACAACTTCTGTATTACGGGTAATGTAATACCATCTGCTGAGACAGAGGGCCAGAAAGGCATAAAACCGCATGATAGATTGTAAATTACGGGATTGAACATCCTTTCTTTCAGCTCTCAGAAGGCGTGTCTGCACTATCTCGAGATTGCCAAATATCCAGCTATTTGAATTATCCCGATCGCAAACTATCCAGCTTATTTGCGTCTTCATTAGACCGAAGTAGCAAATTAGCTGGATAGTTGGTCGGGATAATATCCCAAGATATCTCGGTCTAGTTTGCGGTTTTCCGTGTTTACTCGAGGTCAGTGGTTGCGAGGTCAGCGTTGAGCGGTATAGATCGCATGTGCGAACCGGAAATCGTTGTGCATGATGGGATCGGGATAATTGACTCCGTACTTCGGTCTAATGAAGACGGTCGCAAACTATCCCGCTAGTTCGGAAATAGAAGGATATTTTGCAAACTAGACCGAGATATCTTGGGATATTATCCCGACCAACTATCCAGCTAATTTGCCACTTCGGTCTAATGAAGACGCAAATAGCTGGATAGTTTCGATCGGGATAGTTCAAAATAGCTGGATATTTGGCAATCTCGAGATAGTGCAGACACGCCTAGGAGGCATGGTACAAAAGTGTCATGTGTAGTATTTTTGCTTCTTGAAGTAGAGCATAAAATGCATTTTCATAAAGACCTTTTGATGGTATTAAAGTTAGGTGACCAACTTCATTTCATGTTTTCTATCAGCTGTTGAAAATTGGTAAGTTTCATGACAATTATACCCCAAAAATGCACTTGAAGTGTGTGCAAAAATTTCTACCTTCAGTAACTGCAAGCTTCAGTTACTATTGACTGTGTAATGTGTATAATCTTCGTGACTGCTTAGTTCTAAACCAACAACATTGTCAAACACATTGCAAGAATGTGTTGTCACAGAGGTCTGTGTTTGTTTTAGATATGAATCAATCTCCACACTTATGTACTCTCAACCGCAAAACTAGTTCCTTTGCGTAACTTACATGTGTTTGAAGATTGGTGAAAACAAAGTTCAAATAATTCCTTTATCTACCTATTTATTTAAATTATTATTTGATAGGTACAATTTGGCTGTGGTAAGCTCGTAAAAGGACAACAGCATTGTATTACGCGACCCATGAGGGCCTTGGATGAAATTGATGAACAGTTCCTTTATAGAAATATCACAAAAAGCAAAGTACATGTACATGCAAACCATGGTACAAAAGACATGTATGTTCATGTAATAATGAAGAAATCTAAAATCAAGAAAATATGATATTAACAATACACAAATTACAGTGTGTAATATGCCCCAGAACTATCAGAAATATGATGCAACAACAGTCTTTATGAAACTGATATTAAAAGTAAAACAAAACAAAAACATATCATGCAGACTTGTTATAGACATATATATTATAGAGGACACAAAAGTCTGCACATGTGTTACTTTCATTTACTGTACGTGACCCTTTGTACATGACCATTTGTATATGTAGATTGAAATTAAAGATATATTATATGCCAAGCAAATATACATACTAGGCCTACGTGCAATAAAGTGGAAGATCACTTAGGCAGAAAATGGTTTACCATTTATCGTTATCATTCATTTCCCTTTCATTTCCCTCTCTCATCTTATACCTGCATTCTAAAAATAAATTTATGGGCTTAATTTCTTGGTAATGTTTCTAATTATTTCATTTTGATTTAATTCGTGGTCGATGAACGCAAAATTTGAATATGGGTGACGTGTGTCTGATGATGACACAGTTCTATTTGTTCTGTGAGGTTATACTGATGGACACTAATCTTTAAAACAATATATTGTGAGGACTTGCATATGTTAAAATTAATAAAGAAAACAAAGAACCATTTCAATACAAACAAATTTTCAGAAAGGAGAGGATAATATTGACTCCAACCTACTTCCTATCTCTATTTATTTTCCTCTTGAATGTGACCAAACCAGATATTAAGCAGGAGTTTAGGATCAAGGTCTGGCTATTGAATAAAGGACTCGGCAGGAAAGAGGGCTTTAAGTGAGGTTAGAATCATGGTGCCATACAGGAGTTAACCATGAATGACCAGTCAACACCACGTATGTTGGTCCACAACTGTAATTTGGGTGCGTCTATACAACTTCTTAATTTTCCAACATTGAATACTGTAAAACCAGAACATTTCTCATTCATACTGCAAAATAATTTAATCTGATTGACATTGATACAACAATGGATTTTTTTCTTATTTGTAAAAGTTTCTTCCAGTGAAAATGGCTTTACTCCTTAACAATTTGTGAACGTTTCATTTGGTGAAAATTTCTGCTTTTACAGAAACAAAATGACAAGTACGGTACATCGGTATCATCTCTATATTGTTGTCCATACTGTTTAGGAAGTCTTATCCTCCATAAGAGTGAGATCTCACACAAACATACCAAATGAGCAGTAAAAAATATTAAGGCCTATCTTATCAGGACAAGAGTAAAACTTGGCCTGGACACACTTTCAACTCCTGTCTTTATGTCTGGCTAATAATATATATCACACACCATGATAAGACAATAAAATACAATATAAGTCCTGATCAAGGAAGGCTATCGTAAGCATGTCAGGGAAAAAAAAAACTTGGCATGGACACACTCTTAAATCCTGCCTTCATGTCTGAGTAATATCACACCACGTGGAGAGACAATGAAGTTTCTAGGCTATTATAAATTGATTTGACTTTGGGTATCAGTGTTGCTGGCAGCTGCATGGTTGCAGAAGTTCTGTATTCTATGAAAAAATGTTTATTCTTTGAAATGTAAATAAACCAAGGACATTACTTGTGCCTGAAGCCCTATCTAATGTGTATCATGACATTTTAGCCTACAGGCAAAGGTATTGTGTTATTAACAAGAAAAAGGTTATGCTCCCTGCTTTGATGGCATTAATGTGTCATGAAATACCTTACAGGTTAAAAAAGCGATTAAAGTTACAGTAATGTAGGCATTCCACCAAGACATTTGAGAAATTATGTATTTTTGTAACTAAAAACCCGGTGAAAATTGTTCATGGTATCTAGCAAATTCCAAACTTCGACCCTGGACCGAACCATTTACCTAAACCTAACTCTAACCCTAATCTTAAACGTGAACTAAAGCCCACATGCGACCTAAATCCTAACCTTGTATCTTAGATGAATAAGTGTGGGAGTAATTGATGCAAGTGAAAATGCCTCAGGGTCAATCAAAAGGGTGCAAGACCAATGCTAAACATGCATGAAAATATGTACCGGTATATGTAGAAGAACTGACAAATTTTCTAAAACTTGTACACTTTGTCTCTGATTACAACCACTAAGTATAGTAGACACTCTTCAACATGCTTGAAATAATCATATATAGACATTAAAATGAATTTACTATGAAATATGCGATCCCATATCTAGGGCTTCATACAGGTTGTACTAACTTTTTGGGCAGGGGTACGTCCGAATTTCAATGTCAATGACAAATAACAAAAATCAATGACAAATCTGCTGATATCCAATCAGAAGCAAGGGTTTCAGTAGCTTATAACACAACTTGTCATTTGTCATTGATGACAAGTTTTGTGAAACGCCCCCCCCCCCCCCCAGATCTAGAGATATTAGGCACCTGTTAATAATAAAAATAATAATAGGTAGTTCTTATATATCGCTTTTCAGGACCGAAGGCCCTTGCAAAGCGCTTTACAGATATAGTGTGGAGCTCTGCCTTTAATATCTCTTTTCTGTATTCATGACATTCACACATTATTCTACTATTCATTTATTCCCCATGTAATCAATTTCATCATCATTGATCCTCCTATTTTCCTCTTTGTTAACCTCTGCACTATGCCGGCACCGGCGGCGCTGAAGCGCAATTGTGTCGTGGCCTATTTTCCTTTCATAAAATATTGGGGCAACTAAATGAAACAATGGCATGCTATATTGGTAATTGGAAACAATCATTGTCTAGCCAGGCAAGCTCAAAAGGAGAACAATAACACCATTATAGTGGGGCTTTTCACTGTCCATCTTATCCTCCTCCTTTCTGATATCAATAATGTTTTTATTTTTCATTTTCAGAACTCTTTTCTTTGCTTCCTCGAAACGTCTTGCCCTACAAGTACAAGTACGTGTACTGTAGCTAATGTCCTTTGGCTAATGCGGCACTAATGTCCTTTGGCAAGACATTGATCTACAATTGCCACACTCAACCCAGGTGAGGTAAATGGGTACCTGGTAGGATTATTCCTTGAAATGCACTGTGCGCTGATAAGGCTGCCGGAGCTAAAGCCAGGGTAATAAAGTCCAAAGCTCTTTGGAAGCGCATAGAGATGTTATTTCATAACGTATTATGCGCTATACAAGAACTGAACTATTATTATTATTAGCTATCACTATGGTAGGAACTAATGAAACTGATGAAATTGCTTTTGCAAGAATTGATGTGAATTCAGTTTATTTCATAACTCATTCAAAACAGTGAAATAATGGAATTCACATTTGATTATCAAAGAGATATAGACATTTCTGATAATCTCACCCTTCTATACCTTTGCCTTTGACAATATTCTATCAATCGTAGTCACACCCCCTCCTTAATTTCTTGGCTTTTCTTGCCTTCTTTTCTCTTTGTACATATCATTACACAGAGTATTCAATGGCTATTTCCCCCTTCCCCTTCCCTTCCTGAAAAGAAAACTTCTAACACCTTCACTCCCTCAACTCATTGCTCTCTATATTTTTTAACTAAATTTAATAATGGCCTAATATCTCTGCCCCGCCCCCCTTCCTTCAATGTTCAACCTCTTTCCTACCCTTCTTAAAAATCAAATTCTACCCCCTCCCCTGCCCCCACTACCCCTTCCTAACTCCCTGCCCTTTCTTCTCTAAAGTTGTTTCAACTTCCTTGTAAATCAAATCCCCTTTTCTTTCTGAATTTCTAATTTAGAATACTGAACTTCTGTTATTCCATGGATATTTGGGGGTATTTCTACCAGCGAGCGACAGGCCAAAAACAAGACAGGCTCCACTCTCACATGACTCACTGGCGAAAGAGCGTGGCTGCACGAAGGCAGACAATTGGCTTGCGACCAGAGAATGCCTTGTCTAGCTGATCAGGGGCTACAAACAAACGACTGGCTTAACTAACTTCCAGAGTCGCCTGCTTGTTCCATGTCATGTGGAATGTCATATTTTTTTTTGGAAAAAGTGTGCAAGAAATAAGACTTGGGGCTTCATAACATATCTGGGTTTTTTTGTTTTTTGTTTTTAAAAAAACTGACAAACTGTTTTGCTTGTTGCTATTATACTGATCCATTTGTTCATTATATGAAACTTGTCAAAAACAGACATCAAAGTCTGCATATTCCTTTGTATACAATTCTTAATTCTATTTCTTTCCTTCCTCTTTCTCTCTCTTTGTACACTTCCCTCTAACTTTTATATTCTTACTCATCTTATACATGTAATAATATCAATTTTTTGACCATATATGTAAATAAAAAGTTATAACGCAAGTAATTAAACACAAGTGTTACAAACTCTTTCTTGCCAGACAATAAGGTCAAGTTTCATTTGCATTCTTATAGGATGGGTTTTTCCCAGTCATTGCTTTCCATAGCACTTACTGTACATGTAGTAGAGTCATCACGCTATGCAGTGCTAACCATAACACTGAACATGATACCAGATTGACTGAATCCAAAAACAGGTAAAAACTCCAACATGTACATCTTCAATGTAAGACAACAACAAAATTGACATGTCTGCCAGCATAAGGCTAGTTGGAGTCAGGAAAATTTATTTTTCTTGGAGAAAACCAAAATCAAGTTTAATCCTTTTCAGTGTCAAGTAATTGTTCTTGATTCTGTGACTCAGGAAGAACTAATGAAAGTGGCAGACACACGTAATCTGATTTTTTTCTTCCTTCTTACCTCTCTCTATGTCTCTCTCTCTCTATGTCTCTCTCTCTCTGTCTTTCCTGAACTACCCCCCCCCCCTCCCCTCTCTCTCTTTCTCCCTCCCCCTCCCTAATACGAGAAAATACATAGAATAGGCCTACTTACAAATTGTCACGATACCCCTTGGTAAAGTTTTCTTTTACATATCCTTATTTCTCTCTCCTCCCCTCCCTCTCCCTTGTGGAATCGATCAGAAAAGGTTGATCATCTAGCATCTAGCATCTGCAAGGTTCTGGAATCATCAAAATTATAAGAAAATTTGGCCCATTCTTCGTAAAGTTACAAGCACTATACACAGAAAGATGTATATGGGACTACCCTATATCTCTCACACGACCATGAGAGAAACAAATTTACAAAATATATGAATTAGTAGGCAGTTTCCCGGCAAATTTTTTATCATCATGTATTAGTCAAAACATATTCTTTCACATGATTGGTAATGAGAGCTTCCATTTCATTTTTTGAAATTGGGGCGTTTCCAATACTGGTCTTTACGTTTAACAGATAATTTCTGTCCCTCACTCCGTCTCTCCCCTTCCCTCCCCACTCCTGTGGCAGCTAATCAGAGATATCTATTTTAAGCACATTTTTTTATAACTGAATGTTGTATTGCTGCAACCATAACCATTTTTTTCCTCATTACTAACCATATCGTTGTTCTTCACTTTTCAATGATGTTCCATACTCTGTGCTCACTGCTCATGCCTAGACACGGTCTACGACGTTGGCAGCTTTAATAATTTTCACATTATACATATTTGATTAACACATACAAGATTCATGGATAAAGTACACATATAATGCTTGCAGATGAGCACAAAATGGTGGAAAAGGTGGAAACAGCACACATATGCAACAACAATGCATGCAATAATAATGTACCAGATAGCATGCTCTAAATAAACAAAAGGTTAAGTTTTGGTAAAGACTAAAAGCTTTTTGTGAGCTATCTCACTCTTTGTATGTCAGTTTGGAATATTGGAATAACATATACAAGATTTACAGACAAAGTACACGTTTAAAATGTAGGTCAGACAAGCTTGTAGTTCAAACAAGCTTGCAGATGAGGACAAAAATGGTTGAAAAGTTGGAAACCCCACATATGCAACACAAATGCATGAAATATTAATGTACCAGATAGCGTGCTCTAAATAAACAGAGGGTCAGGTTTTGGTAAAGATTAAAAACAGTTTGTGAGCTATCTCACTCTTTGTATGTCAGTTTGGAATAATTTTTGGTAGGAAAGGTGGAAACCGCACACATATGCAACACAAATGCATGCATCATCAATGTTCCCCATAGCGTGCTCTAAAAAAGAGGAGTTCAAGTGCTGGTAAAGATAAAAAAAAGTTTGTGAGGTATCTCACTCTTTGTTTAGTCAGTTTGGAATAATTTTTGGAATAAAAGAAGAAATTTCTCATTTACATGCCTTCATTTACATCTACTCTTGTAAAATATAAAAGAGGCATCCCCTCAGTCAGATGATCTAATGACAATTTTTTGTCTTGACATCTGTACACTTAAGCATCCATACAAAAGTAATACCGGTAATCAAGAAAAAATACACTGACAAAAGAGAGAGGTTAGCTGAGAAATCAAACTCTGTAGCATCCAAACAAAAGCAATCATCAAGAAAAAATACACTGACCAAAAAAAAAAAGAGGTTGGCTGAAAAATCAAACACTAGTACAGAGGAACAAATTAAAGCAATTTACAAAATGACTGTCCCCAGCATCTGGGCATTGGTTTGTGACCCATTTCACTCAGACTCGAGACCAGAATAGTACATGCAGCTGATGCGAATTCAATATACATGTGTTATGGGAGCTCGCCATGAGAGAGACAACCGTTGGAGTAATTGCTTATTCACAACTGTCATAAGGCTGTGGTCATTTATCTAACTAACAACACGACGGTCAAATGGTCGACCGATTTGGGATGGGCAGCGCTAAAATGCTAGCCACCATGTCCGCCAATCGCCTAAATGGCCGAGTGAATTGAATAGTTGATTTGGGAGTCAGTCGCTACTCTCCCCTCCAAAAGAGGGGATAGGGGTTCGTTCCCATTGCTGGTTCATGTATGTGATGGAACCCTGCATAAGGCCATGTGTGGTGCATGTCCAAGATTAATGCTTAGTGACGATGAGGGGAAAGGCTTGCCAGTCACTAAACAAAGCATATTTTCTATCACAGATAATTTTTTGGTTTTTACTTGAACATTACCCAGGGCCACAGGCCCTACAACTATCTTTTGATTAAAGAATGTTACCACAAAAAACGAACAATATCAACATTATCAAGAAGCCTAGTGGATGAATAGGAAAACAATAATGGTTACCGTATATAACGGTGTATAAACCGCACTTTTTGCCGCCGAAAAAATTTCAAAGTCGGGGGTGCGGTTTATACACGGTACACCAAAAAAAAAAAAAAAAAAAAAAAATTTTTTTTTTTTTTTTTTAAGTTTCAATTTATGCCCCTCCACCTGGCGCTATGCCTGGCAATGTCTCCCGGCTCGGTAATCGGTGTGTTGACTCACCACTCGGAAACTAGAACAACACTCAAATTTGTCTGTCATCTTGGTTTGAAAGTAATCTTTCTGATAGAACTCAATATGTAGTTTATAATAATAATTCCTCCAATTTTTTTTCTATTACATGGTGTACCACAAGGTTCTATCCTAGGTCCCTACTGTTTTATAATTTACAGTACCGTAATGATCTTACACACAAAAAAAAAAAATCTCGGCAAAAAAAAAAAAAAAAAAAAAAAAAAAAAAAAAAAAAAAAATTTAAGGGCGAAAAAGAGGGGTGCGGTTAATACACGAGGGCGGTTTATACAACGTTATTTACGGTACATCTTTTTGAATTTGTAACAAAAAATAAAAGTAGGAAAAGATTCCTGCTGTAATGCTATTTCTATTATCACCAAATACATGTCTGTTGTGTTCAGTCATACAGTCAAATTAATTTCAAATACATGATATTTTGCCAGGGAAGAAAATACGAGTAGTGACACCAAAAACATAATTGTTGCCAATTTCAAGAGAAAACCAGAGTTGTGTTCAGTCATACAGTTATATTTCAAAATATGATATTTTGCCAGGGGAAAAAATATGAGTAGTGACAGAAAAAACAACATAATTCTTGTCAATTTCAAGAGAAAAGCTGAGTCATGCAGCCCCTTAAAAAGAGTGATTTTGCTTGACGAGTCGTTGGCAGCAGTGGGAAAGAGCCAAGTGCTTGAGACGGAAGTTGATTGATCAGTACGCCTGGCTGGGCCAAGCCAGGCAGCCTGGCTTCAAGGCATGGCCAGTCTCCTCCGCTAGCTCATAGCAACTTGAACTGTCTGCTATCAAAGATTACATTAAAAATAGCCCACACAATTTTGGATAATATTCTTTAATCTGTGACAGAGAGGGTTTCATTTCTTTTGAAGTACTTGTTATGTGTTTAGAAGGCCTTTTGAACGATTTTGTCACCACAAAAACTGACTGTAGCATACATACATGAACATGTATAATGCCCCAATGGTTAGGCCTATCTGTACATTGTGAAATTATAAAACTTCATATTATTGAATTATAAAGTATGCAGAGAGTTCCATGAAAGTAGTATGAATACCGTAGTGAATACATTCGAAATGTGCAACTGTTTCAGTTCATTTTATTTCTTATTTATTTCACAAACCATGATAAAATGGAAATTGTATGAATACAACATATAAATCTGATGGTATTAAAAAGTTCAAATTGGCAAAAAACAATAAAATAATACAAATAAATATTGATAGATCAAAATAAAAATTGAGGGGTAAACAGTATTGAGGAGAAGGCTAACGTATTTTGAAAGTGAAAATCTAAGTGATTTACACGATTGCTTGAAAAAATCATTTGGTGCACTAGGAGTTACATGTATGCCTCTAAATGATCAAGGTTAAGTAATGTGCAGCAGGTGAAACTTGACTCTTTCAATTCCTATTTAATAGACATCAACTAGGAAAACACATTAGACAAGAAAGGTCAAACTTGCATGTATCCATGAATATTTTACAAAATAACACACTGTATGAGTTTTTTATAGGGTCACTTAGTTTTTGTTCTCCCTCGGTTCTTGCTGTCCAAACCATTTTAGAATGACATTTCACACAAGCCAGAAATATATTGCCAGAATGAAACCATGTTCAGATATATTGCCAGAATGAAACCATTTTCAGGAGAAAAGTGCCTCAAAAATATGAGCATGATTACTGTCACGTTTCCAGTCCCGTGTTTATGATTGCTTTGTATGTTACATTCAATCCACATACGTGATGTAACTATACTGTAAGACAGAGAAACAATAACATCCATTAGTCCTTTCACACGCAACCAAACTTTCATGTTCTTCATCTTGACTAGCACTGAAAATACTCAGGGGCTTACCCCCCTTGCAGTTACTGAAATAGCCACCTATAATAGAACTGTTCCTAGCATGTATTTTTCCTTCTTGAAACATTTCTCTCTGATGAAAATTTGTACAGTAATACAAATGATAGGAATTTATGTCTACTACCTGAACATACACTGTATGTAAAAACAGAATATACTAGAGTGATATGACTGTACATCCTCCTGTGCCTGGCAGAAACAAATTCTAAGTAGACCATTTTCATAATGTAATCATATTCAATGCACATTATATTTCAAAAGTCTGAATGCAATTTGGATACATTAATGGATGCTACAGTAACGAGGCACCTAACAAAGATTTGTGCATTAGCAATGATTACATTATCAAAATGGCATATTATAGTATATAGTTCCCTAGCTGCACACATACTTACTACTTTCGGTCTGTACACATAAATATTTGCATTCTTATTAATATCAATGACTGATTTGGAACATTCTTAGCTTTTCTTTTCCACCGTTCTCAAGAGCTCAACAACCGTGAGAAAGCTTTACTACCCTTAATCCTTATACTCCCAAAATTCTTAACAAAAAATAATCCCATATGATTGGACAGCTTGTTGAAACATGTACAATGTACATTTATCCATGTATCCATCAACGACGACTGAACTAAAAATAATATTCCACACTATTGTTATCCTCTCTAGCCAACTCTGAGCGATGGCGATGTTTTGACGCTATGGGAAAGACCCCCACCCTTTACCGAACATGTTGGAATGTGTCGACCACAAAGTGCAGCAGTGACTGACCTCAAGGAAAGACAAATGTTCCCAAAGTTTGCATGAATGTATGTTTGCTCCGACTTGAATGTGAAAACATGACATTGCAGTAAGCCAATTCATCGTAGTTACATCATAAATCTTCCACCGTAGTTGGGCTGCTGGAGGTAATGTACATGTACAATGTTATTGGCCATAGATGGAAAAGAAATTGCTTTTTCAGAGGGATGAGGAGAGAACTACTGCAGAATAATGTTCTTGCTGTTGGTACATTGTTAATTCGGTTTCAGCAATGGTTTACATTAAGTTTTGGATGTATAGTAGACTGCAGTTAAGTTTCCTTTCCCAACTGTATTGATGTTGTGCTGTCTTCTCGTAGAAACATTTCTTACATTAAATTTTTGTCTCTTTCAAACAAATTAAAAATGATTTTATTCAAACCCTGCCACTTTAGTTTATGTTACACTTTATATCGTCTGGAGCCCCATGGTCGTTAATTCATATACTTTATTTGACACAGAGTTAACAACCTTGTTGCTACTAACATAACATTTCTAACATTCTGTTATGGTCATGATGGTTCATGTAGTTGAATTGTCTTGTCTCAAATATTTCTTTCAAAATTTAATAAAAACATCCTTAAAGTTTGAACAAATGTGATCAGTGGAAGTATGGGGAAAATGGATGTTGATTTCAATAAGAATAACAATAATTCTACACACTGCTGTCAAATAACTCTGAAATCAACATTTGTAAGGAACCAGAAGGGCGCTAACTCTGTGTAAAAATGATATTAATTAATGCCCTTCTGGCTCCAAACAGACTATTAGTTCATGGGAGAAAAAGGGTTCAATAACCCATCTACATGTAGACGTACATGCTATCAAGTGGCTCCTAACAATGGGTAACACTAGGAGTCAACTGTAGGCTGATCTGATTGGTTGGGCAGAGGGACTTTGCACTCTGCCTTTCATTGTCAATTACACATTTCTTCTTAACAAAAATTTATGTTCATGGCTTATTATGTACATGTAACTTTCTTAAGTTCCTTTTTTATTCAACTTTCAGTACAATATGAATCTCAGTAATTACTTTATCGAAAGTACCCCCTCTTTTCCATATTTTCCCAGAACAGACATTTATTTCATCGCCATGTCATATAACTTGTGACATAGAGATGCAGTGGGGAAAAAAACAGAGGAGATGTGAGAAATTTACCTCTCAAAAGCTCCTAAAGCTCAAGTAAAAAATAATAAAATAATTGAATCACACAACAACAAGTCCTAATAGAGCTCCCGCATACCTCATTCATATCAAAGTAACACAGATAATCATCCAAAGGATAAAACTCAGAGATAAACTGAGTCAATACATGGAGGCCCTTCATTAAAATGTACTCATATATCATTTCTTTGTGATTTAATTTTAAGTTACAATGCCATTTGTAAAGCCTTCAGAGTAAAAAGAAATTATATCCTTCATGTAGGCCATAATAATCAGGCATTTCTGTTTTCATCAAAGACAATTAGATATCTATAAACCTCTGCAATTCGGAGCTAGGCAGTCGACAGGAAATAAATACGGTAGGCAAAGGGAAAAAAACCACAACAAAAGTCCTACTTGTGTAAATAATTAGAGCAAATGATGAAGTGGGATAGACAACAGAGTGCAGTGACACAAATATCTAAATCAGACATTCACAGACATGACTTATTATGAATGGGCACCACGTTCAAGGTTATGGATGGGTCTCTTGCAAACCAATGAATTACTCATCCCTCGTGAAAATAATACAAAACTGCTCATGGGAAAGGAAATTGGTTAGTCATTAGCGTGATGGTTGGACACCGCACTCAATTGAAATTAGTTGGTAATGATAGTTTTTTTAAAGTTTTTTTTAGATACTTTTGGTGAGAGTGTTTCATGAATATACTAGAAGAGGGAAACTGGCAATCTCACATTTAACAATCAGAAGACATTGAATATTTGCTTGAAATTTGTTATCTTTTGTAATGAAGTTGTTTCATGAATGCACTAGAAAAGAAAAGTAGTACCGTATTTACACTTTGAAACCCAAACCGAAATGTACTAGTTAACTATTCTAAGAGAAAGCAGAAAAGTTAGAGAAGCAGAGTTATGAAAGTTTAAACAAAATATGACAAAATATGAAAACATTATGAATTCTTGAACGATGTAGTATGTAAATGTAATCGCTTCAAATTGGCTGAATTTGCAGTGTTACCGTGACTATTAAGTGCTGGACAACTTTTGCATTTGTTTCAACACCCAAAATGACTAAATTGTCAATTTTTTCAAAATATGTGACTCAAGAGGGTATTTTCTTTTAAAGAACCTTTGATAAAACATGCTATCCACAATATGTTTTGAAAAGTGCCCCGAGGGAGAAGGCGCTTAGGAGAAAAACAAAAAAAATTGTTATATTTTGTACTGGACATGGGTGGGTTGTCTGTGAATACGTCACAATCCAGTGATCAAATTGCCACTACATGATTCGCATAGATTTAGTGATCTCATTCTCATATTTCAAATACTCATAACTTTCTTGTAATGATCCGATTTATTTAAAACTTTTGCCATTCTGTGTCTCTAAATTGTTTGCTTTCATACAAATAAAATTATTACAATGAAATTGAGGTCAATTGGTTAATGAAAATCATGCAATACTCACTGAAAAAATCCTTCTTGCTGATGTTCTTAGCACATAGAACTGTAATGAAACAAGATGAAAAGGGGAAGAGAAAAATCATTAATACATGTTATTAAAGAATATTTTGTTTTAGCACTGGAAAACTGCTATGGATTTCTTATCTCATGATGAAAAAGGATATATTAGTCATTAGACCTACATAAATTTTCAAAGAAATAACACCATTCTTTGACTTTATCAATAAAAGAAAAACATACCCGGTAATAAAATAAACATATCACGACCAGAGATTGAGAGAAAGTAGCCAAAATGGTCACCATCAACCAGCATTGAACCGGTCCAGAAGACCACATCGCATTAACGGCAACCAGCTGGCACCTTGGTCATGCTGTTACTCAACAGATTTGCCACATGGAAATTTCACGAATCGAGACGATTTGTGAAATTCACAAAAGTTGCTGGTTTTACAATGTAAATTCAATTCCAAGCATTACTGAATGACATTGAGATAATTTTTGTGACGTTCTAGTCCAAGGAACGGAACAAAGTGTTTATCCCTGAACCCAAGCTGCATCAAGAACAGAGGCGAGAATCATTTTTTTCATATTTGTCTGCTCAACGCTGGACTTGGAACGATTTCGCCACACCGCCATTTCATCTACTGTTTTTTAACAGTATCCTACGTCTAACCTCTACATGTACTTTGTTAAAATAATTATTTAACTTTCCCTTCAGTCTAAAAAAAATTAAGAAAGAAAGAAATAAATTTGCAATTTTTCCTTCAAATTTACAGTGGATGAAGATCACCTTCTACATGTCGTACAGTATAAACATGCCTCTTAGAAGACAAAGGGATAAGTACCCTCTTGAAATTTCACAGAGACAGTGAAGAGCCCCATCCTTTGTGTACTAAACAGCAGACTTCCCTTTTGGACAGCCATCGGTTCCACCCCAGTGAACAAGAAATACAAAAGAACAACCGACACAAAAGGCAGTACGTGGGACAACAGTTTGTACACACACACATATTAGTTTTCTATCCCACCACAATAATTGGTATGATGCACAATGTACACAAGACATGCTTATGCCTTTGTTGAGTGGGCAACCTGAATGGGGGAACATAGTGTGTGGCACACAATCAACCAGATCTATACAAGAATGCATGTGGTACATCCATGTAGACGGGAGCTACCATAGAAAGGAAATAAACAAATATTTATGATTCATGCATGTCATAAATAAAATATAAATGAAGGCCTACAATGTACATGTTCAGTGTCTACTTGTTGGCTCCTACAATGTACGTATTCACAGGCCAAGTCCATAAAATGGACTATTAAGAACAAACCAATCAATATTTTTAAATGATTGACTGCACACAACAATATGTACATTTTTAGTCTCACATCACATATACATGAAGATGTAAAATTATGCCTGCTGTAGCAACATATTACAAAAACATATGCAGATCTATTTATAATTGAAAAGTGAAAATTCTATTAAAATGAATAACTAATTGATATTATTTTAACTGTAAATTCAGCAAACAGTACATGTACATGTACAGGTATGTACAAAGCAGAACTCGTACATATTGTACATGTCCATGAGTATAACATTTTGGAGCAAGAGCAACACTATCATTATTATTATTATTACAATGCACTCAGATGCTCCAGTAGTCCAACATGTATGCGGGTACCTACATTGTACACCGTACATCGAGCTTAGGCCTCCTGTATGGGAAATACGAGAACAAGCACATGGAACATACTGTACATACATGTAGATGAGACTCGTGAGAGTAAAGCCAGACATTTAAAATGTGTATCTAAGCAACCCATCTGTGATCTCCGCCTTACGAGTATAACAACAGCAGGCATATATATATATCCATATAACACAGATGTTCAAGATATAGGGCCTATTATTTACAGAGATGGAAGAAATAATTGATCTTTTCACTAGCCCTTTATGTCTGGACTGTGCCCTCAAATTGATCCAGCATCTCTTTACGCCTTTCGTCCAGTCGTGCTTCGCTTTGGGCGCCAAAATCTCTCGAAAATCCACTAATCATTGCAAAAAGCAAATTACATTGACAAACAATAAAGCCTATAGCTGTGTTGGAAATGCAAGGTTGAGATGATAATTCATTATGCACTAAACTTTAACAAAAATTACAGGTAGATGTGCCACCATTGCCAGCGATCTTCTTGGTTCCACTGGAAAGTACGCCTCCATGCCAGTATAAAATTAAGTATCCACCTCAGATATATACCCGGTACAGGTACCGTAAATAACGTTGTATAAACCGCCCTCGTGTATTAACCGCACCCCTCTTTTTCGCCCTTAAAAAAAAAAAAAAAAAAAAACCTTTTTTTTTTTTTTTTTTTTTTGCCGAGATTTTTTTTTTTTTGTGTAAGATCATTACGGTACTGTAAATTAAAAAACAGTAGGGACCTAGGATAGAACCTTGTGGTACACCATGTAATAGAAAAAAAATTGGAGGAATTATTATTATAAACTACATATTGAGTTCTATCAGAAAGATTACTTTCAAACCAAGATGACAGACAAATTTGAGTGTTGTTCTAGTTTCCGAGTGGTGAATCAACACACCGATTACCGAGCCGGGAGACATTGCCAGGCATAGCGCCAGGTGGAGGGGCATAAATTGAAACTTTAAAAAAAAAAAATTTTTTTTTTTTTTTTTTTTTTTTTGGTGTACCGTGTATAAACCGCACCCCCGACTTTGAAATTTTTTCGGCGGCAAAAAAGTGCGGTTTATACACCGTTATATACGGTATTCAAGAAGTCTTGGAAACTGGATATGACTGCTTACAGTTACATGCAAATGTTTGGAGTAATTTGTGTAGAAAGTGATTGGACCATAAACTTAACGATCCGTGACCACAGTGGTTTAATATAATTTTTAGGTTTTGATTAACTGTTATATTTCATTTGGGAGCATTTCGAAATGTCCCTGTACAGTATTTTGCAATTTACATTAGGGTGATAATGGTCTCTGCACAGTGCGAGAGTGCATTTACACACCTTTTTCCTAAAGTACTACTTGCTCATGACTTTATAGAATCGACCCTCCCATGGACAAAAAATTATTTGAAAACCCAAAATTAATGAAAAGTAAATAAAACAGTCACAATGGTAATAAAATTCAGAATTAAGGACCCTCCCTTTCTCCCTTTCGCAAATGTATGTTTCGGCATTTCAGCAATTAGCGACAGCATTTAATTTTAATGAGAGTTTGGTTTGAGATAATTGGAAATATGATTGAATTAGTTATTGTTGCTCTACTGAACTTGTAGAACTAACAAGCGTTGAGGTACTAGCCTATCCTACAGTATGTGTATTGTTTATTATAGGCTTCATGTACAATGTATCGTCTTTAATGAAATTTTCGAAAGACAAATATATCACTAAAAATCATATTTTAATTTCTATATAAAATTTAAAAAAGAATTTGGCCTCTGTTTATAATTCATTGTTAGAAAGAGGTTGGCTGAGCTCTAACTGCCAGTATCTCAAATTACATATTTTTTAGAGATCAAGCAAGCAGGAAGCCAGGCTTGCAAAGACAAGCCTCATTGTGAGAGGTGCCACTGGGACTGCACAGGAGATGAGCATTAATTGCAATGACAATGGGAGCGATATTCACTAAATTGGGCAGACAAATCAAATTGATGGGAGAAGAGAGATTATCCGCCGGGTCTCCCCATTTTTCTGCGCCAAGATGCAAATACGATGACAAAAGCACTTAGGACTTAAGAGAGTGGGGCAGAGCCAGTGATGCCAGCCTGCTTTGCTCTCGTAACTTGGTTTATATAGACGACAGCTCATCTTCAAATTGAGGTTTAATTTACAAACGATGATTGCATGTAAACATGTTGGGCACAGGAAGTGCAGTTTGTTTTTTAATGACGATCATGATGAGGCATTGTCTTCGGGATCTATTGCGGAGGAGCGAGGGAGGAGACAGGGTTGTTTTGAAAGAGATTTGAGATATCGGAATCAAGATAAAAGCATAGTCTGCAGGGCTGACGAGGGTTTGTCTGATGCAAAATTACTTATGTTGTCATTACCGGTAAATATCCTTCCTATTTGTTGTTTTGATCTACTGAACTTCATGTGCAGAGAAGATAGTCAAAGAAAAAGGAGCAATTTCCAATATTCTACAAGTACTTGAAGGAGTTTCTTTTAGGGTAGGTGCCAGTTGGATATATTCAAAATCCCAATCAGGATTGTATGGACTGTCTGGGGTAATAGGGGTTATAGACTTCGGCAGCATCTTAAGCAGCCCATAAAGACAGCAATTTCATCCTTCTTGCAATGCTCACAATTATGGTATCACGTTACTTCACGTCCAATTTGTGCTGACCAGACACAGACCAAATTAGACCACTCAGGCCCCTGAACATGCAAAGCGCTCAAGAGTTGGTGTAGGAATCATATCTCATGCATTATTCGCATGTACATACATGTAGGCCTACTACTATAAAGCAAACCTTGGAAATGCATTATGCAAGTCATTTCTCACTCCACCAAATTTGTATGACAGAAAATATCTAAGATTACAAAATCCTTGATTTCATCATCATTCATTACTAAACATAAATTTGTCGTATTCTAGTAGGCCTACTAGATCTGATGTACAGTATTTACACATTTCCATACTTAGCAGAACTTTACACTGAAGTTGTTAGCTTAGCATCCTCCCGTAAATACATACAATGTACTGGTACTTTCTGATGGAATTATGAACACTTCAATGATGTTATCATCATGCTGATAGTTGTACACACATATACTATGGAGTGAAAGGGACTACGTGTAATCACTCTCTCTCTCTGTACAATATAAATGAATATATACATGTACATGTATTAAATGGAAGTTCAGAGCCCTGACCTGGCCGGACGGTGTGTGATGTCACTTTACTGGCTTGTGCACCATTCATCAAAATCTGAAGCATTCACTTGACTGTGAAGCAAGCAGAGAGGCCACAGCTAGGGAGGACATCCTGGGTGAAAGTACAACCCATGGTTGCATCATTCACGGCTTTTCAATTGTCACGTAGACAAAGTGAACCAGTGAAAAAAATATTTAAAACATTTTGGGGCTACTTTTCAAACTTGCTTGCATAAAAATAACACTATTTAATTTGTTTTGCATTGAAGTCTAGATGCAATTTTTTTTTTTTTTTTTTTTTTTTTGGGGGGGGGCTCTTTTATGATTTTCAGGGGCTCTTTTTGGCATTTTGGGGCTGTTTACCCGGGCCCCCATGTATTTTTTTCCCTGAAGTTAACTGCAAAATGATGACATAACGCTGATGATCTGCGCAAGTGACGCGATGTCTACCTTGTTCACTACCAGAATCAAGAACTTTTCCACATCGGTTTTGATGGTCACCTCAATCTAGAATGCTCTTCTCTAGTGCTGAAAGTACATATCTGTACCGGTATGTGATTTGAGCTCATTAAAAGTTGCGCGTGCGGGACATACATGTGTGAGGGAATGAGAAATAGCTCTTTCTTTATAATGCAAATTAGTCAGGGGTAAAAGGAATGTATCTAACTAAAGAGGAGTGATATGCCCCAGTGAACATACACTCACTGCATGCAGGTAAAAGCTCATACATGCAGTGAGCAGAGATTAGACTGGTTGTAGCTGTGCCTACATGAAGCTGTAAGTGATGTCTCATCCTGATATTCTTGATGTCTATAGTTGGTTTTGGACACCTTAATATGTGAGTAAAGTATATAATTAACTCTCTGATGTTAAGATTTGCTGAGGAGCTTAATTGGATAGATTATGATTTGTGTGAAGAAGAGGGAGATTTAACTTTATTTACATGAAGGATGCATGCTGGTAGTAATTGAGTTATGCCTATTAATGCTAGAAAGGCGTGGTAGAACATTGCTTTTTGGTAAGCCTTGTACTGTGATTAGTTGGAGTAAATGTTTCTATATTGCTTAAGGCTGATAGAAGGATTATGATGGCTCACTAATTGGAGAATTGTGTTATATATATATGTGAAAGTAATAAATAGGGAGTGGCCTTCATTGCCGATCTATTTACTACATGAATTTCATAGGCTGAGGTAAACTCAATATATATACAATGTACATGTATGAACTAAAATGCATACACTGTATAATATGGAAGATGGTCTGGAAAGCAGATGTAGCAAGTAATTATTTGTGATCATAATGATGCAATACTTACTGTACTTTGTGTGTCTTTTAATTTTCTACAGCAAGTGAAGTGACTTCATGCAGTCAAGGGTCTTCTACCCTCTTTTGTTTGATTGGAACATCATGAAATAAAGAATGGCCTCATACCCAATAGAACCGCAACAACTGCTTCGTCTGATTTTATGACTTCGAGTCGATACCCTCACACATGTATACGTTACATGTCAACGTTATTATATTCACTAGTGTGTCAAGCGGGCTGTGACTGAAATCAAAACGATTTAAAAGGGAAGTGAACAAGGGGGTTTCGACTACCTGAGTGTTGTCATCAACACAATCGAAAAGGCCAATATTAGGCTTGGGCGCGTCTCTGCTTGACAAGAACCGATTCCGGTTCCCACTCGTGTCTGTTCAAACTCCCCCAATTCCAACAGCACGGTGTGGTCAAGTGTGCAATGTCACAATCATTGTCTGATTTTCTTGTGTAAACTTGAAATTGCCAGGATAATCTTATTTAAGCTTTGATTTCATACCCTTATTCATGAAAACTATATCACAGCAAGAATCATAAAAATAGATCTCAATGTCTGATTTTTTTTTTAGGTGGTTACTTGATGCAAATTTCAATATTGTACATAAAGGCTTTACAATGTAAACTTGACAATCTGACCTATCCAACCCTTAAAACCAATGTTATGTAGCTGAAGGGTAAACAATGTTTTTTCTTTCTTAAAAACACACTGCAGCCAGCTGGCCAACCTCATTTTCAGAACAAAAGGATGCAATAACCTGTGAAGTGATTATTGAAGAACTAAGGACAAAGCTGCCACTTGTAACAATGAACATGTACAGTGTACACTGCCAGCAAATTTATGGTCTTTTCAAGCACACTGCAAAAGGTCCATCTGTACTCTGTAGGGCAAAAGGTCCATCTGTAGTGTAGTAGGGATGAAGTGTACTTTAGAGTCAAGGAGAGGAGCACTGCCTTTTTTTAAACTGGGCAGTCTGATATGAAAATGCAGAGGCTGTAAGAATTTATCAAGATTATATGTAGGCCCATTTCAACTATTTTCCAGGCATTGTTATTTATCTACACACAACTAGCTGACTTGGCTCAGCATATCATTAAAAAAATTAAAAATATATTCGCTGTATCATTATAATTTATAAACAAGAAACGATCACAAATTACTATTGTAGACAGCCCTTCTCGAGACAACTCTTCATGAATCTGAATACCGTTTTTAATTCATGAAAGTTTCTGGTTTCTGAATTTATTCATCACTAATAATTCAAATTTGATTTACCTTCTTGATTATTTTACACATATCTTGACCTTCCAATGAATCCATTACCCATGGGAGCCTAGTGATCCCAGTATTAAGCCTATGGGAATGGGACATGTCAGTAGTCCATGGGTTAAATGAAATACACTGTTCAGTATTGCACATTGACACTTGCTGCACCATGCCATATCTTGTACATTTTACAGACCAGGGGAGTGTTTCACAAAGACTAAGATCGACTTTAAGTTGGACTTAACTATGGCAGGCTGTTGATGCCACTGGTTGCTCTCACTATTGGTCTCTCAGTTATGATCTTTAGATAATATTTTCCCCTCAAATAATGAATTACAGGTATCAACAAATGTAAATTCTGTAGATTTGTGACCATGATTTATATGTCCCTTTATTGTGGCATGAACGGCCTGCCATAGTGAAGTCCAACTTAAAATCGATCTTACAGCCTTTTCACACACAGCTAAAATTCATCGTATCTAGAGATGATTAGAATCATCGTAAAGTTTTAAACATGTTTATAGACAAAATTTCCCAGTGTGAACATCGTTTATACGATGTTGGGATAGATACGAAGTCGCGATCCATACGCCCCTAAAAGCAGGCTGCAGATACGAAGTTCGTATCTAGTGAGCTTGACATTTTGTGTGTGAAAGGTTATTCGTGTTTCAGACGTGTTTAAACTGGATGGAGCGTGCGCTTTGATTGATGTGACATGACCTTCAATGCGCAATGGCACTACTGCGCATTTTACGAGCAGTATAGTTAATCACGAAACGATTAACGATCGCACCGACATTTCTGTGTGTGAAAGGCTCGTGATTAGTTTAAACACGTTCGAAACACGTTTATACTAGTCATGTTTATAGAATTTTAGCTGTGTGTGAAAAGGCTGTAAGTCTTTGTGAAACACCCCCTGATGATCCTAAACAGAGAGGAGACCTGTGTGTCCTGGAATGCAAAACATATCAGGTCACTAGCCAGGTCACCTCTCAAGGGATTCACACAACAATGACCCTCAGGTCAAAAGACTTGACCACCACCAATGAGACAGACAGGGGTGAGAGGTAATTGACCTTTTTCTTTCCCTTTCCCCATTAAACATGTCACTTGGTCTCGGGGCTGTACAAAACCTATACTTTTATAATAAATATTCAGTTTTCTTTTCCTTCTTCCTCCTCTGTAGGGTGTCAGAGATCAACAGCACCTAATGGCACGTTATAAGGATTAAGGATTAGGCCTAGATGTACAGTTTACTTACTATACAAGTACATGTAAGGCCATGTAAAATTGATTACATGTTGATCGTCCGGATTTTTTGAAAAAGAGGAGGAGGGTGTACCATGTTATTTGATATTTGATATTTTTCCCAAGATGGCTGCCGCGTGTAAAATCCAGCGCTAGAGCGCGGCCGCGCTATCGTGAGGTATCTGCGATGCGATGATCAGTCGACTCGATCGACTCATCTCTAGCTAGCTCCTCGACTCAAGCATGTACTGTACATGCGATATATGCATGCGCAGCGCATGCATCATCGCATCATTTTTTAGCGCAGCTTCACTTCAGCATATCGCCGATCATATAGCATATCAACCACTCTACATTTCAATACTATTTTTTCTAGAGTCTTAGTATGTTTGTACAAGAATATTTGAACAGCGTATTTGAAGAAAAGGTGGAAAAGATGCATATGGTAAGTATTCTGTGTTGTTTTCTGAATAAAAAGAAAATATATCAAATATCAAATATCAAATATAAGGAGGCGGGCGGAAAAAAGGAAGCGGGCGGGGACGATCAACATGAAATCAATTTTACATGGCCTAATAGCCTATTAAGATTACAAGTAATTTTACATGTAAATTGTAGTCACTGTACATGTACACATCTCCAACGATATATTACTTGTACATCCACTGTAGACTATGAACATATTCTCATTTTCGCTCTTGGTCTGATTGTTCTCGTCTCAACGTCTAACGTGTCAAGGGTTAATTTCCTATTAAAGAGGAAGTCTAGACAGTTTAAAAGCGTCTTCATCTCCTATTACATGTTATGGATTTGAGTGTCTAATGAAGTGCTTAAACTAGGGTCAAGTTTGACACATAATATTTAATGTTTTAAAATAGAGAGGATTATACTTTGTAGACATAAGACATTTGGCGCTATCTACATTGTAGCTATAGTAGAGAGCGACAATATGCATATGCAGGTGTATGTAAATGCCAGGTAACAACGTCAGAGGTAAAACATAACATAACAGATCAGGATTAAATTAAAAGTCAAAATGACAGAGACTTTAGCCTGATGTACAGTACATGAACATGTAGCTCACGACTGCAACTTATTAAACTGTCCGCCACTATCCATTTCCACTGCAATGATTCATAATTGTTTTTAACTTTTTATAATTATTTTATTTATTACTTTCCCTCAAGATTTGATTTTGATTCGTATTTTAATACCTGTTGTAAAAAAAATTGTATAATGACATATAGAATACTTGTACTTACAACATGAGTCAGTAAAATCCAAAATCTAAAAATAAAATGAACAAATTTACGGCTGTAAAATAAAGATGGTCAGGTTATCTCTACTCCCTTACCGCGTAACACTAACAGGTACAGTAGATCTAATTGATAATGACATGGCCTTGGCCTGGGCTAGATGTAGACATGTAAAGAATTATATTCTGCTTTATTGTATATGGAAGATTTAAATTCAAGATATCATGATTAAATCTCATCAACGTGGAAATACACGGGGCCCTTCACTCTACTACCACTGTGCACCGCGCCCGGTATCCGACAAAGAACATTGCTGGATCGAACACTCCTTGATAAAACATTGGACGTTTCGGGCTTTTTTTCACGAAATTGACTGATCAAATACACTCCAGATACATTCGAAATTATGCCTTTACCTGTCAACCGAAGTTTCATCGGTCCCTCTCGTCGTACCGATGGATTTGGCATGGTGAAAACTTGCGAGATAGATGGCATCAAATGATTATATTTCTCTAGTGGATTTACGGCATTCCCAACAACAACACAGCGTACATGTATTTCCCGTCAACGTACGTAAACGCAATACGGAGATATCTCGCAAACTCAAGTAGCACAGCTGATTTGGCATTGAGCTCTATATCGTCGCGCCGGTATTGCGTACGCGTACAATATGCACGCACTATGAATCGTACACTCCGCGCACGACTGTCGAAGGCAGTGACCTCGTGCCTGAAGGTTAGGCCAACTAGCGACGGGAGACCTTGCATTCGCCTGCCGCGGCGCCACTGGCAAAGGCCGTAATACATTATGGTGGTGGTGGTGGTGGTCTTAGTGGTGGTGGTGGTATTGGTGGTGGTATTGGTGGTGGTGGTGATGATGATGGTAGAGGTGGTGGTGGTGGTAGTGGTGGTGGTGTTAGCGACGATGATAATGATACATGGTGGTGGTAGTGGCTGGTGGTGGTTTTGGTATGGATCATGTTGTTGGTGGTGGTGGTGATGGTGGTAAAATGAGTGGTATCGATTAGTTGGTTGGAAAAGCTATATGGTAGGCCTACAATCATTATGTTGGTGATGATTTGGTTGGCAAGAACAAAAATTGTAAAGGAAGAGGTGAAAGGGATATGGCAGGGCTTATGAAATATAGTGGTAATGCGCCTAGCTTGCATGAGAAATCACATTGCAGAGTAATTTGAACAATTATATTTTTATATATTTCGTCTTCGTTTATGAGTAGTCTATTAAGTGCTGTTATATTTATAATGATAATCATATAACGTCATGATTATTGTTTCAATTTTATCAATATGGAATATAATGAAGGACATCGTTATATATTTTTCATTTCATGACCCCCCTCCCACCCTCTCCTCATGTTCTTCTCTTCCTCTTCTTAGTTGTATAATCTTGCTATATACATTCCTTTTTTCCCATAAAGCACCGCTTGGTGACACTAAGGGGTATCAAGCTATTTGGTTCATTATATTATTCACTTTCCCTCCTTCAAAAAATAAGTTCATAACGGTCTGATTATATAGTGTTGATTTCAATCTTCTTAGTAAATTTACTTCCTCGTAAATATTTTTTGTAATGAAAGCACAATAAATAATTAAGGCCCTCTGTATGCCTCGAAACAATATTCTGAGATTGTCAACGCTACATATGTTTACTCCATAACAATAATGTAATGTAATTATTATAAAGAAAATGAATGATATATTTTTTAACAGTGCCGAATTTCTGCAAACTCGATCCCGTCAATGGACCACAAGGATTTATACGAGGGGAGTCGAACAGTGCATTAGTGTCCCTTTATACTATAAAGGGACACTACAGTGCATTCAGCAATAGCGCCAACTAGCGAAACAAACAAATTAGTGCCTTCCTCGACGTTGCGAACCAGAAACGTTCATCGGAATTGCACATTCCCACAAAATGTATAAAAAGGTTTGAGCCACTTCTTTATACATTGCCCCACCCTTTTTTCAGTGTGTAGTAGAATTAAAAGGACAATTGATATCAAAATTTAAAAGAATTGCACGACAGGCCTAACATCCGATTGGGCAAAAGCGAAGTTTACAGCAATATTATAAGGCTTGAAAGTTCATTTAGTTCCCAAATGAAAAATCAAATAATGAACATAATAATTATAATGATCACCATCCTCATTCTACTTCTCCTCCTGTTCCTTCCTTTTATTCTTTCACAAAGAGAGAGAGAGAGGGCGAAATGTTAAACATTAATATTTATTTTTAATGATTATACATGTTCATAAAACAAAAAAGAAAAGTAGATAATCAAAACTGAATGACAAGCGCGCCATACAACTTAATCATCAGCAACAAAATAAACAAAATAATTTGTTATTAATCATGCTGTTTTTAATTGACAGCGAGTTACAATACTCTTCATTATCCCTTTTAATAAAGCTATTTCAACTGTTTAAACAAAAAATGTATGTCGTAATTTGTTTTTGTATTCCATTTTGTCCCTCTTCTTGTTCTACTTCTCCTCCTCCTCTTCCTCATCATCCTTATTCTCCTTGTGAAAAAGACCTTGTCAGTATTGGTCAATGTATATCCAAACCTTCTTGCACGTTTGCTGGAAGTAGAATAAATTGAACGGAATATAGTCTTGTCAACGTTGAGAAGAGAATTATTCAAACAGCGCCATCATCTGTTTGGTCAAATAGCACTCACTTACTTACTTCGATACTTGGTTGATTAACCCTCTTGTCCTATGGGAAGGACTCTCAGTTTTCTTATGAAAGTAGCCATAGTGGGTGCAGACACTATGTTATGTGGTAAGCTGTTCCAGGGTTTGATCACTCGGTTGGACCACTTCGACACCTTCTTTGTATTTTGTATGTGTCTTTTAGTTTCCAAAATCACGAAATAAATGCACGTCCCGATTAAAAGTGTTTTTCTCGGTGACTAACAAATAAAATGTTTTAAACATATGCACTTGAATACAAAATGAAACACTTTGATTTGTTTAGAAATCTGATGAAGGAAAACGTGGTAACGTAAAATAAGTTAAAACTGAATTTGTTGTGTCCAGATCAATTTTGAATATGAAGAACAGGATCATCATTATAATCACTTTAATAAATTTCAAGAAAGTCATTTGAAACCACATTACCTGCTCACCCCCACCACCCATGCAGCTACTAAATTGATAATATGAATTATGACAATTTTAATACGCTCTAGAGTTAGGAAGGAGTTTTTCGTCTATAAATCATCATTATGCTGTGACTACACACATTTTATTTTTTGTCATATTTTTTTGCAATCAAGAAATAAGGAATGACTTGGCGAAAACACTCGTTATTATACAAAAGATTCATACCCCCTCCCCCTTCCCCTGGATAGCAGAATATAGCGTAAGCATGCTTTATATTAAACACTTTTTTTTTATTTTTTAAAGAGGCACACTTTCACTTTGAAATTACAAACATGCCCTTCACAGGCATTGTCGAGAATGTCGAGAAACCCATTACGTTTCATTTCTAACAAAAATGCTTTTCATCATTCTCTGTCCTTTTGATGAAAATTAGTCAAATTGACGTTGCTTTCAGTGGCAGATCAATGATTGTGGTAGGGGGCGGGGTTAGTGAGACACATTGGCCCGAATTCACAAAGGAGGTTTGTCGACAAACCTTGGTTTTCGTACGTCATATGACGCGTTTTACGCGTTTTTTACAAACCTGGTTTGTAAAGAACAAAAGGAGGTTTGGCGAAACAAAAGGACGTTTGAGCTCAAACCTTGGTCTGAGCTCAAACCTTGCTTTGTGAATTCGGGCCAATGTCTTTACCCGGTGAAAACTGCTACTTCTCTTTAACATCCTCCAGTAAGACCTCTCTCCTTCTCTCTCTCTCTCTCTCTCTCCCCCTCTCTCTCTCCTCCCTCTCTCTCTCTCTCTCTCTCGCTCTCTCCCTCCTTCTCTTTCTCTCTCTCTCTCTCTCTTTTTCCTCCCTATGTTTGTGTGTGTGTGTGTGGGGGGGGGGGGGGGCGGCGCTGGCTTGCCAAGTATTTGTACAACAAAATTGTGCCCCGAAATCCTAAATCCAGGAAAACCCTCCAGGATACGTCACAGTTTCTAGATAGGTAGAGAGGAAGTGAGGGGTATTATCACAGTGAGAGACAGTTATCTATGTTTGTTCCAGCCATTTCTTTAAAGTCATTTTAGATGAAGATCTTCCTGAAGTCCAAAGTCTTTAGTTTAGGAGTATAATTTCGTCTGCTTGGTTGCGAGTTTTTTTTGGAGATGAACATGATAACATTTTGGTAACAAAGGAAGAGACATTCTCTTCTTGAAATAAATTCCACAAATTGAGAAGTCGTATATTTGTTTCCCATCCCAACCTCACCCGACTCTCTATCTCTCTCGCTCTCTCTCTCTCTCCCGTCCCCCAAAATATCATTGAAGAAGACTTTCTCAATGGCAAGCAATCTTGTTTCTTCTTTACAGTAGTAGAACCTAAATAGATCGTTTCCCTGCGCCGGAAGTTTGAAGGGATATCATCAGAAGGAAACAATTTCCTCTAGAATCATTATTCATAGACGTTGCCAAACTAGTCGATATAATTTATGTGTAAAGGGCATAGCCAGGAAAATTAAATGCCCTCTACAAGCAGGTGAAAGAAAGGGACATGCAATTTCGGAAAAGTTTGGAGAATAGGGCACGAGATGCAGGGAGAGTATGACTTGTGTCGTCGAATGCATACAGGGGATCGAAGAGAACGGGAGAGAGAGAGAGAGAGAGAGAGGGGGGTGGTTGATGATAAGGAAGAGAAAGAGAGAAGGAAAGAGTGAGGGACAGAAGGGTGGGAAGAGTGTGTGTATGTGGTGCGTGTGTGTGTGTGTGTGTGTGCGTGTGTATTAGGGAGGGAGAGACAGAGAGAGAAACTAGAGAGAAGAGAGAGAGAGAGAGAATATGTTTAATAGAAAGAGAGAGAGAGGGGGGAGTTTACTGTTTAAGTGATGATTTTGTTTTAAATATACCACCGAGTGGCCATAGTTTAGGTTTACCAATAACGATCATTATGAAATTCCTCCCCCCCCCCCCCTCTCTCTCTCTCTCTCTCTCTCTCTTCCTTTCACCACCGCAGTCTAATTTGTTTCTATTAAAGTTGACAATGGCGACAATCCAATTGTGGCACGAGCAAGTCTTTGGAAAAATGAAAGGAGGTCGAGCCCCCTCTCTCTCCCCCCCCCTCCCACACCCCCCCCCCCCCCCACCCTTCTCCTCACCATTCACGTCACTCGTTCCGTATACTCCTTGCTCTGAGCGGAAGCCTACATGGCAACTAGAAAATACTCTGGCAAATTAGTTCGCTTCAGATGAGTCACAGCTCGGCGTTATTTTTGGCTCGCGAGGATAGAGCAATATGGGACATGTATTACATTGATCTTGCGCTTCAGCTTGATAATGTGTTCTAGCAACAGGTGCATGGATTTGTGCATTTATTTTCGTCTTTTTGATCATGTTATCTTCATTCACTGTCTTTCCATACTTTGTCTTCAACATTTACTCTTCATCACTTTAAATTATAAAGTTATTTTTATTATTATTTTTATCATCATTATTATAGTGATTGTTTTTATTATCATTATCATTATTATCATCACTACTATTATTTAATTAACATTAAATTCTTCTTCTTCTTCTTCTTCTTACTATTATTATTATAAAAACGATCTATCGAGTTTGTTTCTCACAACAACAAAAATGATAATAAAATACATTTACACAGTACATATAAATATATGTTTTTATTGGAGAAGAGGGAATAATAAAAAGACAATTTACCATCTAGATCTGATTTATAATGTTTTCGTCAGAACGTAGTTTCTTTTTTCAGTGAATAGAGACAGGACGATATAGTTTTCGCTTTATCAACCATTCTTATTTTTGACATGTTTGCTTTCTTAAACTTGTTTGTGTATCTACAAACGCAAAACAATACCTGATCAATACGAACGAATGGGACAGATAATTGAATACGTATGTAAATAACACACACGCGCTCGCACACGCACACGCACTATTAATTAGCGAATCATACATTTTTCTCTCTTTCTCTCATATGTGTGATTATAATGTATATATTTAAAATGTTCGATGTGTGACATTTCATAAGTTTAAATTTTTATGAAAACATAATAGTCTAACAGACTCCTTCCCGCCCCCCGCCCCACAATAAAAGGCTTTAAAAGCTCCCCATATTCTACATTTTACTTATAAAACAATTGAAAGAGCTTAAAAGAACAATGTAAAAGAGAAATCATTGAAACAATTTGTTTGGGATGTATAAACTATTGCTGATATTCTTTCATCATATTAGGTTTCACTGTATAATTTTTTTGCTATTAAACATAGAGGTAATGATCGTACAAAGAATAAGGGGAAAACCTACAAAAAAACATTACGTAGCTTTGTGATGACATATTTTTTCTCACTCAAGTAGTGCAATTGTTATTCCATTACCTTCAACGGATGCATTTCCAAGAAATGTGGGCAGTAGGCCTACATAACGGTGTTACCTTAATGTCACTGGCTTGCGTTTCGAAACTAATACAGTGTCTTTCAGGACTGATTGGAAAAACCCAAGAATCGATTAATTTGAAAGTGATTGTCAAATGTACTTGAAGACAATGTCGATAGTCCTTCAAAGGAGACTTTCAAGACCGTTAATCATTAAACCATAACGGCGTAACTAAAGATAGATGTGAAACATATTAATGGGTTTGATGTATACTCTTAACTTATATACATACATAAATACATACATAATTTATATATAGGCCTACGCTATACAATAGATAATGATTACAATTATAATGATGTATAGTCGTCTACATTATATAAATGTGTATGTTTGGGTCTCTGTATCGGTGTGGAGTTTGAAAAGAAAGACTAAAACATGGCTAAGAAAAAACTAAAGGGCAAAGTTCTTTGAAATGGATGTATATCTGTCAAGAATGAGAGGTGAAGTATTAAAAGAGAGATGAAAAGACTGCGAAAGAGAGAGAGAGAGAGATAGAGAGAGGGAGAGAGGGAGAGAGAGATAGAGAGATAGAGAGAGAGAGAGAGAGAGCGGGGACCTAAAGGACAAATGAATTATCATAATCGATGCTCCTATACATCCATCACGACCGAGTGTGCCCGATGTATTGTGTGTAGTGTCATTCTATGCAACACAGTCGAACTATAATTATGTGCATTTCGTTTAAAAGGCACCCTATATCGGACCGTTTAAAGCATCCACTGCAATCAAGGTTATTCTTTTAACATGATCTACTCATACGAGCTTGTGAAAGCAATCACGGAATTATTATACGAGTGTTGACAGGGAAGGCATCTCCGTCATGCCATTGACTGACATGCTACCTATATCCGAGTTATTTATAGATTCAAGGAATATTTCCCTGCCTGTGAGTGAGAGTTGATGTTTGTTCAGGGCATGATACGGGAAGCCACCAAAATGATTCGAAACGTGACAAAGTAGCCCTGCACGCTAAGTATAGAAGAAGCACAGGGGAAGAGAGACGAGGGGAGCGAATGTAATAATCCTATTAACTGTATGTAGTTTACTAGACAGCGGATGTTTTCATTTTAGGGTTCAACCGTGTATGATGCACGTTCATTTTATGAGCGAAGTGGGCACACGACAGTTTCGCGCCTTACAGTTACACACAGCCAGTGTGTTATTTGCGGAGCATTCATAGTCGCACTGCTTATTCCACAGCTGCAGAAAGAGCGGGCTTTGCTATCTCCACACGACAAGTTGCATCGGAAGATCGGAATCTCCGCAACACACGCACTATGTACGTCGGTGTATTTACGTGAGCATCTCGCAGTATCAGATCGAAAAACCGACGCCGCGGCATCTTGCAGAATTCAATCTACTTTATTATACCATCCTACGCACTAACAGGGAAGAAAACAGAAGCCATTTTGTTGAGCTGTACATCTCATTTTAACCTTCAGGAATATACGCAAAACTCCTCCCAATCAGCCATCATCTTACTGATGTGGTTAGATGTGACTGTGTGTGTGTGATTGTGATCGCACCACCGCCTAGGTAAATACGCCGTTACCGAATGCATTGTGGAGATACGTAGAAAGGTATTCATATCTGGTCCTGATATAGAAGCCTGTGGTTGATCTCATTTACCGTGTGTTTAAGTGCAAATGGGCACAGCGGGTTAGGGGATACACGCTCCCCATGTGAATATCACATCTCGCTGTGACGACGTCATCCTGCGAGTGCTTTATGACACAAGCGATGTCTGGAAACTCGGTTTCGATTTGATGTCGGCCAATTTCATTGTCATCAGCACACACGGTTTTTCCATCTGTTTCAGGATAGAGTGATCACACAGCACAACGACGACTATCAACATAAGCCAACAGGTTTGTGTTATACGCTTCGGTTCATACACGCATGGCAAAAGGGAGAGGGTGAATCGATTTGATTGGAGATTAATGGCCAGTGTTCTTGTATCACGAGCGAGTGCACCTACAAACATGAATGGAATACCGGACTCTGATGGGGAAAGCCCCACACACATGCAGCAGGGAGGAGGTTCCCCTTGTAAGCCAGCCCGGCAACAGGATGCAAGTGGTGCCGAGACCTACGTGAAACTTAGTCCAAATGATCTTGGTGCTTCTTGCGAGGGACTCGCTATGATGACACACAATGGACAGTCGGCATCCAAGCAACAGATGGGTGGAGGAAGCGTCCAGAATGGATGTGAAGGGGCAGAGTCCTCACCGACAGGGCATGTCCTCTTTACGGCACAAAGCTTCGAGGAGCTCTTCCTAGACAAGATCTTCTTGCAAAGACTCTTCTTGTACCTCACGCCGGTAGAGCGTTGTGGACTCGCACACGTTTGTAAAAGTTGGAAGGAAGTGTTGTACCAACCCATGTTCTGGAAGACGGTCACACCAATCCTCCACCGCAGAGATTTGTACGAGGAACAGGATGATGGCAACAAGAACTTCACGTCCTTATCGAGTTTCGAGCTGCGAGGTTTTGAGTCGGTTTGTTTGGTCAGCGTTTCAGACTTAGACATCTGTGAGTTCATTGACCATTGTCCACGAACAAAGAAGTTCCTACGCGCCATTTCCCTGAAACGCTCCACAGTGACAGATGCAGGATTGGAGGTCATGCTGGAGCAACTGGGAACCGTGACCTCACTGGAGCTAAGCGGGTGTAACGATTTCACGGAAGCGGGACTTTGGGCCAGTCTCCAGCCGAGGTTAACGGCTCTGAGCATTAGTGATTGCATCAATGTTGCAGATGAGAGCGTGGCGGCCATTGCGCAGAGGCTTCCTCACCTGCGTGAGCTCAACCTTCAGGCTTATCATGTGACCGATGCCGTCTTGGGCTGCCTGGTGGCCCAGAGATGTGGCACGCTGACCACTCTACGGCTCAAGTCCTGCTGGGAACTGACCAACCAGGCAGTAGTTAACCTGATCCACTGCCTGCCACAGCTCACTACCCTCTCACTGTCAGGGTGCAGTAAGATCACAGATGAGGCTATTGAGCTTATAGCCGAGAACCTGGGGCAGCTCAGGTGCCTGGATCTATCATGGTGCCCTCGTATCACAGATGCTGCTTTGGAATACATCGCGTGTGATCTACCCAAGCTAGAGGAACTAACATTAGACAGGTGAGATTCATTTCTTGACAGTGAACTTTTGTTTCATAATGTAATATTGTCCTGTTATAACAATGTTATGATTTTAACGACGTGGGTCGAAAATTGCATTCTAACAAAATATGGTACAATATTACTGTTTAACATATCAAGAATTTGAACTTTACAAAGGCAAGATCCGTAAGGGAGAAGAGACCCTGTTTAACAGTTTTTTTGAAACTATAAATGCATATTTTTCAGGATGGAGGATAATCGTTTATTTGATAGTCTGAATATGTTTTACTTTTAATATACAAAACAACTAGTGAAAACATATGTGCCGAAAAGTATTTTGTAACAAGGAGAAACGTCGGACTCGTATATTTTTCTGGGTCAATTACTATGAACAAAAAGCAAAATTCTCGTAATGATTATATTATCACAGCTATAATGATGACAAATTACTTCCCTGCAGGATTTCCGATTGAATTTTAATTGCTTTCATTTTATTCTATTGTATTCATTTTATTTAAATTATTCATATCAATATAAAACTCTATTAAAGAACAGTATCATACATGTAGGGCATGAGGAGGAGGAAGTGGAAATCAGGATCTTAACTCAGTAATTTCTTTTGCGCGAGTAAGCTAAGGATTAAGCTCGATACTGCCCGTCTTCGTCTTTTTTTTCTCTCAATGATTTTGCGTTTTTCTGATTGTTCTCATTCCTCTCGCAAACTTGATACTGAAAACAAACCAAATTTAACAGAATAGAGGATGAACACATGAAATAATGTCCTTGGCCCTGAGAACCTAGTGCACGAACAAAACAACGAATCTTATAACGAGCCATTCGGGATGGATGTAGACCTTGGATAGTGAGCTATAAATAGGAGTTATGAGTGTGTTGTTATTCGATCATTTGAGATCCACAGTAGACTTGTTAGACGCCAGTTCATGTCGTGTGGGTTGTAGTATGTGTCATCTCTGCTAGATATACATACGGGACTAAGGGGTGAAATGTCATTCTAATCCATAACAAGAAAGTGCAGCCAAAAGAAATGATCCGTTACCAACTCCCTTGACCACACTTCAACAACCAGTAATGTTGTGACTTCTGACTCCTTTGGCTAGACATTGATCTACATTTGCCACACTCAACCCAGGATATTTAAATTGGTACCTGGCAGGAATTAATTCCTTGAAATGCTAGAGCGCCATAATGGCAGCACAACCAAAGCCGGGTAATAATCTCCAAGTTTTGGAAGCGCTTAGAGACTTAATTGTTATTCACGCTCAATATATAAAAGCTGAGTATTATTATTATTACAGGCCAAATTAAAACAACAAGAACAACAAGAAATACGGTCAAACTTGACTATGAGCAACTGCAAATCCATGATAAGGGATTCATGTAATGACCAAATTTAGTTGCAAAGTAACACTTTTATGTTTTCTCCAGAAAGAAAATGGGTGAGCCTGTCCGGAAAGACAGCTATGGACTACGTTATTTTCACCCAAATCATGTACATGCTATAAGCTTTATTTTGTAGACTCCATACAGTACATAATATTTGTTATTTGTGTTGGAGACCAAATCTAAATGCCAACGGAAAATCGTACACGGGAGTTAGCGATAGCTATTATTTTTCAGTCGGGGCACAGTAATTATATGAACTACTATAGAGCTATTAAAGAAGCCCACACAAATTATTCTTTGTAATAAACGCCATCGCAACCACTTTCGAAATCAACCCAAGGCAAAATCAGTTGCCTTGTGCGTCACCTATTGAAATGTGCGAAGTTGATATGACGTAATCAGAACATAAATTGTATAGAACATACAATAGGGTATTGAAATTGCCCTTGAGTTGTTTTTTCAAATACAGTTGCGACCGTGTTAGTTTTACTTTTTTTAGGGGCAATAAATAAAGTATGAAACTAAGAGGTGTAATTAAAAAAGAAAATAACACATTTAGCAACGCAATATAGTTTTTATACTACATAATATATAGTTGATTCATTTTCACATAATACTCATGTGTACTTGAATTCAACCTTGAATTCAACCTTTTCAGGTCTTTCTAGGCAAATGCTTTGTAATAAAGGCCATCGCAACTACTTTTGAAATCAACCCAAGGCAAAATCAGTTGCCTTGTGCGTCACCTATTGAAATGTGCGAAGTTGACATGACGTAATCAGAACATAAATTGTATAGAACATACAATAGGGTATTGAAACTGCCCTTGAGTTGTTTTTTCAAATACAGTTGCGACCGTGTTAGTTTTACTTTTTCTAGGGGCAATAAATAAAGTATGAAACTAAGAGGTGTAATTAAAAAAGAAAATAACACATTTAGCAACGCAATATAGTTTTTATACTACATAATATATAGTTGATTCATTTTCACATAATACTCATGTGTACTTGAATTCAACCTTGAATTCAACCTTTTCAGGTCTTTCTAGGCAAATGCTTTGTAATAAAGGCCATCGCAACTGAAATCGACCTGAGGCCAAATCAGTTGCCTTGTGCGTCACCTATTGAAATGTGCGAAGTTGATATGACGTAATCAGAACATAAATTGTATGGGACATACAATAGGGTATTGAAATTGCCCTTGTTTTTTTTCTTCAAATATAGTTGCGACCGTCCTTGTTTCATGTTTTTAGGGGCAATAAATAAAGTATGAAACTAAGAGGTGTAATTAAAAAAGAAAATGCAATATAGTTTTATACTACATGTATAGTAATTATAGCTGATTCATTTTCACATAATACTCCTGTGCACTTCACTTCCCTCATTAATTCAACATTTTAAAGTTTTTTTTTAGGGGCAATAATTAAAGTATAAAACTAAGAGGTGTAATTAATAATGAAAATAACACATTTAGCAACGCAATATAGTTTTTATACTACATAATTATATAGTTGATTCATTATCACATAATACTCCTGTGTACCACCTTTAATTCAACATTTAATTTTGTTCTAAGCAAATGCTAGTTTCCCAGATATCATTCTCTGCCCCGGCCTCTCCCACACAAACATTCACGCACACACACTCTCTTTCCTTCTCTGTCATGCCCCCTCTATCTCTCCATGTCTATCTCTCTGTTACCCCCCCCCCTCTCTCTCTCTCTCTCTCTCTTTCAATTTTCATTCTGACGAAGCCATTTTTAACTGAGGGATTTCCATCGGCGATCAAAATAGGAAATTATATTTCACCATGACTCACCCGACATAATACAGGCTCACTAACGGTTTCTCATGGCCCCCTTTCATTGGGAATTAAGCACGCCTTGGCAAATTCACCGACCGTGAATTACTTTTTCGAAATAGATGTCGATGACCGTGGGTTATTTCGTCGAAATGGACGTCGATATTCTCAGTGTCCACTGTCTAGTACGTCAGAAATAGTGCAGGGGGAACTTGCCATCAGTGATAAATATTTAGAGACACGACAGGCGAGCAAAGATCTGTTGTCAGTTCTCAGACTAGGGAAATATTTAAAAGTTAATGACGGACTAGACAAAATTATTGTATTCAAGTTTATATGCAGAATTCGTAAACAAAACTTACTCTTTACGACTTGTGAGCTTGCTCGAGGTTTTCCTGATAAAGCGAAAGAAATCATATGCAAATTTGATTTCATCTATATCATTCTTTACAGCGGGGTTTGGGGATATTATGCACATAAAATGACAAATTTATTAGAGTTTGTGGGCAATCGTGAACAATCAAATAATACAAGTGAAAAGTTATGATAGTAATAATGATATTTTGATGTAACATACTTAGATATGAGACGATATGTTTGCAATCGTATGGGGAGTAGTAGTCCAACTAATGCAATATTTAATACACATTGTCCTCCATCCGTGGATGGCAATAACATAATAGTCTTGTTAACTCATTATGTACCCACGCAAAATTATCACTGAACTCTACGTAGTCGTTCAGTGTAAATTATGCAAGCATGATATGGTTGAGTATTTTAGCCTGATTGACTGACTGACTGTACTACGCTGTACAAGATGAGCCATATTACAATAATAATCCACAGATCTCCCGAAGGGAATGCAACTGAAACCGTAGAAATTAGCCATCGAAAGCCATGGTTTCCTGTGTGGCAAAAGATGACGTCATTGATGATAATGTCACGGTCTCTCTTGACGAGCTTAAAGAGTTTCTTGTTAAAAAAATATCCATATCAGTGATTTTCATTGATATCAAGGGATTTGTGAGCGTCGAAATTCAAAGAAAGGATGGATTACTGATAGCATTGCAACTGATATGCGATATTGTATGATTTGTGGGTGACATTAATGATGATGTAAAGTGATAGCAGTGTTAGATTATTAAAATGTAGATCTATCGTTCATGTTCTATTAAAGTTGTAAAGTTTTTTTTTCTCGATGTATTGTTTAATTTTTTAAAGCACAGAGTGACATTAACACTAAAAGAAAATAATAGTTGTATTGTGTTGTATTATAATTAGTCAGTGCATGGTAAAAACCCACAGTCAAAACACACTGTTTTTTCAACGAGTCACATTGACAAATAAATATAGAACAAATTGAAATATCCACAGACAAATATTTTTAAAATGAACAAAAATAAAATTATACTCATCAAATTGAGAAAATTATGACACTTAGTTAATGCATTATGTTTGAAAAGTAAAAAAAAAAATTGTAACAAAGTAATTATAGATACACATTCAAATAATACAAGAATAATTATGTTAATGAAAAAGAGAAAATCGCTGGATAAAAATCTTTGGAGAGGGATTTAATCAGTCAGTAATTGCAACTCAAAAAGTAATATTGATGTCCAAGATAGAAGTCAATCCATTTCTTTATTACCGGTAACCTAAATGTATAGCCTATAAACGTTTTGTTTTATTTTTATATGATTAAAAAGATAGATATTTGGTCATATTTGTAGAGCTACTTTCTTTTAAAATTGTACAGAAACCAGACAAATTAAGAGAGCGAGATAAATTCTTTCCTAAAAATGGAATGAAATTGTTGCATTTCGCTATATGGCAATGTAATCTGATCGGGGGGGGGGGGGGGGGTGGTGCTTTTGGGACTCTCAATTTAGAAACCCCAGAAATAATGAAATTTGACCCGAAGCTACAATAGAGCATCTTTTCAATTTCCTTCCGCTCTTTCCATATATTTATAGGGGTATCACACGCTCGTTTTATGGCGCTTTATTTGTCCGTGTAAATCATGACGTCACTGATCGTCTGCTAAAACGCCTGTTCGTCAGAAGGCAAACTATACCCTGACGTCACTCAAAATACAGATTTCTCTTTGAGTAAGATGCTGAAGGCATATAAAGATCCAATATTTTCTGCTACGTCAGTATCTTTGAAGAAAGGCAAACAACTTATTTTAAGATGTTCCCTTTCATCATTCGCTTTTCGATTGTGCCTTTCATTCCATGATCCACGTTTATTTTTAGAAGGGTGATGTTTTTTCGGAGTTTCCTATCTTGTTAAAGTATCGGATGTCTGAGCTGAAATAAGATTTAAGTGTTTCAAAATATTTAGTCTCTTTATTTATAGCATAAACGATGCCATTTTTTTATATTTTTTATCTCTCAGTGATTTTCTTTAAATGATATATATGTCGAGTTCATGTCGCGCATGCATTAGGAGTACCTGTCTCCTGTAGAGTGAAATAAAATCATGAAAACACTGATTTATCTCTTCCTGTCTAAGATAATATTTCAAATAAAGTGTAACTAAATATTTCTGAAACTGTAATAGACACCATTCATAATTCAATTTTAAATCAAGATGTCATAATGCTATAGTACAAGGTTTTCTTATTCTTTTTGGGTTAAAAAAATTCTTCGGTGGTATTATTATTCATATTATGCATATAAATGTTTGAGGTAATACATAGATTTTATTATTTTTCTGACCTTCCCTCTTGATCCTGTCTTGGAATCAGACTCTCACTAGCAAGGCGACTTCATGTATAGTGTAAATTTCATTAATTCAAACTGTTAAGCATTTTCGAAAAGGGGGAACAATATTCCTCTTTCCATCAATGAACAAACGTGTCTTGCCTTTTTAAAACACCCCTTAAAACATACTTTTCCTCTCGGTAGCATAATATGATTTACCATCTAAGAGTGTATTTTATGTTTCTCTTCACATTCTGTAATTAAAACAACAAAGTTGAATTAGGCAGGTTTTTTTTTTTTTTTTTTTTTTGGGGGGGGGGGGGAGTCGGATCCAGCTTTGAATAGGACTTTGACAAATGTTTGACATCAAAGTAACGTTAGTTGGGATGTTGATTGTCTATAAATCTTCTGATGTACTTCTATATATTAATTATAAATGTTCATGCCATAAATCACAAACCTCTCAAAAGTATTGATGATGATTATAATAACAATAACAATAATAATAATGATAAAATAGTAACGATGACACTTATAATTGTTTATCACACATTTCATGTTATCGAAACTTTAGTGTCGAAAGTGAATTCGTAAACTGCTTTCATAATGTGTGAACTTTAGAACGACCTTTGGAATGACGATAATGCATTCGAATGTTTAGAGGAAAGAGTAATTGAGAAAACGAAAATTATAGTGAGGGAAAGAGGATGTGTATGACAAATTAGATTTATCACGAAAATGAACCCTTGAACCAAGAGTTTTCCATTTTTATCGATCTCACGTGCGTGTAACTGTTACATCATATCTGTTCATAATGATGTGCTAGCTCTGGTCATGCATGCTAGAACATTTGGAATGGGTTATCGAACAAAATTTACGACATACTTTGCTTAAAGGAAATCAAAATTTCCGGAAAGTAAAATGAAAGATGTGGGTCCTCAGATTTAAAAGTTTGCTGGTATTGGTCAGTAAAAAGTCATCAACCGACAGAAATGTTAAAATTTTCTACATGTAAATCTTAAGATTATCTTATTAATGGGGTTACCATTGGGTGTGGGTTGCTGACAGTGGTAAGTTCAGGAGAAATGCAACACGCAACAGGAGTGGAATTTGTTCTCAACTGTACAGACTTAAATTTAATAGATTGGCTGACAATAAATATATATTATATATATAAATATCGATATCCTGCATCAACAAATTTATTGGGTTTTGATTGGTTGAGAGCTCATCACCGGACCAAAAATATTTCAACCATTTTAAGGTTGCTCTGAAAAAGTACTTTTTGGGAGTAAAAGTACTATTTGAGAGTACTATTTGGGAGATCAAAATTCAGCGAGCGTACGGGATTTCAAATGCCTCCAGTGGGCAACTCCCACGATGACACGGGGCTCACGCCGTGTGATCTACGCTGAGCCAAATATATAGGTAATTTATTTTGCCTGATTATAATTTTTTGATGTAGGATATAAAACAAATATACCCTGCCTTCTTTTCGAAGTACTGGTTAATAGTTCTATAATTAGAGTCACCTCTTGACCTTTTTTTCAGCCAGAACCTCTAAAGACAGTGTATATTAATTTTGTATAATATACATATTGCGAAAAAAGGGGGCTGTGAGTTCACTCATCCCCCCTTCACATTGGCCATAGCTACGCCAGCATATAGCATGTAACTACAGAATTGAATATCGCCATTAATCATCCCTTGGGTTCACAAGGAGCCAGTGTGATTGGATTTGTAATGAGGTTCGACTCAAAACAACTGAATTTAATCAAAGATTCCCTACTCCCGACGCTTCGTATTGAATTTATCGATCTTCCTTCCCGTCTTCCCCCAAGGGAAACTAAATTTAAGTCGGAATCCTAAATCGCCTGCGTCCATTTAGTTGTAGACGCACCGTCTAATATACCAGGGCAGTCATTTCTAATACATTGCCAAGTCATCTCGGCATCTATACTTGTGATGTGTTAAAGTATGTTCAATCAACAGTCATGCCTTTTCACATCGAATCTATCCATTTCGCCGTTCCCGAAGCAGGTTCAATGATAGTTCATAATGTTTAATGAAATTGGGAATTGGTGTTTTTTAGATTCTATATTTACATACAGATACAAATTTACATTCAGACAAAAGAAAATGTTGATTCCCCATTTTGTTTGCTTTTTATTACTGCATATTGCGGTTTTATAAAAACACTTTCCATTTAGATAAGCCCCAATGGTAATTTGATGAATATTTGTAATCTGGAGGGTTCTTATTGCTTCGTCGATTTTGATACTGTCCCAGTGTAAATATTTGATATATACATTAATTGAGACTGCAATAATATTTTTTTGCCACAGTATTGCAATAATCAAACAAAGGTTTTGTTATTCATCTTATTCCTAATGTTATGTTAACTGTACGTTCACCTCTTACATTACCACGCTGGGATTAATTAGATATTCATGACTTGCAATCCTCTCCAATATTTCCAATATTGGATTTCGCGGTTCCCTGTTATCATATGCTTCTTTACAACAATGCCAGAGCAGCCAAAGCCTGTCAGTTACTTTCAGATAATATAATTTTGTTTTTAAATCGAACCGAAAACCAACCCTCAATACATTAATTTTTTCTTCATGTTCGTGACATAAAGATGGATTATGAATGATTATGTGATTAGAAATAATAATTTCGTATGGTTTGCTTACCTCTTTGAATAATTTCCTCGCATCATAAAATACCACAGTCGTTTTTACGACGATACATGTATTTTCTTGCCAAGAGCAATCATCGGTATATAACGTATCATTATCCTTTAAAGGTTAAGGTTTAGTTCTGGTAGTAGCATTGCTTTCTTTCTGATTAATTATACAAAATACTTTCTGGAAGAGCGATTATGTAGAACATTAATTACAAGGGATAGTGGGCACGTGCCTCTCTTGCCGTGCCTGTTTTTCGAAATGGGTATCGACCACAGATTTCTTTGATACAGTTTCAGTATGATGCCATCGGCAAGGGAGTGTTAATGTTCGTCTTTTCCCCATCAATTATTCAATCACCAGTCGCTACAGTACTGCACATGATAATAATGAGATGGGAGGGACCCTCGTTCCTATACACCTCTCGTTCTGTTTGACAGTTATTGTCATGTTTGATACTTTTAAAAAACATTATAGAGATATGCCTGTAGTAATGAATATAAATTAAAAAAATAAAAGTGTTCTGAAATTTTTGGCTTACAAGGCGTCGCTAGCTAACTTCGAATGGGATGTCTGGCCAAGTTCCTGAAATTTCATACAATTTCGAAGACATAATAATGTGAAGCTCCCCCCCCCCCCCCCCCCCCCCACCACTACTAACGCCTCTGTGAATAAATAGCTGTCCTCCAATACAATTTCCAGGTAGAGCCCTATGTCAAACGTTTTTTAATGTTTCTGATGTGCCTTTCTAATATTCATGATTAATTTCCCCTTTATATTAAGAAACCTATTAGTGTGTTGTTTAACCCGAACATAATGCTGCTCTAATGGAAGCATAACTCCGATTATTTTTCCATTACATTCATTTCCTGCTAGTCGTTGAGATATTATAGTGTCATTGCCTTGTACTTAAGTAGGAGCGTGCAAAGCCTCGTTCAGAAATGACGCGGTAAACCACGGCTTAAGTGTATTAGACTTCATATTTCTGTATCTTTTAACACATAGCTCAGTAAACACGCCTAGGATCTTTGTTGCACCATTCATTTAAACATTGTAAACAAAATAAATTACTTATCTGAACGAGCCTTTGTAGAGTAGGATGCACATCCAAGGTATCTAAAACTAGAGTATGTAACCTAGTGTTGGAAAGCAAAATCCCAAATAAAACTTGAGAGAACGATTCAAAGAAGTGAAGATAGCCATTAGACGATTCAAGCTTCATAACTTCCTCTAAAATGTTATATGTGCATTATGTTATTATTATATACCTAGATTTGATCAATCAACTTTTTTGGTTATACAAGCATTTACTGTTTTAAACTGGGTTACACCGAAAATGCAAGTATCCTCGGCAATAAAAATAAAAAGCTGCCCATTAAATCAGAGAAGGTTTACAAGAAACCTTAATTGGGCTCTGGAAAACAGATGTGATCAATGATATTTAAATGTACATGATGTAAATACGGAAAACTTCTTAAACATGGGCGGAGATAAATGTAGTTCAGGGAAGCTTTAAAAGATCTCTGAACAAGTAGAGCCCTAAAAACAGATAAGATCAAAAGATACTTTGATAGATCATTAAATATATATCATAAATGCCAGAGAGGATATAAATTGGCATGAAAAGCTGTAAAAAATAGAAAAAGCTATTCAAAACATCGTGGATTACTACTATTTTAATATGTGGTTGCAGTTTTAGTTTAGGTTTCTTATTTGAAGGTGACAGCAGATAGAAAGATCTTCTAAGACATCCAATTTTGAAGACGAAATCTGTAAAATGAAATTGAAAATGAAACACACACACACCGTGAAAATCGTGTGAACAAAAAGTTATCTCCACGTACTATCAAAGGTGTTTAGTTAAGAAAGCAAAGAGTCTTCTTATTCATCATATTCTGTTTTAACATCGCCTTTGAAGGTCATAGCACTATACTGTTTCTTTTTTCAACCGCCGACAAGCTTTTAGACCTGGGTCAATAGTTCACATTGTATTGTTTAACTGTTACCATTTTATTGTGTGGCTGCATGTAAAGTTAGGTTACCAATTATGAAGGTCACAGTTTGAATCACAACATAGAATTTGACCTCGGGCCTACATAATTATATTTGTCCTCCTAGGGCAGACAGGCATGATTTCTATCTATATTTGAATGAGCAAGTGAATTATGGAAATAGGAGGCTTGGGAACAATGTTCATTCTGTTTATAAGAATTCTGAATTGTTATTACGAACATACCGACTCTATACGACTGACGTATAATGCTTTTGTAGACGTTTTCATTAGGGTCAATATGTATATGAATATGTAACTTCCTCTATCGTCCCCGCGCCCTGGCCATACAGATCAAACATCAGCGTAACGAATCATTGTGTGGGCGTCCATAAGTGTGTGTGCGGGTGTGCGTTTGTGATGTGTGTGAGACTGCATGAGATATACGCCTGTCACATTTCAACTGTGTGTTTGATTCAAATGTCAACTATTGTCATATCTAACTGTAGTGACGAATGATCGGTAGGTCTATTGAATACTGATTGTTCAACGGTCTCACCACAGAGAGAGAGAGAGATAGAGGGGTGGAGTGGGTTAGTAGGGCAATGTTTAGGGGGAAGGAGAGGGTTGGTATGGCAATGATTATACGGGGAAAGAAGAGGGTTTCAAAAACTAAGAAATACATTTCAGTTTCAACTTATTCAATTCCAATAATAGCATACACTCATACAACTTATTCCTTTACAATCTGATAAACAGAAAAACATGCAAAGAGCAGAAGCAATAATATTGTACCATAAGTAGATAGTCCCCTTATGATATTACATGAAGGTAGAAGGTGCTCGAATGCCAGAGGATATTTAAACATTTAGTTTTATGAATATGCAAAACAAAAACATTAAAAAGATGCAATTTAACATAAATTAAAAAAGAAAACCAGACAACCCTGGACAAAGTTTGGATACAATTAAGCATTATACATTTTAGAGTGACAATTCAGAAAATTAGCGAATTTAATAAATTTCCTTAAAAAAAAACCCAATTGATTCAACGATTCAATAACAATCTTTAATATCGTTATCGTCTCCATGGATATAAGCCTAGAATACTACATTGCAATTTTTTCTCATTTGGAGTACGATAACCAAACAGAAAAGAAATAAAACATACATGGCAAATTTTCTTTTATCAAACCCATGTTTGCTTTAGGAAAAACGATGGCGAAATTATCCTCCCAGAATTCCAATCTTCTGCAAATATGAAACCCTCTTGAAATGGACAAGATGAATTCTAGGAATGTGATTTGGGAAAGCTTGAACGTTCGTTTATGCATAGGTCCATGGTTTATGTCAGACTCAGACGAATCGTCGAGATCTCTAAGAATGTTGAAAATGTTAGGAATCTAGGTAACACGTAATCGGCTTGAGCAAATCACAGTATTGAGTGATCACGCTTTTGCGTCTCTGTGCGGCTCTTTCGCACCGTCCAGGTTCACTCAAGGAACTCACAAGCGGTCACGTAAAACATATAACCCTATGAAGAAATTAATGATGTACAGACATGATAATGTAACATGTTACCGATTCATTTTAAAACGGTGTCAAGTTTACCACTTCTGCATTCGAAGACATGAAATTTGACCACAGTGATCAAATTAAAAAAAAGAGGCAGTCAATCGTTCTCAGTCACACATTCGTTAGTCTTTGGATTTATCACTTTCCCTTATTTCACCACTCACATGCAAATGTCACCAATTTCCATCGAAGAGGATCTGAAGCCGTCGGTCCTCTGGTAACTTACTAACAAGCATTTATGCTTTCTTAGCAGTCAGGTAAATAACCATCATTAGTACTACTACTACTACTTCGAATGCAGAAGTTGTACACTTGTTTGACAAAGAGTTGGAATTTCTCCATATAATTATTATGTTTCAAACGCGACTGCTTGTGAGTGTGCGGAGTGACCTTGGACGATGCGAAAGAAGCCTTACAGGGACGCAGAAGCGGGAAACTCGATACTACGCTTTTCTCTAGGTGTTAATCTTGACAACGCCTTCTGAAAATTAAAAATGGCAGAATCTTGTAGTGTACGTAGCAGACGCCGCTAATAATATAATTGAATTTATTACGGGCTAGTGAAAACTCACTGTTTCAGGTACAGTTAGATCAAATGATTGTGTACATTTAAAAAAAAGCCCACTGATGGCTTTAGAATGGTATATGTACGGTTTTTGTATATTTAGAATGTTTTTTTTTTTTTTTTTTTTTGTCATGTTACGTACCTTGGAAATAAATATGTATGGCGAAAATTATTCATTAGGAATACTGTCAATTGTACAGTTATAGGCATATTCTTTAGATAATATTTCAAAGCACCTCCATCATAATCAATTTTTTAAAACAATCTTCCATATTTTCTATATATAAAAACAATTGAAGTACAAAATAATGTTTATACTTCAAAACATGTTAAACTCTAATCCTTCCTTTGTTCTGCGGCACTATAATAATATTTATATAATAGGATGACGCAATGAGGGCGTTGTTTCATGTGAACTATACAATGCAGAGATTCATTAAAATTGTAAATTCCTCTAACGATGTCTTAGGTGGAAGATTAGTCAAATAATAATCCCGTCATGAGGTGATTATCTTACAGTGGGGTAATGGAACGTGTGATGTAAATCGTCATTTCATCACGGCTAGGCGTTTACTTAGACTCGCGAACAAAGAAGCAACGCCATTAAAGCCGATCGTTAAAAACAAGAAAAACGCCGCGGCTAATGTGCAATATACCCGCCAGATCACATACCTTGATGCATGATCTGTTTACATTTTCCCGCGTAATCTTTCCGGCAAAAACCTTGTGCTTATATTATAATGCATCGCCATCCTGTTACCTTGTGTTGTTGTTTTTTGTAGCACATCACCATCATGAATGTATTCTTGACAATACATGTACACAGGCACATGTACACACACACACACACACACCTAGAAGAGTGGTGTATAGTGCGAGAGAGGCTTAGAACATCCCATTATGTAGCGCCAAGTGTCTGGGGATGCGTTGCTATGACAACAGGCAGGTCCATTGACGTCATCGGTTGCTAAAAAGCGAGCTCCCGCAATATTGACATTTTGGGCGATGATGGTTGGGAAGATGGAGGCAAAAGCATGCCCATCGCTCATGTACAAAAGGTTCTATGTATTGCTTTGATTTAGAAAAAAAAATGCCTCGGCACACTTGCATCCATCACAACATATTCTCTCTCTTTCTCTCTCCTGTTTTGGTTTTAATGCATGTATTAGGTTAACTTACGTCTCAAAATCCTTCTATCATGCTTTATCAGCTAGAAACGCAAGATCTGCTTTTTTAATTTCATACTAAATTTCAAGGCATTCAGAGCAACAGCAACCAAAACAAGGAAACAAACAAAACAGACACACAAATGATAATACCAACAAGAACAAGAACATCATAGAGCATTCATCTTTTTTTCCCCATCAATATCAATATCCATTTACTAGCTCACTTACATATTTGCACCAATGTCAATATCCATTTTCTCGTCCACTCACTCTCACCAGGGAGGTGACACTATTTGTCTCACTTCCCTACTCTCACTCCCTCTCTCAATCACAAACACACATATACACACCCACATACACACCACACACTGATCTAACTCGCTTACATAATATATACAAACAGTCCATCAACTCTCTCCCTTCTTCCCCCACGCACTGGCACACACGCACACATTATACCCCACGCTTAAACGACGATGCTTTTAGAGCAAACTGGCGACACTAATTCCATTTATAGGACACATGGTATGGCCGCTCGATATCTAAGCGAATTTGTTGGTGTAATAGATGCAGTTTGAAAGCACCATCAGGGGACCTATATAAACTGAGGGGAGAGTGCAGGCCCGTGTCATGCCAAATGTATGGAAATTGAATGGATAGGGAGATGAAAATTAAAACATACGCATGATTTATTCGGTAAATGTCAAAGGTTTGATAGGTCATGTTGAGTTATGGAAAGCAGCGGCGTAGAGCCATGTTGAAATCAATGTCTAGGTAGAGAAATGTGTGCTAGAGGGACCGGTAAGGGTGGTTACAGCCATGGGATAACTCCCATGGAAATGGAAGTGCGTGGGGGTGGGGGGGGGGGGGGGGGGTCCATGTGCCCCTGGCGCTAGCATTATAAATACATACAGTGTTTTCCTGCATGGAACCTAGGATACATCAACAAGGATTCATTTGTAACTCGGAATGGTTCGAAATTTAAATAATATAAATATATTTTTTTTAAATACAAGAATATAATGTAATATAAATATTATGTATCTTCACACTTATCAGGAAAAGTCAATTCAATGTGGCAAAATATTAATGGGGCTTACTTTGACATATGCAATGATACTTTAGGATCGATCTGTTCATACATTGTTCTTTATAAAATGCCATGTAATAATGGTATAGGTATATAGATCTATATTTAGAAAGACACGTGCACGACCTAAAAGCCTTGCAGTTGTCCAAATTAGTTCTGAATCGTGAGCTATATTGCATCCCGTAGGTGTTAAGGAACAACTATTACGTCATCATTTCGGGTTAGAGATTATAATCCTTGTGGGTAGCATAATGTATTATGCTATTGACATACGAGACCGAATACGTCACGATAGTGTTTACTCGGCCACATGCTGGTTTACGTCTGCTCATTAGCATGATTAGAAAAATCTATCTTGTCTTTTAAAAATTAATTTTGACTAAAGTACATCTTCATATTTAATCAACTGTATATACCACGAGCAGTGAACATAGATAGTTTAACTATTGGTTGGTTTGATTTATCTGACTGCTTAGAAAGCATGTGCTTGTAAATAAGTAGCCAGAGGACCGACGTCTTTAAGTCCTCTTCGATGGACTTGACTTCATGAGGACTAATGCCTTACCAAAGAGCACTAGCACATCGACTTGGTTTTGAACCCGGGACCTCCCGGTTACGAGACCACTGCCTCTACCACTGAGCCATCACGCCTCCATTCAAACTGATTGTAGGCGTATAATATTTTAGAGCCAGCGCCATGAGCGTACAGCTAGCGGATACCGGGGCTATAGAAAACATCGTTAAAATTATTTATCATAATAATCACTCTTCCGTTATTATGCCTTCTAATATTGCACAAGTTACTATAAATAATGTCGGTCCTCTTTGAAGGGATTTTTAAAGGAAATTAGCAACGGAAATACAAAGTTTAAGAATTAACAAATTTTCAACATTTCTGTGGTCCATAAATTAGTATGGATGGAAGTAGAAAGAAGAATACAAGGGAGAACAAAACTAAGTAGTCGTTGAGATAATGATAAACATGATAAGTGCAAAATCACAAGAGCAGGAAACTCTTGCAAAACATCCAGTGTTATCGTATTACCTGAACTTATCAGGAATACGAGAATACACTTTAGTGAAACATACTGAGTATGCAAAGAAATTTGAGCTCTGATCGTTCTTGAGAATTTGAGCTCTGATCGTTCTTGAGAACTTGATACCATTATAATCTTACCGACATAGATATCTACAATTTATTAAAAAAGCCCACCGATATCATGGATATCATATTTGGCGCTTTTTGGAGCTTGTTTATTGCTATGGGTGTCTGAGATTTGGCGACTTGACACGCATCCAGTTATTTTTAGATTCCCAGAAGAAAAACTAAAGCTGGAACTGAGGCAAATATTCGACGTCTCTGATTCGTCTTCATTTCTTTCTCTTTCTTTATCTGGCTGATAAGTGGGTTGTCCATCCCTCCAATGCTTATAAATTCCTCTCCTCTTTATCTATCTCTCTCTCTCTCTCTTTCTCCCTCTCTCTATCTCCCCTCTCTCTTTCTCTTTCTCACTATTTCATTGGGTTTTCCATCCCTCCAGCACCTGTAATTCTCTATCTCTTTGTTTCTTTCTATTTTCCCCTCCTTGTTATCAATGCTCATAAGCTTTCACCCTCTCTCCCACTTCCTCTCATTGAGTTCTCCATCGTTGCAATGACACCATATGGTACAAAATTCAGCAATACAATTGCCATTAACATAATTAGTAAACATGCAAACATCAGTCTGTCATAATACTAATGATAATAAAATGTGAGAATGTAAAGCGCCAAATCTATTTGAAATTTAATGATCAAGGCGCAATAATATTGTGCAAAAAAAAAAGGAAGTAAAAATCACATAAAATCACCTGCATTATAAACGGAATAGAAAGAGTGCTAAGAAAGAATATACGAAAATGAAAAAGAACAATAAATATTGATTTATTATCCAAAACATGATATTTCCGTCATATTTATCGTTCAAGTGGGAAAAGTAATACCTTCCCAAGAAGGTTCTCTTTTCTAGTTCATCAACATAAAACAAGTACCGTATTTACCAAATCATCCCTTCGGAACCAATTATTACGTCATTAATTCGGGTTCATCAAAATGAAACCGTTCTGTTTGTTTGTATCCGTCGTAAATACATTTCCCTCAGGTAGGTTTGCACGTAACACCAAACCCAACAATCAAGAAGTAGAAGTAGGGGTGTGATGTATATTCGATTGTTATTGATTGAGTTGCGATGGTAATATCTATTGGTGGAAGTTGTTGTTTGGAGTGGTTCCCATTATAAATAGTTGTTTGCTGCGTATCTCCTCTCCATCGCCTGAAAAGGCTGAATGCAAGACCGAGTAAAAATAAACCCTTTCCCCCGCTGGGAAGGCATCACTTCAGGGATGATGGTTACCATGGCAGCGCAGATAAGGAGAAAGGTATTTCAAACGCATCCAATTTTACTGATTATTTTCGTTTCGAGAATAGAAGTTGGTATTTTTGTATAGACCAGGTGTGACGTTTTGTTGATAGCGATAATCGCTCTGGGTTGTTCAGGGTTGCTTCAAACGCATGCACGTATTTAATGATCTTGATTAAGATAAGATTGCTGAAAATACTCTTTTAAAGAACTGAATTTGCAATTTTACAGAACCGACTGTAAAGAGATAGAAAGGTTCACTCCCCGACTATGCGAGTAAAATACGTATAATGTTTCTCTTTGTCTGTTTGTGAAAAGATAATTGTTAAAGTGATTTTGACGTCCACTGAAGAAGAAAAAAAATTATGTATCCGTGTACAGATAAGTAAAATGTCAACTGACAAAAGGGGAAAGTGACGTAGAATAATCATACTTTGATCATTTATTTATGGATTTATTCTTTATTTAGTATGTATTCATTTGTTTATTCATTTTATTTATCTTCAGGAATTCTATGAATTATTACAACATATTGAAACAAATGATAATGGTTCATACGGATATTATCAAAGTATAATTATTATAATTTAGTGTAAAGCGTAAAGTAAACATGAAGAAGGTTTGTCACATAAGGAGACACTCATTTACACTCATTTATTTGGAAAAAAATATTGTTGTTGTATTCACGGTAACAGAAATCATTAAAGGGTGGGTGTGAATAACAGTGGGTTCTTGTATAGCGCCCATGTCTATCGAACCTGACACTCGACGTGGCTCTCCACAATTATTTCCCTGGCTTAAGCATGGCTGCCATTATGGCGCTCTGGCAAATAAAATGAAATGAGATATTTGAGAAGATGACAGGAAAATAACAAGACAGGAAAAAGGTTTATTGCAGTTCTTTGACGTGGTTGTATCGTATATCTGTCTTGTATCCAGTGCCCAACAAAAACAGATTTTAATTTATACAAGATATTCTATTTTTTCGGGCAAAGTTACCATAGTGTGAACACACTAAAAGATACATAAGATATTGGAAAGAGATATATTGGCATTGTTACGGTTGTTACGGTTACGGTTGCAGCCATGTCACAGCAATCGTAAACAAAACAAACGAAAACAAAAACATACAAACAAAACATTACTGAAAATGGCGGTCACGTTGCGCTATACGCTATACAATCCAAATAAACCCCTTCAGATGCATTATACGATAAAAATGGCACATCCCTGTCTGACCCTTAAACAGGACTTCGCAAAGAAAGTAATATAGGGGGAAAATTACGGTCAAGTCTTGCTCTTTGCTGTCCACTTAAATTCAATCCCTCAAGGACATTATAGATTCCAATAAAACGTCTCCATGATCTGACCCCTCAATACAGGAGCATGCAATGACACCAATACAGTGAAAACCATGCAGTGTTGAGGGGAAACAGTGCATAGCGCATGCACTGTATATGGCATAATAATGAGATCTACGGAAGATGTGGATTTAGCGGATTCCATTACTACCGGGTAGTGGGCGATGACGTTCGCATGCATGCACGTCGAGAGGAATGGCTTTTGACCTCTGTTGAATGGCCTTGCAGAGCACTTCAAGGTGCCTGTCACCGTTCGAACTACGTGTTGTGTATGTGTGTGTGTTTGAATGTTTTACGCATTTTGCTTGTCCATCCAATATTTAAAAACGAGAGTCGGCTTTCGATCTTATCATCATTATTGATGTTTTTCTAATCTATTTTGTAGTTGCTGCTGAATTATAATTACTTTTTCAATACCAAATCTTCGTTTATTGATATAGGCCTATTTTCCCATTACTTTCACTTTCTTCAGGCGACTAAGTCCTTTTAATTATTCCACGATGCCGGTTTAACAGGGTAGTCAGTTTCAAACATGTTTCATTTCGTGTATTGTTTCCTTATTTTTTTGTCGTCGTCGCATTTCATTTTCTCGCCCAACTCTTCACCACATCAACCATGCCAAATTGAACTTATCATCATCATCCCCCCTCCTCTTTCTCTCTCTCTCTCTCTCTCTCTCTTACTCCCTCTCTCCTTCTCATCTCCCCTGTCGAAATTTGTTATTTTCTTACTCTGGTTTGTTTAATCTCTCTCTCTCTCCCTTCTCTCTCTCTCTCTCTCCCTCTCTCTCTCTCTCTCTATCTCTCTCTCTCTTCCCATGACGACATCGGATGATTCATCAGATACTAATTAATCTCGAGACAAAACAAGGCATCCCTACAACTACTTCCATGATCGATTGCAATCTATTTCTGTGTCTCACTTGTCTTCTAACACTCCCGGCGGCGTTCTATATCGCTGTTTTACAGGAAGTCGTCTTCTCCCCCCGAAGTCATATTCCTGCACCTCCATTATTTTAGAGCATTTCTACTTAGTAAAGTGATGTTTTATGTGGAATTTGTGAATTTTCACACATTTAATGATGGTAAAGACTGCTTTATGATTCCTACATACACTGCTCACCTATCCAAGCAGTGTTTGTATAAGAGTGGCGTCATTCCTGAAGTGCATTTTGGCACCTGTCATCTCTCTCTCTCTCTCTCCTCCCTCGTTTGAAAACGAGAATAATTGTGTTTTCGTACGTACTTTATGCTTTTGATTAATTTCCCCCCCACATCCTTCTAAATGAATCAAAAGAATCAACCTTCGTGTTAATGTATGTCTAGTAAGTATATTCGCCAATGGCGAGATGTTTTGTATGTCATCTGCCTTCTTTCCTCGTCTTATAAATCTACCCATGAATGCGGCCTCATCCTCTCGATCCTTACACAGCCACTGACCCGAGGCGATCAACCCGTGTATGCTGAAGCACGTTTTTCCTCGAAGCCAAGGCGGCGTAAACATTATAGCAAGATGGCGGACATTAAAGTCCGCCACGTAAATGATTAGATGCCGCATCAATCCTAATAAATGATGTGTGGAAACCGGGGTCAAGGATGGAATATGTACAAAGTGCACCTCGTCATAAATATTTGTAAGCGTGGCAGGTGCAGCTGCATTCCTTTTCACAATTTTTTTATTTTCTATTATGTCCTATTTTTCAAATAGGGTTATAGGCTGCTATACTTTCATCACCTCCATTTGATGTGATCGTACTATTTTATTTTCAGTTGATTTGATTTGATTAAATTTGGTTCATTTCAGTTCTTCTGGAAATCTTATGATCTGTTAATGTATTTTTTCAAAATTTGATTTGTCAAGTAGGCTATATGATGCCTTTAAAGCACGAGAAATGTCTGACAATGAAAGGAAGTATTGTATTTCCCTTCATGTGTATCTTGCAATCTTGACAGTATAACACATTTCGCGAAAGCTGACATATTTTAGCTTATTTCCAACGGCGTCCTGACTAATCAAAGGACATATTTTTTCAAGATACTAAGTCCTGTTCTCGTGTCAAATGAAAGAAGATTTTCATGTTACATGGATGCCAGGTAACGTGAAAATCTTTAATATAGTCTTTCCTTCATACTGATACTTGCTATAACGCTGATCAGGAATGAAGAGAAATTCAGAAACTAAAAACTACACCCTCAAAAAATGAAGGTTGGGGGGGGGGGGGGTTATAACCAAAAAAAAAGATGAAAACCCCGGAAGTGATCCGACAGCTATACAGGCAAGACAACTACATGGAAGGTCTGATGTACGTCAGTGACGTCATCGATGGCTAGGAGATCAAGATCTGTGTCCTAGGAATTAATATGTGCACTAGTGAGGAAAGCAAACATGGATGGGGGAAAGGTGAAGAGAGATAGATAGAGAGAGAGAGGGGGGGGGGGTCAGAGACAGAGATATGGATGAAATAAATGAAGAGAGTAAACGTGATGAAAGCATACATTGAGGGAGAGAGTGAGGAAGGGAGGGAGGGGGCATAGAACAGAGCTAGAGAGATTGTGTACTCTTTTGATGAAAGCAAACATGGAGGGAGAGAGAGAGAGAGAGAGAGAGGGGGGGGGAGGGGTGGTGGGGAGTAGAAAAAAGAAAATGATTTCTTTACTTGATCGTGATGGAAGCAAAAATAATGTGGGCGGAGAGAGAAGGGAGAGGGGCAGTGTGTTAATTTCAAAGTTTTTTTTTTACAACTACAAAATAAAGATGCAATATTGTGAATGGCATTGCTCCCGACAAAAATGTCAATGAAGGCATGATGAACAAACCGTTGATAACATCAATGGCCAAAGGGAATAAAAGAAACACTACATACAATAATTATTATGCATGAAATAAATGCATTACAACTGAATTAAAAGCATCGCCGCCCGGTGTCATGGGTAGAGTATTCAACCTTGCATCCGTTTCCCTATCTCCCGCCAAAAATAGGACTGGATTTTATCGTCTGCTTTTTATCGTCTGCTGGGACATCCGCAGAAAGTGCATGACCCCAGCATATACAAACCAATCAATATCTCTTTCACATTAGGCTACCCAAAACATTTCCCCGTGCACTTTTCCTGACGAATGAGTTTTACTTTTCATTCACCGATAATAATTATGCAGGGTTCTGATCCCTCAATCAAGGCCCCATTCAGCGGTCTAACTTGGGTAGAGATATTGACAGGGCATAACCATCACTAGGATGGGGGGGGGGCATAAAGGCCACTCCTGAGAGGATCTCCTGTTCGTCTGCCATTTCCACTTCTCCAGGTCTATATTTCTACTTTTGGGGGTTCACGTCCCCCGTACCCCTAGAATCTACGCCACTGGTTCCATCCAATTTAAATTGTCAACATGCAAATTCGTTTGCGGTAATTACAATGGACGGAAAACGTGCACGAGAGGAAACTGTCAACTGTGACGAGATTAAACGATCAAGTGGTGTGCGTCATGTGAATAACAATTATTATTAAGTGTTCCAGTGTATAATTAACTTTTCATGAACGTTACGCTGAATATTTTCCCATTATTATTCATTTTGATTTGGTATGTGGTTCTGGTCTTAATTGGAAGGAATACAGTACCATTGATTGGCTTAGTTGTGGCTTAGCTTGATCCATTCTGAAATGTAATCATGGTTCATTTATCTGTGTGCATAATCTGTTCACTCATTACGAGACCTCTATCTTCGTATTTACACATAATTAAGGTTCGATATAGCTCACCCCACCCTCCCCCACACACATATCCTTCTTATTACTACCCCCTTCCCCCTTTCCCCTCTCTCTATCACTCTTACCCATACACACAAACTCTCCTTTCTCTCCATTTCGCTCCATCTCTTTCATCACTCTCTCCTGTGGACCATTCTCATCATTAGTTTGCACGTTTGTATGTTTATCGGTGTCCGTCCGTCTGTCTTCCCGACTCTTCACCTCTCTCCCGTTTTTCTAACCCTCAATGTGCCATCTTCCCCCAACGGTTCCTCATTCTGCTCTGACTCACGAGCTCTCTGTTCGTTTCTCTGTCTCTCTGTCTGTCACTCTCTCTCTTACTCTATTTTGTTTCTCCTTTTCCCCCCTCTCTCTCTCTCACGCCTATTCCTTATTCTCTATATGTCTGTCTGTCTGTGCCCCCCTCTCTCTCTCTCCCATTTTCTCTTTCTCTGACCCGTACCTCATCCTCCGTCTGTCATCCCTTCCGTCATTCCCTCCATCCCTTCATCTTGATCCGCCATGCATCCATCCAATCGATGGTGTTAACCTACTTTTCCTCTTTCCGTCGGCCTATCTGCGTTCCTCTGACATTTTCATTTCAACTTGGGGGCAAGCCAGCGGCCTACCTCGTCACATTCTTCGCAGCATACCTCACACAGAGAAAGAAATGCCAGGAAGGTTGTGTTTACATGGGGTCCCGGCAACCAGATTCATAATTATAATTAGGCGTTAAAGCGAGACTGCACTACTTGTAGCTACTTGCGCCCTCTATACAGCCAACAATGCCTAAGCGGTACCCGTTGACCCCCATGGTCCCCTTTTATTATGTTAAATGAGAGCGGATTTGATGAGATAACCCCAACTGCCAGTGACCACGCAGGGAGGTCTAATCCCTCCTGGCCAAACTAGTGCAGATAGACTTTAATGGAACCTTTTTTTCGCTGTCCATACGGTGACGGATGTTACCAACTGCTGCTTCGCATTACACTGCGTCGGCCAAGGTATCTTGAATCAGTATGGACAGTGTTGAGTGGGCATTTTGCTGTACATAATAATATACGATGTCAGATCTCGGCGCACGTGAAATTTCGGCCTTTATGGACAGCAACATTGTAATTTAAGAAATGCAATTTTTAAGGTCCGCTGTATGAACATAACCACAAAAAACGGATGCCCCGAACATGAATCTGAGGAAACTGTAAATAGTAAAGTCAAAGGCCTCTGCCCAAATGTCTTGAGAATATGAATATTGATAGAATATTGGATTTCTATTGCCAGTGCTGATTTTCTTTTTATGAAGAGGACTGACATTAGAGCAAAAGACAAATAGGAGTAGGGAAGCGAACAACCAAGCATAATCTGACCATTAAGAAGACTCCCATGACTTTTAAAAGGAAAGAGAAAACAAAAGTGATGATGGAGAAGAATAAACAGCAATGATAGGTGGTATCAAGTAGCATAATAATGTGCATAAGAAGGGTAACGAAGAGAACGAAAGAAGCCTAGAGAGAGAGAAGGGGGGGGGGGACGGAAGGAGGTTGTTGAATGACGAGAAGAGATTTTAAATACATGCACCTCTCTCGTCTACATAGTGTTGGCCAGAAGCTCGCAAGCTATGCATTGTTTCTTCATTGTAGATCAATTACCCTCCCGTGGCGCCGCGCAGAATCCCCACCAAGTCTAACCGAGCCACGAGGGTCTCATATCGAAGGCCAGTCTTAAGCAGAAGATAGAGGACCAAACACCTATATCTCAATAATCTCACAAACCTGAATCCGCCCCCGATAGTACGCATGCATGATATTCAGATCAAGTAGCAACTTTTCAGTAGGAAGGGCATGAGACCTTTCCGACAAGGAGGAGAAAAGTTGCCACTTGAAACGATTTAGGTCGTTTCTATAACGGGCACAATGATATACTTATTATTTTTTTTTAGTAAGAACATGTTCTTAATAATTGAGCATTCGTACGTCCATACATTTCAGAAATTTCAATTACTGTCGACCCACATTCATTAAAAAATCTTTACACAACTCATCGCCTCTTGAAAGCATGATTTGGACTCCGCTGCGTTTGGAGAGTAGGTGAATTCAGATGGGGGGGGGGGTGAGCCGCCCCTACCTTTTGAAGTAATCATGTTCTCGCTTACGCTACGTATTCGAGCAACAGCTGAATTCATTTCGCCGTTCCCAAACACCCCCTGTTTATCTGTCAAAACTGAACCCGCCTCTGATAGTACGCATGCATGATAATTATTCAGATCAAGAAGAAACTTTCAGTATAGGAAGGGCTTGCGACCTTTTCGATATGCAACTTTGAATTACAGTCTTCACGGAACAACGTATAATATTAAATTCCTTCCACGGCGTAAGGCGTACGATCTTTTCCGGCGTGACCTTTGTAAAAATTGACATCCTCACGAGCCTCTTTCTACATTATATTGCTGTTTTCGCATTGATCATGATTTTTAGAAGGAGAGGCACATTCTGTGTGGAGCCAGAAGGGCGTTAACGTCCTTCTTGCTTCAAACAGACGGCGTCATGTTGATTTGTACAGACTGACTCCAACATGTCCCTTAATTAGAAGACAAATGACAGGTACATTGATAACACAGTGGCGGCTCCGGGATTTTGGAAAAAAGAGGGGATGGTCCAATTACCCCCCCCCCCTCCCCCCCCCCCCCCCCAATGAAAAAAAAATGAAAATGAAAAAAAAAATGAAAAAAATGAAAAAAATCTGGAGGGCCCCCCAAAAAGGGCTATTGAGGTTTAAGGGTGGTTTAATCCCTGCATAAAATAGTCTCGTGTGATGAGAGAGAAGAGAGTATATTGATACAGAATTCACTCTGAAATTTGAAGTTTGTAATGATAATGATATATTCGTATCCACTTATCCATTTATGCTATCAACTTGTCAACTTCATAGCTTTATTTTAGAGATTCATATTAAATAGGCTAATTATTGGAAGTTCCAAATTCTCGTAATACATAGATCTACATCGATCTGTTTCTTGCAAGTGTTTATATCTTTTTATATGTATATATATATTATTTTAACTTAGTTAACCCCCACTACATTTAATAAGGAAATCGTTCGATTACAATTTTGTCAAAGCAGTCTGCAATTGAAATAACAACCTGCATGGATTAGATGAAAAGATGTCCTGGAGGTGAAAAATTGCCACTTGAACGATTAAAATCGTTTCCGTGACGGTCATAATCATATACTCTTCACTTTTTATTTAGAACTTGTTCATAATTTGGCATTCGTACGTCCATACATTTCAGAAATTTCAATTGCTCTTGACACGAATTTATTATAAAATTATATGCACACAAAAGTCGTCGCCTCTTCTAACGCATGTCGGTAATGACAATTGAAAATTGATGGTAACACCCACGCAAAACTTCATCTTTCATCTTTGTTATCTCTCGAGGCACTTCATGACATTTAAGTGGTTGTCCTCTCCACTCTCTCTTCTCCTGTTCTCTTTCTTTCTTTCCCTCTTCGTCTATCTCTTTCTATATATATATATTATGTCTTTCTCCCTCTCTTCAACTCTCACCCTTTAGGCGCATTGAGGAGGGGGGGGTAATAGCTTCCTTTATTTACTCCTCCCTCTCGATCTCTCGCAACGTAGCAATCATCATAATCATCATAATCAATCATCACCATCATTCTCTTCCCTTTCCTCTCATCATCATCATCATTATATATACCTATCTATCTAATATATATCCATCTATCTATCTATCTATTTATCTACATGATCTACATATACATGCATCTTCCTACACCTTCACAAAGTTCACACGCTCTTCTTCCTTTCCACCAGCTAACGTTGTTTTGTCCGCAATGAAATTGTTTCCCGCTTGACATGGCTCCAGGCCATACGAGTAATCAAGCAACGCATATCGTGAGAGCGCCGTTGAACTTGCCCCTGCAACACTCGCTCGGCGTTCACGATCTAGAAAATGTCATGAACCCTTGACATTTCAGCTTCTTGTATTGGGTTCCGTGCTACCTGTTCAAAACAATGCACGTTTAACATAAACGGGCTTTTTTTTTTGGGGGGGGGGTATGATAATGACAATGTTGGAGGAGGCACAATGGCTCCGGAGTAGAGCAGGGGTCTCGTAACCGGGAGGTCCCGGGTTCGAAACCAAGGCGATGCATGAGCTCGTACCCTTTGGAAAGGCATGGGTCATTATTACCGAGTCCCTTGGGAGAGGACTTAAAGCCGTTGGTCCCCTGGTTGATTACTTACAAGCATACACGTGCATTTTTAGCAGTGAGAAAAAAAAATACATTTCCTATTTGCGATAGGATATACACGTGATGAATGTCCCTGGAAAATCAACGTTAATGCGACTATCAGATTACGAAAAGACCGTGACTCAAATACGAACCTTCCCCCTTAATATACAACACTATACTTCTGGTTGTTATTGCAATTGTCATCACGACGTCACGCAAAAACAGCAGCTAAAAGACTTGGTATAATATGATATAAGGATGGGATTTGTAACGAGGAACTATATAATTTATTTGCTGCAGGCCTACTCATATTACTGCACGATTTTCATACCAGGCGTCATTTTCTTAAGTTACCTGCGCTTATTATAAAGCCTAATAAGAAATTTTAGTGCATGAAGCAGTTATTCGGAAATCTGTGATCCTCAGTTTCACTTTGCAGTTTTAGTTTCTTTATTTCACATGAAAAACAATACATTAACAAAACAAAACATATCAACAAAATTTATACTCATGAACAATAAAGATCCGCTTTTATGTGTAATATAAAGAGCAGCGGGCCGAGAAACGACCCTTGTGGTACACCACATGATTTGCCTTTCTGCTCTTATAGGCCACAAATACAGCCATGCTTTCTGAAATGTGGTCGTACAAACTACATGTACAGTCAGTGAGATAAAATCTGATTTTGTGTTCTAATTTTGATTCGATTTTGTCATTTGAAGAGAGTTTGGAGGGGGAATAAGCAGCACAGATTTCTAGATGTGATGAGTCATTCAATATTGAAGCACAACACTCGAGACTAGCCGGAAATCGACCGAATTCGGCTCATTTGACTGGTTGCCATGGTGAATTACCCTTCCTCAAATCTCGAGCCTCACAACCGCAGATAATCTCAGAATCAAGAACTTAATTAAACAAGGACCAGAGATACTCTTGATATCATTTCCGCTGTGTGGGCGAGTTTGGATTAAAATATAATTACAATGAACGTGGGAAAGCACCAATCATTTGTTTTTGTTGTATGCGAGTTTGATATTTTTCAGTAGCTATGGTAGAATATAAAGATTTTTATTATAACATTTGAGAACTTCTCGTTTATGTAATAAACAAACAATTCCTAAATAAATACTCCATGATGAACCGTTATAATGAGAGTATTCACGCGAATATAAAAGTACATAATTGAACAAAAACAAAATTGCAAGTTGACAAACTTTATTATAATTATTGCTGAAGATAAAGTAATTAGCATCGATATAATCTATTCTCTCATGTACTATCCAAACGCCCCTTTTGTAACACGTTTTCACAAATCCTTCCTTCCATGGTTAAGTCCGACTTATTAAAAATGGTGTATTACAACACAGTTTTATTAATTTATTTATCTATGTATAATTGATTTATGTATTCATCCATTATGTTGCTTTCTTCCATTCAATGTTGTAAACATTATGATGTGTATGGAAGTAAATGAACATGAAATAAAATCAAATCAAATAACGATGAACTTTCAACTCTATATTAGCATACATACGCATAATAGTTTGAAGTTAGCTTTGGTACAATGACCCCCAAATAGCCACAGAACTTTTACACATGGAGACGTCCCACTCTGTGCATTTTAGAACAATCACTGTCTAAGTGATCATGGAAGTGCTTCAAGAATACCTTTTGTTTGCCCCCCAGAGAAAAATACTGTAATAGACCTGCGTATCAGAAAATGTACCGTCGGTGAATAACTTGAATAATGATTACACAGCTTTCATGAGCACGAATCCAGTATTCGTCTCCGTGGGTTTTACAGTTTGGTGTAAATGACCTTTATCTGCCCATGCATGCATGCGCAGATTGTGAATCGGCATCCAACTCGTGTCTTTAGGTCTCGTGTTTGTCAGGCAGCCCAACCAAAGATTTAATCATTTTCTCAGATTATTAATAAACATCTTCAGCACAAAGATTGCAATTACGCAAACTAATGAATCGGAACAGCTGCACTGTCCTTTTTATAGAGACAAAGGGAAAACAAACAAACCAACAACAAAAACGACTCAAGAGAAAATAAAATATAATCCGGTCTCTCAACCTCTCCCTGATATACGTCTAAATCACATTATTTTCCGCGTTATGTTTCCATGGAAACATTTACCATGGTGATGAGGATAAGGCAAAAGTAAAGGGCATCTACGTAAGAACAGACCTCTTATTTATTATTGGACACTTATAACCATCATTGGCAGCCCGAGTGCTTCTTAGATTTTTTATAAATTATCCTTCAGGGATATTATTATTTATATTTTTTCGTAATTGAATTCAGGAAGAAAGAGAGAGAGAGGGAGGGGAAGACAGAGAAAGGTGAGAGAGGAGATAGAGAGAGAGAAAGAAAAGGGGAATATCTTGTGTTTTGTGTTTGAAGGTGATGAACTCTATGCCAGAAGGACGTCCGCTCAAACCATTTAACAAAGAATTTAAGTCTCTATAGCTCTCAACAGACCTCAGTCTCTGGACCTCTAAGAAAACAGAGCCATTATAAATATCAATGGCTCTGAATAGAGCAAATGAATCCGGACGTACCATTTCTGAAATACTAATTTGTTCATGTATTGTATTGTATTTATTAAACTTCATTGATGTACATCAATATTCTGTTTATAAACATAATTATAATAATTTTACAATTTAATGTAACAATCAATATTCTGTTTGGGAACATAATCATATAAGTCAATTTACAATGTATATGGTAATGCCGGCGAGCAAGGTTGCAAATTTATTCCGCACACTACTACTTCTTTTATACTACTAGCTCTTTTCCTTATGTTGTGATTTGGTTTTAATCCAGTCCTTAAAGTTAATTTCAATATAAGTCGCCGGTCCCAACCCCAACAAATAACACCTTATAATTTTCTTTATAATTCCATTTGGCCTCCCATTGCACGATTGAATGAAACATGTTTCCAGTTCTGTTCTATATTACTTGCGTAATAGTGGTAGTTCCGACCAAAGATAAGCACTAAACATGATTTTTCATTTCCCCTTCTCTTTTTTGTTTTACAGATGTGTCAGAATCACAGATACAGGGGTTGGATTCCTCGCCACCATGGGATGTTTGAGGGCGCTATACCTCCGATGGTGCTGTCAGGTTCAGGATTTTGGACTTCAGCATCTGTACGGCATGAAGAGTCTTTTGGTGCTCTCTGTTGCAGGTAAGGATATAAGAAAAGGATACTATATCAACGTAGGATGGGAAAATCTGGGTATCATCCTGGGTTTGATCATGAACAGATCCAGGAAAAGGGGCATGGGGCGCGTGTTCCTTGATAAAACATTTTATAACATACCATGAACACAAAAAGCTATAAATGTTCAAAAATTGTATTTCCCCCTCAAACTCCCCCAGGCGAAAAAGATGTTATAACTTTCTGAGATTTTCAGACCGTTGCCCTATGATTTCATGTACGTCGGTGGACATTTTTTAATCAACATTGTAGATGGGTTAGGGCTAGGATTAGTGTTGTGGTTATGTTTTAGAAACAAGCCTCTAAAACTGATTAAAATATGCCTATATACCGACGTAACAAGGAACATAACGTATAAGCTTTACTATAGGCCTCTCATTAATAAGGCTAAGAAAATGCATGCAGATCCCCAGTGATGACAGATAGATAATTCAAAGGCTTTTAAAGATGTTCCTGACTTATTTCTATTCAACTTTTTCATAATTCATTCTTCCATTTTTTTTTTCTTCTTCCAGGTTGCCCTCTTCTCACTGCGTCAGGTCTATCGGGTCTTGCCCAGCTGAAACAAATGGAGGAGTTAGAAGTCACCAACTGCCCCGGAGCTTCCCCGAAGCTGCTCCAGTATTTCTCTGCTAATCTGTCCGCTTGCATCCTCATCCATTGAACCACTTTGTGTACGTCCTCAAGATTTTTTTTTTTTTCCTTTCTCCTCAAGATGAAAAGAAGAAAAGCCCCTCCAAAATTGTATTGGTCGACTTACTTTTGCCGGCTTAAAGTCGTAGAGAACTCGGGAGCAACTCTGCATAGCTCGCCACAAGTCGTACTGACTCATTACAAGGTTTAGAACTCATTAACTATTATGTGTATCTCAAGGAAGAAAAGATAAATAGCTCCTTTCATACCTTGCCAAGTTGGTGCCGAATTATAAATCCCGAGCTCGGCAAAAACGCAGAAAATGTGAATCTCCATGCAAGAAAGGCCCTGGAGCAAACAACTCGTGGTTTTTTCACCCGGTTTTTCATACATGTTACAAATACCTAATTCCGGAGTCGTTAGAGCTCGGAGAAGTTGGCAAACACATTGGGATAGCTCGGCATACTTCGTAGCAACTCGTACCGTCTCGTACACTTTATGAACGCATTAAAACGGACTCGAACTACATAATAATTAAGACGCACCCCGCGTGCAACAGTAAAGGTTATATTCACACCTTATTCAATGTAAAAATACATCGAAATAAGTCAATGGAATTTTGATTTTAATTATCAGTACATTCCCACCAATATTCTCTCTCATAATTTTTTTGCACGATCTTAGAAGTTGCTCAGTAACTGAAGAGATAACCTCCATTTATTTACCACAAAACCTAAACATCACACCGATCGGGTTGATATAGATTTGTTGTTTTAAGATTTTGTTTTGCAATGTTTGAAAGTTGAAAGAGTAAAATGTCAAGCTGCAGCATTCGTGTTTCTGTTGAGGTATTCCTGTCCCCGATACGTGAGATTCATAGTATAAATTGTTTTAGAGTCGGCAGCCATTTCGAATTGAGATGGCCATCGGTAGATTCATATTGCAAAGTTGTTTCAAATGCTTTCCAGTTTAGAGGCCGTATGCTCTATTAAACCCCATGTACCAAGGGGTTCTTTTTGTTATAATATCGATGGGTCATGATTGTTCCCCTGCATCCTTTTACTCCCTCCCCTTTCAGAAGGAAAAAAACAGGAATTTTCTTGTAACCCCCCGGACCTGATTGTGCGAAAGAGACAAGAAACGAAGATATGGAATTATGTGATAATGATACCAAACAGTGGTGACGATAAGAAGCAATATCAGCATGATGAAGGAGCGAAGAAGAGAATTATTGAAATTGTAAAAGTAGATGTTAGATGGGAAACAGGAAGGCGGGTGAGAAGAAGAGATGTGGAAGACAAAGAAGAAACAAAAAGAAGTTGCTGATGGTAAAGGAGAAGAAGAAAGCCTGATGAAAAATAAAAGGGAGAGGGTGTTGAACAGAGAAAGAGAACGGGAAGAGGAGGAAGAGATAAAGATGAAAAATTAAGAAGAGATGATGAAGGTAATCATGACATTCTGGAAAAATGGAAGAAAGAAGCACAATTGAAACCCGTTTGCTTTAAAACTCGAGGGAAAATGTCACATGAATAAAACATCTTTCGTAACCAGGCAACATAAGTGGCGAGAGAGCAAACGCAATATTGCATTTGATTTGTATGCTTTTCCTGTCAGTCAATACGAGCCATGTATTGAAATTTCTGTCAAAGAATTAGGCACATTTTATATTCGTATAGTTATGAAGATTATCTCGTTTTTATTTTGTGAATAATATATAATGCTATTAAATTTTATTGAGAGAATTTCTTTTTCCATCAGATGTATATAATCATTATCATTGTCATTGTCATTCTATGTTGCTTTATTTTCTGCTTTGTGTTTTCGTTATTATGCAAATCATTGATGTAGATTGTTTCTTTGTGTTGTCATTATTATATTCATCCAGTCGAGGAAGTGAGTAATGTTGTATGCGGAATTCAATTCACGGGAACGGGTAAAAATGGTTAAAAAGAAACAAACTTTCTTCCATTTATTCTGCTGTACGGCTTCGGACAAATTATTGACATCGAGCTTTGTCTTCTCCGACTTTATGGCTAACATGCCACTCTCATAGCTATATCAAAATCACCGACTGTATATTTATCAATTTTTTGTGCAATATAGATTTCTTGTTTTCTTGCTGGACAAGACTGTGTCTCCGTGGCTCTATTTTGTTTTCAAACTACTTAACGACATAATATGACTTATTGATTCACGACAAGTATAGCAACAAATTGAGATTCGTTAATTGGGTTATTAGCGTGAATGCATATTCAACATTCTTCCTATGATAACGTGTATCACGGTCGCAAAGACTTTCGTAAAATCAACCTTGTGCAATTTCAGTAGCCTTGCCCTTCACCTATATTGGAATGTGCAAACATTACAATGGCGTATTACGTATTCCGAACATGATTTTCAAGGGGCATACAATAGGGTATTAACATTGCCCTTGAGTTGATTTCTTGAGAGTCTTTGCGATCGTATATTGTGTGCAAATTTTAACTTCATGTGGGTGAGAGTGCAAGTTTCAACTTGGCATTTTTGCCTGCAAAGAAGGGAGAAATATAGTCTTATCGATTTATACAGGTAAAATGCGCGCCAAATGTGCAGATCTATCGACAGAGGAAGGAGTATATTGGTGTTTCAATTTGTTAACGCACATCTATATCAATAAGTGAAACATTTTGCCGAGACTGCAATGATTAAGGCAAAAATTGTGTGCTACGTATTGATTAAAATAGATATTGCGATGATTGAATCATGCCATTGACTCTGCTGCCGTTCAGTGGCAATCTGTATAAAACTGTAAACGATGTAGAGTACATTTTATATTTTATTAAGTAAATTCAAAGACAGTGCAATTGTAACGACACTTATCTCGCATTGCTCGAAGTTATGTTTTTTCGAGATGCATTTGTGATGACTTTAATGTGAACCGATATAGCCTAGATTTTGTACAAAACTACGATGTTAAATTCAGCCGCGGTAGGCCTATAGCCTTGCAAGTTATCATTAATCGTGTATTTCCAGCATTTCCCGGTAATTTCATTATCATTCAAAACCACCGTCCCAATTTGTCTTTTAAGCACTGTAAAAAATAACACATTTTGTCTCGTTATAGACGCATGGTGTAAATAAATAATCGTTCATTTGGTTACCTCACCAACACCCCAATTGAATTAATATGATGTCATATATACATACATAGGAGGTGCTATATTTGACTCGAAATTGATTGATTGTGCCCTAAATCATATGTGTTCACCAATTCGTGTATAAAAAAACTGTAAACGAAAAGATTGTCGGTAAAAAAAAAAATAGAACATGCGTATTGTTGTCTTACTTGTATTTACACCAAACTAGTGCGCTCAGAGATACATAGGCATATTTTTAAAATGTCTTATTGTAGCTTAAAATTTCTTAATATCTTTGTGCAATCGTTAAGTAGAGCATCCTTGAAAGTATTTTAAAATCACGTGTAAACTCGTATAAATTCGGCTCTGTGAAGCTGTACATAATTAGTATTCACGTGCAGAAAAAAATGGCTTTTTAAATTTGAATCATTTTTGTGCTCGATGGATGATAAACCTAGAAACTATTTTAAATTTAATTCAGGACAAAAAAGGTGCGAAAGGTCATAAGAAGATATAGTATTCATTGTGGAATATTTAGCTTTAGTCAGGTCCCGCAAAATGTCATGACCCTTGCACACGAGGCGTCAATTGGAATTCGTCATGAATGCGCTAATAAAATCAATCGCGCTAAAAATCCTGCAAGAAACTGAGCGAATGCGTGGGGAATGCCTCAATCGATGCCTCTATCTTGTGCAACGGGCATATACGACTTAGAGTAATTAAAAAAAAATAGTAACTTAATCTTTGATGGTGCAATGAGATAACTAAGCTTTACGAAGAGGCTCAATTTATTTATTGGACATATTGCAATCGTGTTGAATTACTTTGACGATCCTGCTTAGTTTGGGGGTCATGTATAAAAAGAAAGAATCATTGACCACCGTGGACATGAGATGACAATACTTTGGTTTTTATATGACTGGTTATTTTTTGTTGAAGTGTAATTTATTCAGAAATGTGTTATCTTTATTGTAATGCCTAAAAAAAAACTTACAAAGCTTTAGACGATTGGTAGATGTCTTGTGTTTTATTTGTAAAATTGTGAAAGTATTCTTGAATTCTATATATTATGAAGATATCATGTCTACAGAAGTTATCCATTAAATTATGAGTATAATGTGACCAAAAGAAGAAGGAACTAGTAGCTCGATTTGTATTTACTTTTTGTTGTGTATTTCAGTGATATTTGATGAATACTAAGATCGGGTCGAATTACGACCAGAAAGAGGGAGAGAGAGAGAGAGAAAAAAAAAAGATGGGAACAGAGTGTTTTTGAGATGGGCGCGGACAGAGTAAGAGAGAGAGAGAGAGAGAAAGCCAGAGAGAGATTATAATTATATGTGGGAGAGAAAGAAGAAGAGGAGGCTGAGGGAGGGAGGGAGGGAGGGAGGAACCCACAGAAACATATGGAAATGTTCAAAGAGAAAGAGAAAGATACAAAGTCAATGAGATGGGAGAGAAAGAGGGAGGGAGAAGAGAAAGCGCGGGAGGATAGGAAATATGGGAGAGAAAGTGTGAGGAATGGAAAGAGAGAGCGAAGGAGAGAGAAGGAAAGAGAGAGAGAGAAATAAAGAGACACAGAGAGAGAGAGAGAAAGAAAGAGAGAGATATACAGAGAAAGAGACGGGCAGAGACGGGGGGGGGTGGCTTTCCGTTGATCTGATTCGGTTAGACCCGCTGACCGACCTAGCAAGACCAGCACCCGATCGGATTCAATATAGGGGGGGGGGGGGCGCTTAAAATACAAATTTCCCGGAGTAAGTCCACATAGTTTAACCACTTTTCCTTCTCCATGCCTCTAACTTAAATTAATTGTTTAGATTTGCTACAGAACCTGCACCCCATTATGGATACACCCGCGTGACCCCCTCCCCCAACCAATCTCCCATGTCGATCTCTTCTCATGCTACTTACTGCACGAGTTTTGGCCACTGAATGGTTTTCCTTCTTTCTTTTTAAAGCCTCCTAATTTAAAGGTAATACAAAGTTTTGGTATGGGGTCATGAGTTTGGTTCAAATGAACATATTGGAAGCATAAGCGATCCTACAATATTCAGTGATCGTTGTCGCGGTTGAAATCGAGTCTAAAGTTATGATTGTAAATAATAAACTCTTTATGTTGTATAGCTTCTTCTTAAGGTCAAGGTATTAATTGAGCTATAAAACAATGCTTATTGACTAAAATCGACCGATTAGCTATTCCGGTTTGGAAATTATATATCATAACTAAATATTCTAAGATTTCCATGATTGCAGCTACACTCTAAAAACTGAAAAGTTAAATCACCATTTAAAAGGGCCAAGGAGTGACCACTCTTTCAAAATGGTAGATTAACACTTTGAACATGCTGGATCCAACACTATAAAGGTTGAATCTAGCAGGTTAAAAGAAACAATCTGACATTTTGAAAGAGTGGTCACTCCTCGGCCCTTTTAAAATTGACATTTAACATTTCAGTTTTTAGAGTGTACCACTGTATACGGCCGTAGGCGCTAAATCGAAATGTATCAAAATTTACCGGGAGCACCGGTAAATTTGTTTATTCAATTTTTTTCGAAAATAAGCAGAAGTGTTTTAGGGGCTAAATTTTCTGCTTATAATACATCCACAGGGGCATCCAAATATATCAAAATTGTAAAGAATCACTATCCACCCAATTTTCAAATTTTCCCAAAACTTTGTATTACCTTTAATGATGAAGATATGGAACATGACGGTGGTGATGTCTTGATGCATTATGGCATGACAGTTTTGTGAGGAGGAAAAAAGGAAGAAATAAATGTTACTGTTGAACGGGGGGGGGGGGCGGAAGAAAAAACACTAAAAACAATGACAACGGATTAATAAGCGTACGTTTCCAATATTGAAGGGGGAGAAAAAAAAGTTGCCACGAAGAGGTGTATAATATAGATCAGGGCAGCGTTTCACGAAACCATCATGAGAAAAAGTCAGCGGACAACCCATTGAGACGCGTGTATTAAAAATAACAAGTGTTTCAATGGGATGTCGATGAACTTGTCTTTTGGGTATTTTTTTGGCATTGCTCTTATAGAGGAGTCGGTCTCTTTGCTGCTCGAACTGAACTCTGTGCTCTCCTCGTCATGCTCATAATTTGCAAATTTAGGTTTGTCGCCCTCTGTCGATTTTAAGAGAGCATTCTTCGCTGTCGCCATTTTATTCACTTTCTAGTAATTTTTACTCTGAACAAAGTCACAAAATTCAGCAAAATGGCGGCTAGGAGGGTCGGAAAGTCTGTTGTAGACTGGGCAGCTTTCGTAGAAAGAGTTCCACCAAACCAGAAGAGCCAATTTAATAGCTTGAAGGGTAAATTCGACGCCTTGAACGTCAGGTAAATCTCTCTTATGAAACCTCGACCTAGTTCATTTTTCCTGTCCCACTAACTGGCTTTGGTGTTGGATCCTAGGAAGGTTTTTTTTTTCTTTTGCGAATTTGATAGGGGCATCATTCATGGCCGGTATAGCCATGATTGTCTTTACATTTTATTATCCTTATTTATATGATATTATAATGATATTGTCAATTAATCATTGGTGTGTGTGTTCAGTGTTTATTAGAATAAATGTGATCAACATTTTAACAAATGCAAAAGAACAAAATGAAAGAAAAAAAAGTAAGTTTAAGTTGACTGTTTTCTTTTAATTTTATCTGTGATTTCTAATTCTTCTATGTCTTGTCTGAACAATCTGATACTTATGTATGTATGCTTGCACTTGTATTTACGGGTTTTTATGTGTGCACTGCATGGTAAATCAGGCATGGATCAAGGTTTTTTACTTTTCTCCACACAAATTGTAGCCGGGTAGTGCACCGAAATTAACAGATTCCGCACTCGCGACTCACGGCTCTCATAGGTAAAACATTTTACAACAACACCTCTTCCTCCACCGCCCACAACGGTTTGCTTCCCATGCCCTGTGTACAGAGTTTAACAGTTCCGCATTGATGCCTCTAGCAGCTACACCTGCATGCGGACAATCCATTATATGCATTCATGAGGCAGCCGAGGGTCGAGGGCCAAGCAACACATAAATCGCATATGCATAAATCTCTTCTTGCTAGGCAAATTCATGCAAAAAAATATATTAAAAAAACTGACTTGAAAACACATCATACAATTAGTCTGAACCGAGTCAGGAGCAAATTTGAAGAAATTATATTTTTAAATGTTGTAAAACCAAAGATATAAGAAGAAAACTGACCAAGTATCTGTACTAAAAATCGTACATGTAAAATTGGTCGTATACATTCGACAGCTGAAAATGACGCGCACGGTTGCATTACGTGCGTTCTCGAATCCAAAATCATACCTCACACACACACTCTCGCCATACCGCGAATGGTCCGTCGTGGGGAGCTAGCCGGCTGAGAGTTTGCAGCGATACCAACGCAGCCGCGGAGCTCCGCAGAGCGCCATTTTAGCGGGACTCGGAAACAGGCCTCTCGCCAAGAAATTAAAAACGCGTGGCGCGGCCCGAGGGAAAATTTGACCCCCCCCCCCCCCCACCAAAAAAAAAGTTTTTTTTTTTTTTTTTTTTTTTTTTAATTTTAATTTAAATTTATTTTTTACATGTATTACAAGTAATTTGATGAATTTTTAATACCATACCTGCCAACCCTTACGAATAATTCAAAATATTCAGTTTTTTTGGATTTCTAGGACCAGGAAATCCGGAATATTCTGATTTTTTAAAATTTCGATTTTTTTTTTTTTTTTTTTTTTTTTTTTTTTTTTTTTAAAGAACGCGTGGCGCTAGGTCGGGCCCATCAGGAACGCGTGGCGCACGCGCCACGCGTTATCTGTGTACGCGAGGGCCATGCTCGGAAAGGTTCGCGGTGGGTAGGCAGCGGCCTAGCTTTTTGCCCAAACAACGCTAGATCTGCTGCTGGCAAAATGAAAATAACTACGATCGAGAACATCGTCGGTTTCTTAACTTTTCAGTGAGATAATTCCGTTTATTAAATATAATAAATTAAATCGACAAAGAAACCTCAGTAGAACTCTTATAACTATACAAAAGCTTGTTTATTTCTTCATTTGAAATTTTGTTTTCGACCATTTTTTCGTGCGCGAGTCAATGGAAACTATGTATTACCAAACTTTCAACACGCAAGGAACGGGGAACACTCGCGGACCTCGTAACAAATTCGTTGCAAAAAAAAATTTCAAGGGTGATTTTGAAGCAGTGTAGAATATTGGCGCTGCAATGCGCAGAAATATACTTGAAAGAAACTTAATAAATCATACCTTAATTTTCAGAAAATCGTATTTGTATTAGTGTACCTAGATGTGACTTGTTTATAACTCAGATTTTATGAAGATTTGTCGGGAAAAAATGTCATTTTTTTCCGTTTGGTGGTCATTTCTAGGCTAATATTTCAAAAGTTGCATCAGTAATGGGCCCGATGTTTCTCTTATCGTACTCGCATGTTATTTCTACATAGATTAAACATAGGATGGTTAAGGGTAAGACCAGATAACATTATAAAAAAGATATATCCTTCCACCCTCCCATATTCAAGTTTTGGGCTGATTATTGCCGACCCACCGCAGCAAGGCCATTCAGATTTTCGTACGAACGCGAAGCGCCCTCTAGTGCCCCATGAATGTGCCTATTCTTGCACTTACCCTACACACACTAGCACTTGGAAAAACTAACGTCAATAGATAAACATGTCAAGAATCTATGAAAATATTTCACTATATTTCACAAATTATACAAAATCAGTCAAATTAACTGATACAGAAAACTTTCATCGGTTGGGGATAATCATAAAATGTATTTTTTGAAGCTTCTACCAACCTTTAATTTTGTGGGCAAGATACATGTCGTTAACACATTTCATTTTGTTTCACCCTGAAGATGTAGTATATTCATAAGTCTAATGAATTATTATCATTACTATTTTCTCCAGAATGAGTCAGATGCCAGAGCAAGCTGCCACTCCCAACTGGGCTGCTTACAAAAAGACGGTACCTGTCGCTGGACTGGTCGACAAATTTGAGAAAGAGGTAAAACATTTTTATTTTCTATCTTTTCACACGGTATATGAAGTTGTATGATTGTATGTTAGTATTTAGTTAAAATGAATATGAAAGACAAAATAATATAAATAAAGATAATAGAGATAATAATAATAGTACTGGTGGTAATAATAATGACAATAATCATAAATTTAATTTTGAATAATTTATATACAAATAGAGCAAACAAATATACTCAATGAAATATGAACAAAAGCAGAAACAAAAGCCAAAATGAAATAGCACAATATGTCACTGTATGATATTTGAAATGCCAGACAGACAGACATGTAAATTGCCAATGCTGCTTGTCACCCATGGGCTTATTATTAATAATAATAATAGGTCCATTTATATAGCCCAGCCACCATATGAATAACCTCTACTGCGCTTAATACATATTAAATCCCCCGGCTGTAGCTGAGCTGCCATAATAAGGCGCTAAAGCATTCAAGGAATTTCTTCCTACTGGGTACCCATTGACTTCACCTATATGATATGGTTGCAATGATAACATGGTTGTTATCCAAGGATGATGGTTGAACTCAAGTGCTTCAGGCTTCCAGAACACTGTGATCATTTTCCTGTACATACTGCTGCCTTAATATTAAAACAAATATGACACTTATTGCATGAGTGCTTGCTAACACAAAGGTAGCATATCCTCTATCAGCCATTGACATGTTTCAAATTTTATGCAGAGAAGTTTGGAAATATCGCAAGTTTACATTTTCTGGAAAACTGACTTGAAGTCCAGTGATAGGGCTTGTCATTACGAGACTCAAATAAATAATAATAATACATTACATTTATAATGCGCTTAATACAATGTTTCTAAGCGCAAGAGAAAGAAGAAAGGATAAGGAAGGAAAGTGAGAAATACTAAAGGAACATGTTAAAAACATTGAATTACAAGTAAACGGCAAAGAAGAATATGACATTACACAAAATAAGGCCGCATGGAAATTGATTGAAATATATATTAATAAACCAGATATGGACTTATAATAAACCATATGATATATGAAAAAAAAAACTTAAATGCAAACTATTATATTCATTCAATATAAGAATTTTGCATCTTAAAATACATATCATACAACATTATGCAATAGAAATTACAATATCATTAAACTGCAATATCATTAAACTGCAAAATAAGGACTGCATCAAAATTGATTGAAATTATAAATAAACCAGATATGGAATCAGAATTATCATAAAACATGTGAAATATTCAAATACAACCTAAATACAAATTATTACATTCAATGTAATAATTATGCATCTTAAATCTTAAATACAACATTATGCAATAGAAATTACAAGATCATTAAACTGCAAGGTAGTATTAATTACGCTTAAAATAAATAACTTGGGGAGAGGGAGGGTAATGACAGTTATGGAAAGAGGTGGGTTTTCAGGAGAGACTTAAATGATTCTAATGTAGGGGCTTCTCGTATATAAATGGGGAGATTATTCCATAACATGGGGGCAATAACTGTAAATGAGCGGTCTCCGTAGCGTGTCTTGGTGCGAGGTCCAGGTAGCAGTTGAAGGTGGGCAGTAGCATGGGAGCGTAAACGTCGAGATGCAGAAGAAGCTAATGAGGATCGGAGTGAGATGAGGTTCTGTAGGTATGAGGGGGCTTGGTTGTGGATAGCTTTGTAGACAAGGAGGAGGATTTTGAAGACAATGCGTTCCTGTATCGGTAGCCAGTGAAGAGACTGGATGATTGGGGTAATGTGTTCGGATTTCTTGGTACGTGTGACTAGTCTAGCAGCAGTATTCTGGATGCGTTAAAGGGGTGCAACGTGGGATTGAGGTAGACCGGCTAGAAGGCTATTACAATAATCGAGGTGAGATGAAACGAATGCATGGATAAGCCAACAGCATATTATGACCAGGGCTCCAAACTAACTTTTTTCATGGGGGTCCAGATAAAGTGTTGGGGTCTATGTAGAAATTTTGAAATTCAGGGGGTCCAGACCTAGATTTTGAGCGCCCATGTGTTCCTGCCCCTATACAGTAATTAAAAAAAAATTGGGGGCCAGACCTAGATTTTGAGCACCTACGTGTTCCTAGGTCTATGTAGAAATTTTGAAATTTAGGGATTTGGGGCACCCAGGTGTTCTGGGTGCCCAGTTGAGGGTCGAGCCATGTTATGAGTGTTGTACAATTCATTGCGTGATTCTCTACTCTGTTTACCAGAATATCTTTTTTATATTAAGAAAAAACCTTGTACGCGGTAATGAGATGAATTCATTTGCCCAACCCCATGTTGGTATTTCTTTCTCCTTGTAGTTCAGTGCACTGAAGGTTCCATACCCAGCTGATACACAGTCTGATCACATCAACACGCAGGAGAAAGAAATGGTAAGCCTTCAAAAAAAATATTAATAAAATCAAGTTTATTTCATCTGTTTGCAGTCAAAAGGGCACAAACGTGTGTACTCTTTACACCCTCTGGGCTCTGAGCAGAGGATTTGTGAGTTATATTTTGTACAAATGCTCAGAAATATAAGAAAGAAATCAGTGAAAAGGCAATGCAGAAGGTTGTAGATTTAATCACTTTCAATTGTGCTAGAAAGTTGCTTGACCTTGAATTTGCCATTTGACCTTCAGAAGTGTTGTCACTATAAAAATCTTCAATGTAGCAGATAATGGATAATCTTCTCATACTATGAATGGAAGTGTGATGATTAGGATTTATTTGACAAAAATATACAGCTCTTTCCTCTTAATCAAAATTAGAAATTATGTTCTGAAGATTATGCAGACATCACACACACTATTTAAAAACCTGATCTGTTTCACTTCGTTAATGTCAATTTCACAAGTAGATGCACATTAATGATTTGTTATGTGCTGTTAATCTCACTCTCTCTCTCTCTCTCTCTCCTTCATTTTTCAATGAGGACTTTGAAAATGTTGATGCACTTTAGTATTGAGCATTGAATTTTTTTGCTTGTTTATTTTCCAGGATGTGATGGCAGCCGACTTCGTCAAGGCTTCAAATGAGCGCATTGCAAAATACACACAAGAGGTAAGATACATACTGCTCCTTACCCTCTCCAAATAGATTACAAAACCATTTCACTTTTAAACTGTGAAAATATGTCAGATAAGAAATACTGCCTTATGATAATATTGTTCATTTGTGTGGATAAGATTGAATGGATTATGACCATAACATGTTATAGTTGCAACACATAATCTAATAAAACTTTGCATCATTTATAGTAAACTACCTCGTAATTCACGGATCATCTCCTTCTTGAGAAGCTGATAGAAGTGTAGTTAAAATCAAGTTTCTGAAATCACCAATCTCTAATTTAGAAGTTGTTTGTTTGACGATGATTGTTAAATGACTTCATTATTTCACTGAAATTAAAATTAGAAAGATGCTTGTTACACTATGAATATGACTGACAAAGAAAGCGGACAAAATATACAGTTCCTCAGGGAGACAAAGGAACATCCCTTCACTGCTATTATGTAAAAATGTGTAGAACAGGTGTCACATGCATATTCACTTTTTACATAATAGCAGTGAAGGGATGTTCCTTTGTCTACCTGAGGAACTGTATATTTTGTCCGCCATGTTCATAGTGTTACCAGGTCATGTTTTCATGTAGCCATTGCAAGTACAAGTTTGCTGACCTTCCATTGAAACACACATTAAAAATAGCAAACGGGGCATTGCAGGGGATTGTTGGCAAAGTGGTGTTTGTGTCGGTTTCATGGATGCGGTTCTTTGTCTGCAACTTGCTCATTGACAATTCTTTCCTCTGTTTGCCGTCTCCCCCCCCCCCCCCCTCTCACAGTTCAACAAGCTTGAGAGCATGATACCCTTCGAGGAGCTGACGATCGAGGAGTTTGACGAGATGTTCACAGAGGGCAAGAAGATGAAGGAGAAGTACCCATGGTGGCCACACGTCAACCTCGCCGAGTTATAACCTCAACCTAGACCAATGATATCTTAAAATGCTATAGAGAATTATTTGAGCATGTATGCTTTGCCATTTCCTGAAAAAGCCCCAATTTATTTCTCAGAGAGGTCCAATAATTTTCGGAGTGAGCTCTTTGTGTCCCAAAGAATTGTCCAAACAACTTATTTTTGGGATTTACATGTACATAACAAAGTGCTGTGGACGTGTAGTTTGTACTTCCCTTTGTACTGCACATTTTAAAGAGTTTTTTGATGGATGGTCTACTTCTGATAGATATGTACAATGTAACATTTTGTCTCCGATCTTTTACAATCTCACATGCTTTGAAAAAGATCAGATAGTAATATGGTCAAGATCTTTGTGCATAGACCATGAGTGAATAACTGTATTCCTTTAACAAAGTCTCATTCTTTATACTCCATGGCCTCCTTCATTATGGTCCAAAATGATTGAGAACATGATTCAAATTAAATCTCATTCTGTGTAATTTACTGTGGCTATCCCCAATATTTGTAGATGGTTGCAGATTTGGAATGAAAGCATGAGGACAGAGGGAATGCTTGTTACATTGAGAATGTGTCTACATATTTTATTCAGTATTGGAATAAAGCTGATATAACTTGAAAACGATATTGACCTGATTTATGTATTTATTTTTAATGTGTAGTGAAAGACAAACAAGATAAGTATTTAATCTTCTCTGTATTCCATTTACTCCTACCAGGGTACTTGTTTTCATTTTGATAGTGCCAGGCACCATCTCAAAATATTAAGAATGTGATGAAATTAAGTTCTGAAACTTTAGATACCGATTTGTGTGGTCACATATTCTGCGGCTTCTTTCTCTATACATTTCCAGATGGTGTTTAAAGACAAATATCCATTGTAATCTACCAACATCATGCACTTTCATAAATTCTCACAAACATAAATCAACTGATTCCATGCTGCTTCCAAACCAACCGATTCTTGGCCATTCCTGGGGGATGTTTCACAAAGACCAAGATCAACTTTAAGTTGGACTTAACTATGGCAGGCCGATCATGCTACTGTTTGCTCTCACCATTAATATCTTTAGATAATATTTTTTCCTTCAATAATGAATTATCAAAAAAGATAAATTCTGTAAAGTTGTGACCATGATTTGTACGTCCCTTGAGAGACAAATGCCAGTAAATGGTTAATGCAAACGGTGGCATGAAGTCTAACTTAAAGTCGATCTTGGTCTTTGTGAAACACCACCTAGGTAATATAATATTTTGTTTGATCCAGTACGTCTGGTGTCAGTGTTGGTGTGACTGCGGAATAATGCTCGCTGATCACATTTTGTGACGCGATTTCCAGCTCGAGGTACAACTCTAGCAGGACACATTCATTCATGTTCATGCCATCTGCTGAGAATATGAATTCATGAAATTTATAAAAGCATTAAAAATAAACAGACTGAAGAATTGTACTAACAAGGAATACAAAATTATGTAATATATCATTTTATATGGACACATTTTAATTTATAAAAATTGCATACATATTTTCAGTTCACTAGGCATTATTATAACGATTGTACTACGTCCTTTTAATAATTGCACAGATGCATACCTGTACTATTCATACCCATGAGATAAACAATCATTAACATTTTTTTTCAATTCTAACTTCTCTTATTGCATGGTGTTAAAAACTATTTAGTGAACTTGATAATGTACATTACAGGATACTGACACTAAGTGTCGCGCTTGATAAAATCCTTCAAAGGGAAATAATAAAAATTACAAATGTGACGAGTCGGCTGGAGGAATCATGTTTTTTTGTAAAGATGAAGGACAATACATACAACACGTTGGATATAAAACTATGTACAAATACGAAGAATCTAGAATTAAGGCATGTTGTTGTGAACTATTTCAAGTTTTATAAGAAGGCACTCCTAACAACATCAACGAAAAACTCCAAAGAATAAGTGTAGGTATGTTGAAAGATGACATCTATTCATGCCTCTTGATCTACAATATTCCTTACGAAAATGTAGAAGAGATACATGTATATAATTCAAGAAATTCTTTGTATGATGTGCCGTCTTTTATCATGCATGGGAGCGGCCATTTACAATGTGACGTGGTGGTTTTGGTGGTCTCTGAGCCAGGGAGGGGCAGGTTTCGATAACAGAAAATGTTCAACTCTAAATGCATGTAAAAGGCTCTTGTCACCAGTTATCCACTTTCAGAACTCTAAAGACATACATATTTCAGATTGCTTACAATAAGTCACTGCTTTTTTGTCTTTAAAATCATGAACAGACAATTTTTTTGTAGTTTTTCAGTCTCATCAGCGCCTTTGATTAGGCAACTAGATAATGGCGCTTTATAAATTCCTGGATTGGATTGGATTGGATAATCCTAATACAAATTCATAAGATATAAAGCTCTCAAAATATTAACAAGATGATTGCAAAAATGTCCGTCGGCTTAATGTATTTCTATGTACATCGACATGTGTTTGTTCTTGTAACTTTTTCTTTGAAATTTACCGGTATATAAATTTCATTTCCAAAACTCCAGTTACCGGTAATAGATACACAGTAATGTTCATGTGTATGCAGGGACAGCTGGTTATGTATTCACCATGCACGAAGCTTGGAGTTCCTGGTATCATGCAAATTAAATACATGATCAGCTAGCCCTGCGTAGCTAAGGTGTGCTCAAAACATTACTGTGGAATGTCCTTAGAGTTGGATAGATGCCTAAGTACATTTATATCTCATCTAGAGGGATACGTTGCTTGAAATAAAATAGATCTGCTCCTTAGAATCGCTATCCTTTCCACACTGCTCATCCGGTCAGGTTGACATCTGAGTGTTTTCTGAGGAGTTTCTGCGTCCGCCGACACACGATACAAGGACAGTCCATGAGGGCGCTATCACCTGACCTGTGACCCTGGATGAATGGAAAGGTCAGAGTTGGAAGGTCAAAGGTTAGTTTGGGGGTGGTAATGGTCCATTTTTCGAATACCTGTAAAAAAGGCCACTACAATTAGAAATAAAATTACAGCCATGAAAAGGGTTTCATGTCTTATACTATTGATCAAGAGGCTTTTATCTGAGTTGATGGGCTATGAGTAAAATTGTCATACATCTGACAGGTTTTATGAAGCCTTTAAAAAAATATATATTAATGTATAAAGACCATGTTTACAGCAAGAAAACTTTCATGAATCGCACAAATTCAGTCCTATGTTGGTTGTGAATCTTTTATTTTGCAGCATGAAACTTTCATCAATCTACATCTCTCTTGAGATGCGTGAACATTTCATGCGTGTGAATCTTTCTGGTTGTACACTGATGTGTTTCATGAAACTCAGCGCCTTTCCATTATACCTCTACATTAAAGAAAGGCATTATATAAATTTGGACCTCTTAAAGCCCCACTGCACTACTTATAGCTACTTGCGCCCTCTATATAGCAAACAATGCCTACCGTAATCGGTGACCATTGGTCCCCCATGATCCCCTTTTCTTATGTAAATTGAAAGCTGATTTGACGAGATAACCACCTGTCAGTGACCATGCAGGGAGGTCTAATCCCTCCTGGCCAAACTAGGCCGCTTATATCAATTTGGACCTCTTAATACTCACCCTAGTCCTATGATTCTTGGTAGCTTGGGCCAGGACCAGAATCTCTGCCTTGACTTGGACTGGGTTGAGAAGCGCTGGTCTAACTTTGAGCTCTTTCTCCTCAGGTAAATTCCTGTCAATATGGGGAGGGTGAGAAATAAATTCACAGGTTACTCACTCATATCAGATAAACAGTCAGATATATATATAGAGAGAGAGAGAGAGAGGGGGGGGGGGGGGGAGGGAGAGAAAGCAAGAGGGATTGAGAGAAAGAGAGATATAAAGAGAAAGAGAAAAAGTAAGAGAGAGAAAATAGTAAGGGAGCTGGTGAGAGAGAAAGAGAGAGAAATTAAGAGAGGGAGAGAGAGAAAGAGAAATGTTATATGGTCTGGATTGGAACCATATTAACAGCATGTTTGCACTCTGTGGACATGTATCCAATTTCTCACTCTATACCAGGAAGAAGAACAGACTTGCATGTACATGAGCATGATGGTGAAAGGTTAAATTTGCTACATGTCCATATTGTGTCTTCATTTTAGCAAAACTCCCCAAAGAGGGTACACAAACTTTGTAAAACTTCAAAAGCAGAAATAACAAAAATTATAGAATTTTCAGACAGTATGCAGTCTATAGTTTTTTATAATCTTTAAAAAGTTAAGGAATTTCAAATCATTCTAAATCTTATAACAATATTGAAATTCTGTCTATATCTTCACAAACTAGATGTTTGTAATGAATTTAGAAAAGAAGAGCAATGACCATTTTCATTTCTTTAAATTTTACACAGATATCATACATCCATCAATCAATACAGTCCTTAATCTTTCAAGTATATCCTCTCAAAAGCTACACATTTCTATACAAGAAATTTGTATTAAATGTACAACTGACAGGGGGGGGGGGGGCGTGTTTCACAAAGACTAAGATCAACTTTAAGTTGGACTTAAAGTAGACACACAAAGAATCAAAAGTGTTTAGAATTGATGCAAAACTCATATCATTGCGAAGGGGAAGCCTTACTGATCAAATACAACAACTCTCCTCTTCAAAATATGTTTCAGGCCCGCAGTAATCAACTCTCAAAAATGTTAGTTTTGAGATCCAGATTTTCTGCCTTCAGCGGTCCTTTGTAGAGCGTCAATATTTGTGACGTCACACGCGGGACACGGCTGGCTAGCTGCAGACTAATACACGCGCGACTCCGGTATGCGGCCGGTACCGAGCTGTTTGTCTAGAGTGTGACGTCACTATTCAGAGCTCGCTACGCTCGTGTGTTTGGCTTACGTTCGGGGGCGCTTGGGGGTCTAAGAAGGGTCTTGAAAAATTGCATTTTACGCCTTTCCATGATATCTATATGATTTCTCAGCAAATTATTCGTGTTTTTCAAGAGAAAATCTTTCCATCCATATGTAATTTGTTCTAATTATCAGTTGTTAGTAAATTTTCTTTGTGTAGCTCCTTTAACTATGGCAGGCTGTTCATGCCACTAGCTACTATTAGTTTCTCAAGGGACATATAAATCATGGTCACAATTCTACAGAATTTACATCTTTTTATAGTTCATTATTAAAGAAAAAATATTATCTAAAGATCACAATTGAGAGACCAATAGTGAGAGCAACCAGTGGCATGAACGGCCTGCCATAGTTCAAGTCCAACTTAAAGTCGATCTTAGTCTTTGTGAAACACCCCCCGGTCTTCAACTTACTTTGCAGTCTGCATGAGCTCCAGGGTGATCCTAGCCAGCTCCATCAGAGCCAGGGAGGTGCTGTTGGAGACCTGGAGCTCCTCGTGTCGCAGCCATCCGGTCCGGGGGATGCTGATGGCCAGGGAGGGCCACATGGCATCCCACAGGTCGATCACGCTACCCACCAGCTGGAAGTAGGTGGGTCTCCAGGCTAACTTCAGGACCTACATGTATCAAAGGAACAAGGAACAGTTGAGAATGGGAGTTGTTAACATATGCATCTCACAGGTCGATCACGCTACCCACCAGCTGGAAGTAGGTGGGTCTCCAGGCTAACTTCAGAACCTGTCAAAGGAACAAGGAACGGTTAAGAATGGGAGTCGATAACTTCGTCCATCTACATATCTTCAGTGAAAGGAAGGTAGAGTCTAATCATGATGGCATTCAGACAGAATACATTTAAAGCCCCACTGCACTACCTATAGCTACTTGCACCCTCTATATAGCTAACAATGCCTAATCGGTGACCATTGGTCCCCCATGGTCCCCTTTTTCTTATGTTAATTGAGAGCTGATTAGATAACCACATGTCTATGACCATGCAGGGAGGTCTAATCTCTCCTGGCCAAACTAGTGCAAACAGGCTATAAAGGTCTTTACCACCTGCACCAACCAGCTGAAAGTAAATGTACATATAGGAGGGGCTTTCAGGCTAACTTCAGAATCTATTCAGGAAATAAGGAAACATTGTTAAATGTAAGGCAATGCTGTTTTTTGATCATTGCACTGATATGGAAATTACCCAAGCTATGCAAATTATTCTTTTGAGATATCATACAACCCATTGTATACATGTACATCGGAATGCTGATGTAAAATAACATTGTTTGTATACTTCTTTAACAAAATTTGGTCTGGAGGAAGAACACAAGGCAAGGAACAACGAGAGAGAGAGAGAGAGTAAAGTGAGAGAGAGTGAGTGAGAGAGTGAGTGAGAGAGAGAGAGAGAGGGAGAGAAAGAGAGAGAGAGAGAGAGAGAGAGGGGGGGGGGGGGATCCCACCCCTATTCAACCAAATTCCTTTCCAGCATTTCATTTACCTAGGAAGCCATAATACCCCTTCCCTCTCTACACTAGACTCTAGCTCCTCAGTCGGATGGATGCTACAACACAGAACAAATACTCTCCAATTAAAACCAGGAATGAGCTTAGATATACCTTGACTGGGAGTAGCAGAGGTGCCTGGATAGGACTGACCCTCTGTCTCCACAGAGCCACATGGAACTCCTCCACATGCTTGGGCGACTCCACATAGTGAGGCGACAGGAACGCCACGATGTGCCTTGCGTTGTCCAGCTGACGAAGCCGCTCTTGGTCGCTGGACGCATCGACTAGGACGACCACCTTGGGCGCCGTCCATTCCAGGAGGCTCTTGTAGGAGAGCGCAAACTTCTCGTCGTGCGGGTGGAAGCTGAGGAGGACCTCGCCCGTGACCTCCTGGTATTTGACCTTGTCTTGGTCGTGCTCGGAGATGAAGCACTTCGGAGGGAACACATCCTTGAGAGGCAGGGAGATGGTGTTGTATTCGTTCTTGAGGATCTTCTTCCGGTGATCTTCCATCAGGTTTTCTATGTTCAGTCGATCTGAGAACTGCAATGATGATAACAGTCTTGAAGTATGTGTACCGCTACTTCTATCTTTAAAATCTGTTTTTAAGGTACATGATGAGTTCTACATACATTTAATAAATAATAATAATAATAATAGGTTCTTGTATATCGCTCATGTCAGTCAGATTTGACCCTCCTGGCGCTCCCGATTATTACCCTGGCTTACATGAACATCTATCATATATCCATGTACAATAACTCTAAACCAAGAGCCATATAATCTATAAAATGATCATGAAACAAACAGGAATTGAACCAGAGTAATAATTTATTCATTCTTTTTTTTGTGGGAGGGGGGGGGGGGGGGTGGGGGGAGGGATGGGGTTTTGTAAATGAATGGCAAGCAGGTTGAAAGAAAGTTGCAAAGTTGCTGAGTGCAACAAAGGTCCTACATAAACTCAATATCAGAAATTGGCCCGAATTCACAAAGGAGGTTTGTCATCAAACTTAGGTTAATGTGCATCATATGACGCGTTTCAATGCGTTTCAGACCAAGGTTCACACAAACCTTGGGTCTGAAACGCGCCATATGACGCACATAAACCTAGGTTTGTCTACAAACCTCCTTTGTGAATTCGGGCCAATGAGTTAATGTAGGACCTTAAACTAATATACAATAGAGAAATGAGAAGCATGTTATACGCTTCTGTCATTATGAACATGCAAGAAACTATTCCAGTTTACCGCATCATTTTTAAGTGAGCCTTATGAAAGGTTTATTGTCACACAAGTGAGGGATATATTGGCATTAAAGCATTACAAAATTGATAGCATGAAATTGATGCCAAACTTACTGTGGCTTCGCCGAGAAGATGAGAGAGTCCTTCCATGGAATCTGCCTTGGTATCAGTCTTCCCATGCAACCATGACACCAGACTGCTGCAGGCTGCAGCAACAGCATCTTGGAAGACATCGGGTGTGGCTGTTACCATGGTAACTTCTGAGAATGAGCATTCTTCTTTCTCTAGGTCTTCTATCCGCAGTGGTATGAGCTTCAGCTTGTCCTATCAACGAAGGAGAAAATGACAAAATGGAATTTAAATTCATGATCTGCTGACATTCTACCAGTTAAATTTTACAATCACGATCAAATTAGACATACAGTCAGATCTGTCTACAGCAACCGCCCAAGGGAAACACAAAAAGTGGTCTTTGAAGACAGGTTCCTTTAGTACATGTTTTAATGAGAAACCATTTTCAAGGGAAACAAAAATGTGGTCCTTTTAGAAAGGTGGTCACTAAATCAGGTTTGACTGTATTATTATTATTATTATCACATCTACACTGTATGTGCATAGGAGATGGGAGATTAGCTTGTGATGGATAGGGAGACTTGTGATTAATTTGGATCAAGTACAATTCTTTACAAGATGGGGCATAGATCTACCGGTATACAAATCTTTACAAAAATAACTTGAGTATGCTCATCGATAGTAAGGACATAATTACTTCTTTCTAAATGTTTCAACTCTAGCACAAATTACCGTTCAGTTTAGGTTTTACTAAAGGTGTGTGAGAAAGAATTCTTGAATAGGCCATACTTTGAAAGAAACTTTGTAACGTTTGGAAGAAGCTGGCAGGAATTTTTCCCTGATTTTGTAATACCCTATTTTATAATATATTGTTTGTGGATAGAGCATTTGTGTAATGGAAATGGCACAATGCAAGTAACAATATCATCACTTGAAATGACTAGGGTAATTATAAATATGAATAATCATTGCTGATACACAAAAAACATATAGGTTATAGCAAATTCATCAACATTATCGTATTATCTATGTGACCATCTTTACCTGAGCCAAGTGTTTCATCTGCGCAAGGCTATATTCCTCCTGGCACACAGCTGATCTGAGGTAGTTATTAGAGAGTACAGCAAGCATAGATCTGGAACCATCTATGGAGTGGTATAGGGTCTGCTGCCATGCATGACCTGAGAGCACGTCAAATGATCATAAATAGGAAGAGATATAAGTTAGAAATAATGCTTTCAAAATCTTGTCTTAAAGCCCCACTGCACTACTTATAGCTACTTGCGCCCTCTATATAGCAAACAATGCCTAATCGGTGACCATTGGTCCCCCATGGTCTCCTTTTTCTTATGTTAATCGAGAGCTGATTTGATGAGATAACCACCCATTAGTGACCATGCAGGGAGGTCTAATCCCCCTGGCCGAACTAGTACAGACGGGATTTAAAGAAATACAAACTGAAGAGTTTTATAAATGTATAATATAATCTTAGACAACTATTTAGGACAACAATCCTCTCGGCAACTACATCCACTGTAACAATAATGCCCTCCCCCCACCTCAAGACAAATACCCCTTGAGGAACTGTAAACTCAACTATCAATGTCAAATTCCTGCCTCCCCATCCAGGCAACTAACTTCTAATTCAATCATCTCATTCTACATTTAATCTATCATAATTAAACATGAGGCATGGACTGGTACTAACAATGTACATGAGTTGCATAGTAATGGAAGGGGCGCTATACACCTGGGGGGAGTTTCACAAATTTTGTCATCAGGGACAAATTACAGTTGTTGTTATAAGCTTCTAAAATCCTTGCTTCTGATTGGTTATCAGCAGATTTGTCACTGACTTTTGTAATTTGTCATTGAAAAAAGGTTTGTGATCTCATGAAAAATTCTTCCCTGTATTTAATCTATTATCATCAAACATACCACGTTACAAATTTACTTTTTTGTAATAGTTCATTGTTGAAGAAAAAATGTGGATTTGTGACCATGATTTGTACGTCCCTTGAGAGACAATACCAGGAATGATTAGAGCAACCAGTGGCATGATTGGCCTGCCATAGTTAAGTCCAACTTAAAGTCAATCTCAGTATTTATTAAACACCCCCATGATCTATGCTAATTCTCTAACTGGGATTCTTGCCTGTCTTGAGCTCCTGGATGTCATAGAATATCCTCAAGCTCGGGTCCAGCTCCTTAAGCACACCCACAATGTGGGTTGCAGCCTCTGAGTCACAGTGAGAATAGGAGACAAAGACGTCATAGCAGAAGGGATCCTCCTCCTCTTCCACCGGTGTGCTGGTCGCACCATCACCTGAGCTATCGTCCTGGGTGGAGGGTGGCAGAGCTTTGATGAGCTGCTTGCAGGTGTTGGAGATTTGTACCTCAGGATCAGCTCTATAGGAAAAGGAAGACATAGAGGATTTGGCTACCTTGCGATTCTATTTATTGCTCAAGGGTTAAACCATCTCATTACTGGAAGCTTAACACATACAGGCTTGGGGGAGGGGGGGGGGGGGGGGATAGATAATTTGCATCAGCATCTCTGAGTAACAAGTTACCCTTTTCTCTTCAAACTGTCAAAGCCATACTTAAGACCCATCTTATGCTTGCTGGTTATAATTTAATTTACATTCTCAGAGTTCAACTTTTAGTTCATTAACTTTTTTTACATTTTTATTGATTTACTTTGGAGTTTTTTCATTGAAAATGAAATGGCGATATCAACATTTTTTCGATGCAGTGGCTTACTTGGTGTTTTCAACATGACAGAAATTCAGAAATAAGAGATACTAGTACAATGCAGAAAAATCATTTCAAAAGGACAATCCAATTAAAACAAAGTTAATGATTAACAAATTTTTGTTGTTGCTCACCTACAGTCAGAGTACTGGACCAAGCCCATGTATGTTGGCAAGGTAACGGTTGCTATGTAGAGCGGAGCTAAGATATCTCTGTAGGATTGTCTGTTGCAGCAGAGGGCGATGTTGTACTGCTCCAGGCAGTCTGGTGAGCCGAGGTAGTTTGGACTTAAAACTAGAAAAGAAAGTAAAATCAATTTTCAAAAAAATTCATTAGACTTACAATTAAATGCAATGTCACTTTGCATTCTAAATGTCTTCCATGATCTAAGAAAATTATACATCAAGTAAAAACAGCTTTTATTTGCCAAATTACAATGTTATTACCTTCAAAATACTTTGTTTTGTACAGTTGGAAAGCAATCTACATCTTCCAATAAACAGAACAAAGAATGTTTTGGAGAATGACGTTTAATATGTATCATCTTTATTGATGGCAATAAAAGAATTGAATTAGTCATGATCTATGTCCTTTGGTCAGGTAGTATACATGTATGACTATTGTTCAGATACACAAAGATCAAAGACAATACATGACCAACAACTACCATTTACAAAAAACATGATGTAAAAAGGGTGTAGTTTACAAGACCAAAAGAGTGAACAAGGACGAAGCTTGGAAAAGTGCTTCACGATGATTTTACATCACAAGGAACGATGCAGACCCATTCCAGTGTTTTAGTTATCATGGATAGCAGTAATGAAATGGATCTGGATATCAAAAAGTAATGTCAAAACACTTTTCAAATTTTGTTGTCCCTATTCATTCTGGTGATCCTATTCATCCCACTCTGATTGATTGAGAGCTCTCATTTATTTCTTCCGAAATGTACAATTAAAAAAAAAAATTAACAGTATGTCATGCATAATTTCATGATTAAATCAATATATTTGATAACAGAGTAATACATACATATGAGCTAGTAATACATATAAATACAAAGATATGAAAGAAAAGGGTGTCCTGAAAAAAGCCTCAAGGGCTTGTTAGGAGGGGATTACCAGAGCCAAAAAAGAAAATAAAAAGAGAAGATATATATACCCGTGATGACCCTGGCACTTTTGGTCATGACCGCATAGATGTCGTTCTGCCATATGGCATCCTCATCAAGCTTCTGGTTTGATAGGTAGATGCGGATGTCGGGTTTGATGGTCCGTAGTGCGGTCTGGATGTGGTCTACGGAGGACTGGTCCTTGGGACTGAAGGACATGTAGATATCATAGTCTAGCTTCACTTCCTGGGGTGAGAGGTGAATGGTAGAGAATATGGAGTAATAAGATGGAGGGAGAGAGAGAGAGAGAGAGAGAGAGAGAGAGGGGGAGGGAGAGGGGAGGGAGGGAGGGAGGGAGGGAGAGAGAAACAGAGAAAGAAAGATAGAGGAAAGGGAAGGAGAGAGAGAGAACAGAGAAAGAGAGAGCGTGAACAGAGAGACATAAATTGAAAAGTGATATATGCAGACAGAAAAGGGAAATGAAAATGGACGAATCCAGGGCAAAAAGGGTACATGTATGTACAAACGGGGGAGAAAGAGATATAATCACTACTACCTCTTTTTCTGTATAATTACAACTTGATTCATTATCAATTCTTCTATAAACCTTGTTTCTTATGATTAATTCAACATTAATTTTTTCCAATGCACACATCTGTTTTGTGGTAGATCAGCAAACATTATCTAAACCATATTCCCAATGTGTTATAGAAAGCTAAATTTACTCTGCCCTTTGTAGTTAACCCCTCCCCTCCTCCCCCCTCACCCTCCCCAATAAAAAATCCTGATTTTATACCTTTGGAATGGGGCTCTTGGTTTCCAGTCTCTCTTTGAGTTGAGAGAAGAGAGTGAGGATCTGGGAGCCATCACCTTTCTGAAGGATCATAGATGCAGTGGTTCTACTCAGCACCGTGGAGTAGATCACAATCTTAAGGAGACGGAGAGGAAGGCCAGCTTTCATCCAGTTGACGGCGTTTTCCACCATTCCTTGCAGCATCTCGCACTCGTCACAACCCTATATATGGCAATTGTATTTCAAAGAGATGATATCATTAATATTCTAATTGATGGGTGATGTGTTCTGAGGGGTGTTTTACAAAACTAGCCATCAGTGACAAATGACGGTTTTTGTTATAAGCTACTGAAATCCTTGCTTCTGATTGGTTATCAGCAGATTTGTCACTGATTTTTGTCATTTGTCATTAAAAAAAAATCTTTGAGAAATGGGTCCTAGGTCAATATGCTTCCTTTCTACTTTTGAAAGAGGAAACTGTGAGCATTAGTCATACTGTCAACGGAAAAGCACTGATATGATGTCAATGGCTTCCCTATCAATATCTAAATTAACTTCTACATCATGACAGGGGACAAAATCAAATCAAATCCTGTTAACAACTGTAATCATAAGTTTGAAATGCGCATTGCTAAATGCACGAAAGAAACAGGTACTGTAGGGTTATCTGTAATATTTGGCCGTATGAATTAAATTGTCCCATAAATTCTACAATAACAATGACAGATTTTCACAGTTCTTCAGATCGTTGCAGGTTGTATGTTGCAGGGGTGATAGTGAGCACTGAAAAAAAAAAGGTTTTTGTTTTTTCTTAACCCATCCCCTGCCTTGAGTAAAAAAAAAAAAGGATTCGCAGAAACAAAATGGCATCTGACAATATTCCTCCCCCTCCTTTGGAGTAAGAAAATTGGGGAAAAATAGGGGATTTTTTAATATTTTTAAATCAACAAAAATATTGGGGATTATTATTTTTTTTTAAATTGGGAAACCGATTTACATCGGGTAATTATCAGGCCTGATGTTGACAACATCTTAAGACATACCTGACTCCCGGAATTGAGTAGGGGTGTGATAACAGTCCCATCTTGATTGTTGAGTATAGGAACCAGACACCGGAATGCATGGGAAACCAACTCAGAGGGGCGTCCTTTTGCCCCCCTGTTCGGATCATAGCTCCTAAATTTCAAACAGCACAGAGTTGTTGAATGTATAGAAAGAAAAACATGTACCAGTATACCATATCAACGATTAATTGCTCTTCATGTCTCTAACCAAGAGGGGTGTCCATTTACCCCCCCCCCCTTCGTATTGTATCTAATGAAATTCAAACAAAAAACAGAATAGTTTATAATTTGAAGGAACACAAGGCATGAGATTAATTACTTCATGTTGATATACATCACTTTCAAGTGATTATGAAAGCAGCAGAAAAATAGTAAGGTGGAAAACATCTATGGTATTAAGTTGACAAGCAAAATAGATCTGTATATGTTCTTCAGGGCATTACATGTATATATGTCTAAACATAATACGGTGTCATGTTCAGCTAATCATAGGGGGCATGCAGAACCTGTAACAATGTCCCAGCTAGTCATTCATACAGCCAGTCACACCCTTCTGGAGGGGAGGGGGGGGGGGGGGGGGTAGGGGGCACACAACTATTCAATGAGGGCGCACTTACCAGGGGTGATAGTGAGCACTTTAAAAAAATAGTTGTTTTTTCCCTCAACCACCCCCCCCCCCCCCCCGCCCCCCCTCCCCCCCCCCCTTAATTGCTAAAAAAAGATTCAGAAAAAAAATGGCATCCTTTTGAGTAAGGAAATTGGGAAAAAATCTGGAAAATAAGAGGAAAATCTAGAAAATCGGGGGAATTTTTTTTTTTTTAAATCAGGTAATCATCAGGCCTGACTTACGTTGCACCAGAGAGTATCGTACTGCCCCTGGTCTCAAAGCAGAGCAGTCTCTTGTAAGGCAGGTGGTCCGGGAGTGGTTTGGTCCACCAGCAGGAGTAAAGATCTTGAAGGTCCTCTTCCTTGTGAGTCCTGGCCAGCTGATTGACATCAATGTCCCTCTGCCTGTAGAGGGCGCCCATCACCCCAACGCCTTTACTATAGCAACCTGTACATGTATGATACAGCAATAAACTACCTCAACTGTTACATTACAAAAATCCTCTTTAAGTTTGGTTCCTTTTGGGCTCCTTTGTAAAAGAGGCTGCCATACAAGGCAAAAGTTCCTATTGTTAAGACTCTGATTGTGTAATTAGCAACTTATACAACACACAAATTTGGAATAAAACTCCCTAATGATCATCTTTTACCATAGCAACCTGTACATGATACATCACTATAAACTGCCTCAACTGTTACATTACAAAAAAAATCTTTAGGACTGTCAATACCCATTCAAGTTCTTGTTAAGATTGGCTCGACCTTCTGGCTCTGTTCTGAAAGAGGCTGCCATACAAGGCAAACGTATCTGGACACCTACCCCCTAGACACCCATCCCCCGGATAACCATCCCCAGTCAACTACCCCCTGGGACAACCACCCCCTAGGACAACTAACCCCCAGGACCCTACCCCCGGACAACTACCCCCCCAGAAAATAACCCCCTAGGGGGTAGTTGTCCTAGAACCCAAGGCAAAAGTTCCTATTGTGTATGAAGACTCCGATTGTGTAACTAGCAAATTATACAACACAAGAATTTGGAATAAAACTCCCTAATGATCATCATCTTTTTAGTTTACCTTTCTGCCTGGAAAGCAATCCTTCTTGAACAAGACTTACGCTTTTACATTCTATCCAAAGGGACTTGCATGGTAACAGAGAATGAATGCTTTACCAAAAGGGAAAAGGCACTAACGTGTCAACTTTGTTCTGATCCCAGGATCCTCTAGTGCCAAGACCACTGCTCTACACTGAGCCATCACTAATCCTCTGGTACACTTCAGAAAATGTATCATTATTGCCTGAAATACTTCTTGCCAGTTTTGGCCTTTAATCGCTACATGCATAACCATGCATTGATGTAACATGTGTACACCCACTGGGCACACCTATAATACATGTGAGGGGGAGAAGTGGGGGATGTACGTGGCTCCGGACTTTATACTACCTGTAGAAGGATGAATTCATGATTGGAGGCTTTTCGTAATGGATGATTGAAATGCGAGAGGCAAAGGCCATGGCAAAGGGAGACAGGTTGTAGTGTTATTCTCTTCACTTTGCCTCCCCCTCTCCCTTTCTCTATTTCTCTCTCTCTCTGTCCGTTTCTCCTCTTTTTTCCTCACCATTTGATTAGCAAGGCATGTGTCCAAATCAGCTACATGTATGCCACGTATGACATTAGCCTTATTAAAAGGATTGGGTATGTTTGTCTAAGATTCTGAAATAAAATCCTGGATTTAGCTCAGGCTGCAATGATAGTTATAAACCTTTAGGTCAGTCAGGAACCCCATGACTTTTACAAGCCGATTGTCTGTCTGATTCAAGATATTTATGATTGGAAATTGAAATTTCAAAAACTGTTTTCCTAACTGTTTTATAAGACTACAGTCTATTGGGGAAAATGAGTATGGTAAAACCGATCATTCAAAGTTTTTTATTTTTTTGAGGCACTTCATGATCATTTTGAAGCGCAATTTTTTTAGGTTTCAATATTACACCATATCACAGACACTGATAACACGTAGGGCCATGCATCTCAGATTTAACATTGTTAAACGATGCCTTTAATATTCAATGTGATAAATGATTGAACTATACCTCCATACGCCGAGATGAGTAGGACATCCACCTTGTCCTCTTGAGGAAGCTTGGTGATGTCTCCGAGGCACAGTTCAATCTTACACTCTCCGCTTGGTGTCACAACAGTCAGCGTATCCTTGACCAGTAGCCCCGGGATGGGTCCATCATCGTCCCTGGATGCTTGACCATCATCACAGGTGACCAGAGGTGTAGGGTTCTTCCTCCTGCCTCGTAATATACTCCTGCAATACAAATTAAGTATTGGGGGGCGTTTCACAAACTTGTCATCAGTGACAAATGACAGTTTTTGTTATAAGCTAATGAAATCCTTGCTTCTGATTGGTTATCAGCAGATTTGTCACTGATTTTCGTCATTTGTCATTGAAAAAGGGCTTTGTGAAACGGGCCCCTGTGGTCAAGAGCAAAGCACCTTCAGTCAAAACTCTTCTTCAGAGTATTTAGGAGGAAATGAATCCAAGATATCTATGTTTTCCCACATACTATAAACACAGAAGCATGTGTGTGTTTTTTAAATTGTAAATATTCACATTTTATTGTAAATATTATTCGTTTGTTTGATTGATTTTATTTCTGCGTTCAAATAACAAATACAAGATTATAAATGTTTACCTCAGTACTACATACATAGCAAATTATAAATAATATTATACAATAACCATATTAAAAAGCATACACACAAGTATAACGGATATTTGTATACATTTTTAATTAAACTAAAGAGATAAATTTCAGAACGCATGAGACCGCCATCATGACCGGTTAGACTGTAAATGGATGGCGGCCTCGTGAAAAAAAAAGAAAAAAAGCGAAAATTGAAGTATTTGCTTCATTATGGCACCTCACATTTACGCATGTAGCATGTTATTTTCCTGGGATTGATTCTAGGGGGTGCTGAAACGGATCATCACCTTAAGGTTCAAAGCTCAAGGTTCAAGAAAAGTTCATTTTGGGGTAAGTTCATTTTGGGGTAAGTCCAAGGTGTTTTGTTCCATACATTGCCAGTATCATCCAAAGTATGCCTGACAGTTCTATCAAGGTCATACTAGTAGATTTGGATTAATTAGATCAAATAAATCAAATAACAAGGGAAATGAAACTTGCTATGTTAATCATTGCTTATTTCCCCCTATTCTTGATAACATAATTGACAGCAAACAAACAAAGACATGAATATACCTTGGACTTCCCTTCATTTGATGAATATTACTGTTGAACATATTTTTAAAGGTCTCAGTCCATCGTGCTTTTCACATAATACAAAAAAAGATTCTCTATATAATAAAGAAACAAAAGAAAGCAACACAATTACTTTTTACTGATTCTCGTAACCAGAATCAAAGAAAACAAGATTAATTATAGTGGAAAAATTATCTGACTGTTTCAAATAATTGCATTAATTGACTAAGCTCTGGTTGAAAATCCCATAGAAAGAATTAGAGACCCCTAGAGACATTGAAAAAGTATATTATTAATATGTTTTCTTTGATTCTGGTTACAAGAATAAGTAAAAACTACTTACTGATCCATGATACTCTGGAGCACCAACCGCTGTTTTCAAGATGGGGGTAGAGCCTAGTAGGTTTATGAAATGTTCATAAGAGTAAAGGTGTCCACAAGATCAGTATTCAGCAATCAGGTATGATAGTTAAATCTGGAAAGAGAAGTTCAAATACCGATATGAATTTAGAACACATGTAATGCAATCTGAGATCAACAATTCATATTAATTAAGGCAATGAAATATGAAATAAATATAATGATGTGTGTGGTAGATGTTCCAACTTTAGGGGAAGAATACATGAATTACACAAAGGCAAAACAATTAATACGACTGTACATGACATTACCATATGATTACTTGTACCTAATTGACCTTCTTTTCATTAAAACAAAGCTCTAATTTGAATACAACACACCCATGCAACTCCATACCAATTCTGCTATATGTCATGAAATAGTTCCTCCAATTATGAATTTCCAGGCTTCTAAATACAATTCCTCTAATTGTGAGTTTCCAGCCTTCCGTCATGCCACAGCACTGTAGTTCAAATTGTGCTGCAGATCCTAGAGCCAGTCATAAAGTAGATTTGGGTATCTACTGGACACCGCAGACTATATAGTGTAGCAGACTTTGATAGCCGAGTTAGCAGACTACAGCTACATGTACATAAATCACATATGACAGGGCATGCTATGCAGCTAGCTGTAGTGCTACTAAATATTGTGCAATAATCACAAACACATACATGTACATATAGTCATATCCTTGTCATCACATCCCCAAACATGGTGACTCAATCTTGGCACCATGGCAGACATAATGCCTGATTATTATAATTCATGCAATGCACACAATGTCTATATATAGTTTTGTCTACCAGTAAATATAGAGTGCAGAAGTTCATGAATATTCATGTTTATTGTATGAATTATCACAAATGCAACACACTTTGATCTTCCACCAACTTCCGATGTCTGAGAATACAATAGGGCTGGATGTCTGTAACCCATAACATGTATGTACATATATGACTATAATTATGTACAGTATACTGCTACCTATAATTATGAACAGTATGTTTAAACTCAACATATTATATCATTTTACACATATCACTTATGCAGTCTGCATTAATTGGCCAGGTTAATTTACTCATAGAACTTTTCTTGTTTATATTTGGGTTTCATTTGAATACTCTGTTTGCAGACAATCAGTCTATAATTAAGTAGGGAAGATACAGATTTTACATTTCTTTATATATTTCCTATACCGTTTAAAGATTTAGAGTTTTGGATGTATTCATTAATTAGAACCTTTAATGACACAACAATTACATACTTTTACTTTCATTGAACTCAATCAAATAAGATTTGCTCACATTTCACTATAGGTTTTGACATATCAGCTTACCTGATTAGAATCAGATCAAGCCATGCACAGCTCCATGACTTCTGCATTAGGTCAGGTTGGGCCACACTGTCCAAATCACTGACAGTATACAAACTCAGCACAGCTAGACTGCTACAACCATAATAACCGGTAGTTACATGTCATTGTGGAGTTTGTCCAGGTCAAACGCAGGGTTTCCTTTTTCCTTTTTGTAGAATGCACTCATCCATGTCCATGTTGACTCATACCTGATTGTACACATCCAGCAAGCAATAGATCATTTCATAGTCTGGCTTCCAAGCTGATCTAAATCATTTGCTTTCCTAATTCTTTCTCTCTGATTTTTTCCTCCTCCTCCTCCTCTCTCTCTCTCTCTCACTCTCAATCGATAAAATAAGCTATTCTTCTTCCCTCCCTTTCTCTTCTTCCAACTCTTACTCTTCTTCCTAATCCTGCTCTTTCTCTTTTTTCCTCATCCCTTCCTCTTCCTTCAATCTCTTTCTCTTCTCCCCTCCTCTTCTCTTAGAACTTCAAACTCTTTGGCCCGAATTCACAAAGCAAGGTTTGAGCTCAGACCAAGGTTTGAGGTCAAACCTCCTTTTGTTTCGCCAAACCTTCTTTTGTTATTTACAAACCTGGTTTGTAAATAACAAAAGGAGGTTTGGCGAGACAAAAGGAGGTTTGAGCTCAAACCCGGTCTGAGCTCAAACCTTGCTTTGTGAATTCGGGCCTTACTCTTCTTCCTTATCCCACTCTTTCTCTCTTTCTCTTCTTCCAACTCTTACTCTTCTTCCTTATCCCACTCTTTCTCTTTTTCCTCACTTTCTCTTCTTTCAACTCTCGCTCTTCTTCCTTATCCAACTCTTACTCTTCTTCCTTATCCCACTCTTTCTCTTCTTCCCTTCCCTTTCTCTTCTTCCAACTCTTACTCTTCTTCCTAATCCCACTTACCTTTTTTCCTCATCCCTTCCTCTTTCTCTTCTTCCCTTCCCTTTCTCTTCTTCCAACTAGCTCTCACTCTTCTTCCTAAGCACGCTCTTTCTCTTTTTTTCCTCACTTGACAATTTCTCTGAAAAACCCTGCCCCACCCTTCCAAAACACTGATATTCTTTAAAAAATCCTGTTGCTCTGAAAACATCATTTCAGTTAAAATGTCGGAGTTGGGGATTTGAACAAGTCTTTTTGATTATTTTGCTATTTAATTTCAAGATATTATTCAAGCCTTCAACCCCCCCCCCCCAAAAAAAAAAAAAAAGAAGTTAAAGTTAAAACTTGCAGTCATGTACACATCATGTACCTCACCCAATAATATAAACAAACCACACATAAATATATACATACAGCAGATTCTGTAATTTATAAAAAATATAATTTATTAAAATCGCTTTGAAAACAAATCATCTTTTAGTTCCAGTATTACCAAATCATTTCTTTAGAATACACCAATGTTTAAACATTCAGAACATTGATTGCACAGACTTTCGAACGTGGGACCATTGACCATTACAATGAAATATCATGTAACCTGAACATGATTTCAATGGGATATAAAGTAGGTACAAATAATATATTCATTGTTTGATGATCATAACCAGTACCAATTGTACACTTTTAATGAAAGGCATTATTTTACACACACATAAATACATGAATAATACCACATAGCACCTATTAGATTGCATCAATCATTTAAGAAATGGAAAGAGAAATATAAATTGTAATTTTTTGTGTCCTGTTTGCCAAATTAAAATTGAAAAGAAGGTACACATGTAAACACATTACAAATTTGAGGAAGAAGAAAAAAAAAAAACTGCCCCCCCCTCAAAAAATAAATAATAATAACAATAAATAAATAAATAAATAAAAACAATAAAAAAAGGATCTTAAAACTCACCATCTATAATGGTTGTCTTTCATATTCATAATCTCACCCTTATTAGTCTCAAAGAATTAATGCACAGGCACACATTTGAACAAAAAATTACTTATGCAATTCACCTTTGTAGTCCAATGATGGTGACTTTAATGATTCCATACTCAATGATTTTTTTAATAAATTGAGTTCATAAAAAAAAGAGTAAAACCACTGAGTACGTTCAAGTCAAAACAGCTGAGAGACAAAAAAAGTTAAGCTTAATTAGTAAGACCAGAACGCATGTAATATCAATGTTGACACTAAGGAAGATCTTAAATATCAGAAAAAATGATCAAACTGCAAACAAAATGCAGGTTTCTGATAATAATTGATTACAGCCATACCATAATATTTTGTGCACTTCATGAATTTACTGCATACATTTTTAAACTTGGAAACAATTCAGACAAATACAGGATTCAACTGTTATTGATTCTGTATGAATCGCATAATTCTTTAGTGTATAATTACAACCCTTAGTGTATAATTACAAACAGAAGGGAAAAAACTTGAAAAGATCATTCTTATTTTTTCATTAAAAAAGGAGGCAACATATTTTCTCATATATTTAAATTAGAAATATATATGATTTAAAAAGCAATATTTCTTAATAATAGACCCACAACTAAACAGAATGTAACACAGCAAACAAAAATATAACAGTTTAACCATTGTAAGAATTACAGACAATACAAATTATTAGACATTATTGACTTGAGTAATCAAATTCCAATGCTGAAACATATTGGTCATGAATTACAACAACAAAAACACATGAAACATACCGGAAGTGATTACCAAGCTATTAGGTGAAGCTATTATTCAAAAAGACAACTGTAAATCCAAAAACTTATATGAGCTCATTCAATCTTTGGAAAATTCACAAGTGGCTGTGGCTGTGACTTGCGAACATTTCATGCCACAAAATTATAGAACGAGAACTGACACAACACTGAATATTTTGCAAAGAAAATGTCAGACGCTTCGTTTTTGAAATGTTTCACGGCTCTGGTTTTACGGTAGAGAAATTTGTATCAATCGCACAACAAAGATATCTCACATCCTTTCTATACATACCACACCAGTGCACATATTTACACACAAGCACACAAGCAACACACACAAAACACACATCCCCCCCTTCACACCCTCCAGATACATCCTACCCACTAAATGTGATACTTTCCCCATAAGCAATTATCACATATTTCATATGGGGTTCATTAAAATAGGTCTTAAATGGACAAGCAAACTTTAATTATAAAAAAAGAAGAAAGAGAAGACATAATTTATGAAGTATCCAAAAACACTAAATTCAAAATATTTCATTCTTTCAATCTAATAAGATTAGGCGCATCTTCCATGACATGATTTTTGTTCATGTCTTATGTAATTTATGGCATATGATTTACATCCGTAATCACATATTTTACAAACTAAGTTCATCAGTTGTAGTGACATACCTACGTACGTATTGAGCGGCCGACGACCGGCTGCGATATCGCATCCCTGGATAGTTTGTCGCAGATCGCATGGTAATTTGTAGATTAAACTAGTGACTCTTCATTGATATAAGTCATATTTGTATCTGAAGTGCAGCATTGTATACATGACTCTACATTTACCCCGTTTTCTTGATGTCCACAGTCAATAAATTAGGCTCGGGCCGGTACATTTCATCACACCGAATCCTGACCGTTGCATGGGGTGTTTGTCGTTGCCAGGAATACACGACACGTGCGCGATATCTATCAGGTCCAAATAGATGTATATGTCAAATTGACTTAATTTAGTTTTGAAAGGTTGAAACAAATATATTTTACCTTATTTCGCACATCTTTCTTATGCAATTAATTGTCTAACATGTCTTTCCAAATGTGATGAGGTCATAAAAGCCAAAGACACAAAGTAATGCAGTGCCTTATAAAGCTTTCTTAGATTAAGTGGGGATTACAAAAGATTCGAGAAGCTGGCTTAATTTCCACGAAACAATGAGAACTTGGGCTCTACTTAAACGACTTCCTCAGCTTTGTAACATTTATATTGTTTGTCTTGGTTTACTTAACACACTTTCTTAGTTGTCTTGATCGTTATCACACGTTTATTTTCTCGCTCTCGCATACGCCATCGGTTTAATATTCAACATCATGGGCAAGACAAGCAGAGTTTGGAAAGTTTTTAAGAAAACTGCAGATGATTGTGTACAATGTAAACCGTGTGAAAAGATGTATGCGTACAGCGGCTCGTCCACGGGAGTGATGCTCAGTCATATAGCGAATTCATTAAAGCACCGCCGGCACCGATGAGGAGGGAAACGATCAGACAAGATTGTCGAACTAATCGCTCCCGAAGGTTTGCCCTTAAGTCTGGTGGAAGCGGGCGCCTTCAAGGCATTGCTGAAATGCCTTGTGCCAGGCTACGTGACACCGACAAGGAAGACCGTTTCCAGTAGGATAAGATTATTGTATGAACACAAGAAGGAGGAGAGGCATTACTGAAATGCCTTGTGCCAGGCTATGTGACACAGACAAGGAAGACCGTTTCCAGTAGGATAAGATTATTGTATGAACACAAGAAGGAGGAGAGGCATTACTGAAATGCCTTGTGCCAGGCTACGTGACACCGACAAGGAAGACCGTTTCCAGTAGGATAAGATTATTGTACGAACACAAGAAGGAGGAGATACGTGAGTCCCTCGTCAGCGTCCAGCACGTTTCGTACACCACAGACTGTTGGACGAGTATTGGTACTTGCGATTACATGACGGTGACGGCGCACACGATCGACGAGGATTGGTGTAAGGCAAACTTCATGCTCGAAACCAAACCAGTGGTGGGAGTTGGAGAGGAGGCAGACCAACCGCAGCGCCACACCACCAAAGCGCTCCAAAATCAGTTAGAGAGAGTCGTCGAAGACTGGGGCCTTCGAAGGAAGAGCGTGGCAGTGGTGCACGACAATGCCGCCAACGTCCGTCCGATCGGAGAGGGCATCGACGCAGCTGATGTTGGATGCGCTGCACACACCTTGCAGCTGTGTGTGAACACTTCCCTTGACAGCGCACCAGCAATTTGAACCCTATCGGCAGCGGCATCACGGCTCGTAGGCCACTTCAAGCACTCGGTCATTGCAACAAAGGCACTGGAGGCGGAGCAAAGACAGATGGGCATCGCTGAACACAAGCTTGTACAGTCAATGAAGGTACGATGGAACTCAACCTTTGATATGTTTCAACGACTTAAGGAACAAAGATGGGCCATCTGCCGTGTACTGAGCGACAGGAGACACACCAACCTGAGGACTGTCCCAGGTAAAGATAATATACCATACGTTGTGTATGAAAATCTGCCAAAAGCAATCAAGGAAATCATGCTTAATATGGAAAACCGGGGAAATGCCAATTCAACTACAGCATTCTGTAATAATCCCTATTCTCAGATCCTAGAAATACTTCGTCTTATAGACCAATTGCTTTAACATCATGTTTTGCCAAGATTATCGAACGAATGATAAAAGAGAGACTGCAATGGTATGTTGAAAAGCATGAATTGTTACTCAATTTTCTAAGTGGATTTAGGAAAGGTCGTAGTGTTAAGGACAATATTGTTCAATTAGAAAACAACATCCAAAAGAGCATAAACTGTAACGAACACGCAATAGCAGTTTTCTTGAATGTCGAGAAAGCGTTGGATAAAGGGATTGGTTCTGATCGATTCGGAGGAGTTGAGGATAGAGTGTTTTGGTCAGGGAGGTTTATCCTTCGATAAAATACGTTCCGGACAGGACTACTATCTCAATTACATTCGGTCCTCATGTCCAGATGTACTTATCTTGGACATGATGGGGACCAATGATCTGTGTCGACATATATGTACCCCTCATGAGTTATGTTTTGCCCTGTGGGAGTTCTGGGAAGAGTTGGATCACCGGGGGGTAAAGCCCTTGGCGACCGTCAACCTCTCGGTGCTCCCACGGACAAGTGTGTTCCAACTCGAATTGCAACTCAAAGCCCAGGCTCATCAAGTACTGTGGGCCGTTGCGCCAAGTGAGCAGAGTAGACTTACTACGTCATGTAGTACTAGTATTCCACCAGACAGTGCAGCTGCAGGCCCTATGATGTCATTCAGACCATCGACGTCTGCTCCAGCCCTAGCAACGATGTCATTCAGACCTTCGACGTCTGCTCCAGCCCCAGCAACGATGTCATTCAGACCTTCGACGTCTGCTCCAGCCCCAGCAACGATGTCATTCAGACCTTCAACGTCTGCTCCAGCCCCAGCAACGATGTCATTCAGACCTTCGACGTCTGCTCCAGCACTAGGAACGATGTCATTCAGACCTTCGACGTCTGCTCCAGCCCCAGCAACGATGTCATTCAGACCTTCGACGTCTGCTCCAGCCTCAGCAAAGATGTCATTCAGACCTTCGACGTCTGCTCCAGCCCTAGCAACGATGTCATTCAGACCTTCGACGTCTGCTCCAGCCCTAGCAACGATGTCATTCAGACCTTCGACGTCTGCTCCAGCCCTAGCAACGATGTCATTCAGACCTTCGACGTCTGCTCCAGCCCCAGCAATCACAACAACATTCACAAGGAGCAGACAAGACAGCAAGCGCCGAAAATTAAAACCACATGTGCAAGCTGCATGCAAAGCTATGCATGTTCTTTAATTAACCCTCTTTGAAAATCAAACTAAAAAGACAGGTTCTTTTGAAGAAAAAAGATTGAATTTTGTTCAGTATAGCACGTACAAGCTAATTAGATAGTGTTTTCAGTGACGTCTTCATGATTTATATATACCATAGAGTACGTATTATATAAATCTGTAACATTCTTAGGCCAAGCTAGCTGATCTATATCCTTTCACTTGTATGTAAAGTGCTTCCTACACATGTCACACTGCATGCACCACAAAGTAGATAATCACTTCTTTAATATTCCTTACTCTTTTTCTCTGTTTACAGCAAAGCAAATCAGTAACAGAATAAGTTGAAAAACCAAATGATAATTTATACTTTTAGGGAACTTATTTTACAAGGCCCTTTGGCCTTATTTTAGTTCCCCTTTTCTCATTTCAGACTAGTAAATTTGGTGTCTTTGATACTGTTAACTTGTATGATTGCATGTAATTTTTTTATATAATGTATATTGTTGTAATGATCTTTTGTTTTTTATGGATATGGAAATAAAAAATGAAGAAAAAAAAATGAAGAAAAAAAAATGAAATGAAAATCCGAGTGGCCCTTTTTACAGGGATGTTTTACTTTTACCAGGCCCCACCATCAGCAAAGTGCCAAGGCAAGCAGCTAAGATCTGGTTGGCAAGCAAAGGGCATCTAAAAAATGTGGTAGAACTTCACAAGGAGCAGGCAGCCACAGAAGTAATGCAAGCATCACATGGTTTGTTTGCTGACAAGTTGCCATGCAATGTATTAGCAACACAAGAAGAGGCTTATGTTTTGTTATATCTTGTGGAAAAGAAGAAAAAAACCTTGAGTGTTGGGGGCGAAAGCGAGTTCTGAAGAGAAGAGCATGGTCGGCAAAGAGGGAAAATGGACTTGATATTGTACAAGATACAATCACTTGAAGGTTAGCTGCAGCTATGGAAAACCCAGATTCGACTACAGTTTACAACAAATTGATAGCCACTGTATCCACCACCATGACAGATCAGGGAGCCACGATGCCACAATTCCATGACAAACTAAAATTGATGAGAGAAGAAATTCTTCCTGTGGCTGTAGAAAATTGGGAAGACCTTCCACAAAATGTCAAAGAGACCACGATTGAATTTGGACGATTCTTTTGTAAGATGCATCCTATCATAAATTTTGCAGATGAGGTAAATAAGACATTGAAAACATATGAAGACTTGGCAACTTCTGGAAAGAACAAACACGCAATCATTTCTAGTGAAGCAGGTGTAACAAAGACTGGTGCGTTTTATTTCATTTGCATTTACAGGCTTACTCCACGTAACTACGATGTCTTCAAAAGACTCTTGTGTGAGAATGAATTGCTCCTGAAGACAGATAAGGACCTCCTTCCATCCTCTTTCATATACATATGCTCGGATCACATTCACTTCCACGAGGACATAAGCAAATGTCGAAGGGAGATCTTTCCTTCACAAACATTAAGTTTATGAAACAGACAACGCCAACTCTTGGCTTTCATTCATCATTCATTTTTTAACTGTACTACGTTCACTGACGATATCTATGATCTACAAAGTAGGCCTAACCATTAATAATTGCTCGGACTTCTAGTAGTAACGGTAAGCATATTATATTCATTTGTTTTAGCAGAAACAATTATTCCTACATTGGTGACCCCGACGTGATTGTTTTGGAATTGTTATTTTTACTCATCTTGACATTGATTTATTCAATATGGATAACCCCTCCGGCCTCCTCGACCTGTGACTGCTGCCATTAGCATCAAGCTATCCCCGTCCTGGCCCGATGATCCGCTGATATGGTTCACTCAGGTCGAGGCACAATTTTCAACAAGAAACATTACCAGTGAGCGAACTCAATACGATTTTGTGGTGTCATCTCTTCAACCTGAGTATGCCGCGGTGGTGCATGATCTTCTAGTGAATACTCCCTCGTCCAACCCATACCAAGTGCTTAAGTCTGAGCTTATGAAGCGTACTTCAGCTTCAGAACCGAAAAGGCTATTTGTACATCTTAGATGAAAAGGTTGATTCACCTTCAACTCTGAAACAATGCCTGGGTATTTTGTATGACACGTTTGGCGTGAATAAATCCTGCAACCATCTGGTCGTTGCTGGGGATGGAATTACTCTCAAATTGTTGTTAGGGATTAAAAGAGAATATATAGACAAGATATGGACTGGATGATTCCAATGCTTGGAGACCGGCATGTATTGAAAAATTACCAGGAAGTCCTTATGAAAATATTCTGGGATGCCAGATTGAAAGGAATAGCTAAATTAGCACACAAAAATATGACACTGAAGAGTTTGGTCTCCTGTTCAAATATTCAGGTGCCTACTTTCAAGTTTTTAGACTATCGGCAAGGCAATGATTTGGATGGAGTTTTAACAAATGATGACTTTATGCAACGTGTACAAACTGTTCTTTCTCATATTTCTATTGATAATGGGAAATACAGTGGCATGCCCTATTTCCTTGAGGCTGAGCTACAATTTGTTACATATCTGCCCACATTTCTGAAAGAGTTTGACACATTTTGCTGTGAAATGTCTAGCAAGTTCAATACGCTAACATTGATCAAAGAAAAGGCAAGATATCGGCGATCAGAAGTGAGTTCAATAATATACAGAATGTGCTCACTGTGTGGTGTTTATGAATATTGTATGAGTACACGGAAGCTCCCCCACGAGTTGCGGTCTGACTGCCAACCAGGACCTACAAGAAATTTTGGGACATGTGTCAGAGGCAGAAACCTTTGAACTCTTATTCACCGATGAGATTTTGGATGAAATTGTACTGATAATTAACCCACAGGAACTTTGAGCAAAAAAAAACGTACAGAAATCTCCAGCAAAACACAAAATGAAGTGGTATTCCCTCACCCATGCTGAACTCAAGACTCAATATATCCAGACTCTAGTCCATGACGCAGCTTATGAGCTGGAAATTGATACCTTCATCAATGACATCTTTGCTACTGTGACTGAAGATTTGCTCCGAAAAGAATATCAGATCAAGCCTTACATTCAGACTATTATCCAAGAGGCTGTTCTTGAGCAAGGGATTGAAATTTGTTTGAGTGGGATCTTTGCAAATGTAACTGAGGAATTGCTGTGCAAACAACACCAGATCGAGCCATTTTTTAAGACTATCGTCCAAGACACAGTTCTCGAGCATGATATCAAGGACTACCTGAATGAAATTTTTGACACTGTGACTGAAGATTTGCTTCAAAAAGAAGATCAGATCAAGCCTTACATTTAGACTATTGTCCAAGACGCAGTTCTCGAGCATGATATCAAGGACTACCTGAATGCAATTTTTGACACTGTGACTGAATATTTGCTCCGAAAATAACATCAGATCAAGCCTTACATTTAGACTATTGTCCAAGACGCAGTTCTTGAGCTTGAGATCGACGACTACCTGAATGGAATCTTTGCTACTGTGACCGATGAATTGCTGCCCAAAGAACACCAGATCGAGCCATATCTTTAGACTATTGTCCAAGATGCAGTTCTTGAGATTGGAATCCAGACTACCACAGTTTTTTTCTTCTTTTTTTTCTCCTTCTTATCAAACATTTAATAAAATACCTCAAAAGAACAGAAAAAGGTTCACATGCAAAGCCTTTGGATGTAATAAGATGCCGGTGAATTTGAAGCCAACAACATTATCTTTTAAAAAACACATGTACTGTACTTACGGAAGTTTAATCTATGCTTCAAGAGTCTGACAAAAAGTGTTTGACATTGTTGTACCAAACAGTGCAAGTTGCAATTTAAAAGTTGCTATGCAGCCCCAGCTATGAACTAATCATTATTTGTGAATCAAATGTACAGACTCTCATAATTGTACGAGGTTTTACTTCACTTACAGGGCCCAACAGATCACAGAAAATATTAACACTCACCGAAGCAGAATCGGGCAAAGTGAGCACCCTAAAAACCAAGCTTGCCGCTTACTGCCAACCGAACAGAAACCTCTCTGTCATTTAGATGTGCTTGTTCAATTCGAGACACCAAAAGAAGAGTGAGAGATCCAGCTCTTACACAACGGATCTGAAGGCCCTGTTGAAAGAATGCGAGACCTTAAAGAAATTGTTACACTAATTAACTCATTGATGACTTTGCTAACCCATGAATCTCAAACTGTATTTTACTGCATTGCATGATTTACATCACGTCCGTTATTTCCTCGTAGAGTTTCTCTACCTCTTCATCGTCGTGTGTTGAAGTTGGAGCATAGACTTGGATAATCTTGATTTTGTATCTCTTATTGATTTTTATTGTTATTTGTGCCAGACGTTTATTTATTCCTTTTATTTCAGAAATGGTACCGGCGACGCTTTTGTGTACCAGGAATCCTACTCCTGCTTCACTCTTCACTGCTTGCCTAGAGAGCATCTTCAAAACATTAGACTGGTCATCAAAGGGAATCAACATAAACGGGGAAATCATGAGTCACTTAAGATATATCTCACAACTTAAACGAACTCGAAATAATGCTGCAAGAACTGGACGATGAGGTTTAAGCGGCCAAGTTCGTGGATTTAGCGGTACCTATGTACATCCCGCCGCTTACAAGCGGGCAGATCATTAGTCAATGTTCTGATGGAGCAAGTGGTCACTAAGTGGAAAGTATATTTCGTATATTTTGACATATAAGTAATATAGCGTAACTTATGAAATAACTCTGGGTATAGCTCACAAAATATGCAAATAGTTCAGGGTTCAAAGGGTTAAAGTACATTGCATACGGTCAAAAATTGTCCCAAAATAAGCGCAATGAAATGCCCTTTCAAATGACACCATACACAGCATATGTTCACACACAAAAATCTAAAGAATGAAAAGTGAGTGCCCTAAAAACCAAGCTTGCCACTTACGGTACTCCGAACTAAAGAGAAATATCTCCGTCATAAGACACTTGTTCAAATTGAGACACCAAAAGAAGAGTGCTAGTTTTAACTTTTACATAACGGATCTGAAGGCCCTGGTGAGAGAATGAGAGTTTGGAGACCTTGAAGACGAGCTGTTGAAAGACATAGGCTGTGGGCCAAGCACGATTTTAGGGCTTAGTTTTCTTTTTTTGGACCGACTTTGTGGTACATAGTTTTTGGTAACCAGAAATTAGGATAAAAATACACAAATCAGCTTGTTCCCGCGACTCAATCTTTGCGTATAAAACATAATTTGAATTGACAAGTTATTTAAGAGAAATGTGCGTGATCGAGACCGCCAACTCTCCGTTCGTACACGTGTATAAACTCACCGTGCAACAATGAATGTTTAGGGCTCTAATTATGTAGGCCTATTCTTAAACTACCACTGCATTGCTAATACAAGAAATGTTTTCATCAAAAGTTTTAATTACACAAAAATTACTTGAGTCTTGTCGGTCCGGATCTCTACACAGATAACGATCCTTACAATAATATCAAATTGGCAACGCGCTATTTCTCGTCTGCTTAATGGTAGCTCTGACCGCCCGTTTTTGAAATATTTTCACCCTGACGAGGTTTTCATTAGTTTTCGCAGTTCATATTTGCAAAATCATATCATTTACATCAGCAAATGTGATTAGCTTTGGGAAATATTCGAATGGATTACATAATTTCTTCGTACGACGGAGACAGAGAGTGGCTGTTTCACTCTCGTCGCACGGTGAGTTTATACACGTGTACGAACAGAGAGTTGGCGGTCTCGTTCACGCATATTTGTCTTAAATAACTCTTAAATTTAAATTATGTTTTATACGAACGGCAAAGATAGATTCAAGGGTATAACAATTTTCGTAACAAATATATTTTTATCTTTTTATTAACATTATCTAAATCTTGTACCAGAATATATGGAACGAACTATAAATAAAATCGCGCTCGGCCCACGGTCTAACAGGATTGTTTGTGGAATACATGACCAAAATCTCTGGGAATAGCTCCTACAAGTACAGGACTTGAACCTAAAGAAATGCATCGGCATGTATTTATTTTTGTTTAGTTTATTTATGGAGAAAGGTAAGTGTAGACTGTTATTATTATGTGTTGTATGGAAGTATGGAAATGACAAATGGAAAAATCTGAATACAACGAAAAAACAGAGCTTAGATACGATTATAATTTCCAAGATGCACCATGGAGAAAGGTACATGAAGGCTGTTATAATTATGAGTTGTATGGCAGTATGGTACAGTATAATGGTACTCCTATTTGAATTGTTTTAGGCAATGATGTATATAGTATAGTATATCTACAGTATAATTTATTACCCCGTACCAACCATCCGCTAATGGCCAAGTTTAATGTTTCAATCGGACATTAATGAATTAATCCCAACTGGAGAAAAGAAAAATATTCTCTTGCAGGACACCTGACGATGGTTCCCTTATGATGCAGTGTGATGGGTGTGATGAATGGTTCCATGGTGAGTGTGTTGGTGTTACCCCGGCAGAGGGAATGAGCATTGATAAGTATTTCTGTCCTTTCTGCAAATGTAGGTAACCCATTTCCTTTCTTCTTTGCAGTCATGAAGACGTTGGAGATACATGCAGAAGGATTTGAAGGCAAAGGAGTAGGATCCCAGATCCCTTAACGGTGAGAATGGGGCTACCCTGCACTGAACTTTTCAGAGGGGCAACCCTAGTTTTTTCTTTAATTTTACCCAGGTGGGAAAACTAACTTTTGTATATTCAGTCTCTTTACTATAATGAACAATTGACAGAACTTAGCAGAAGATTTAATAATATTGCTGTATTTGACTGTACCTCTGATTTTAATTCATCGGATGACTTTTTCAAAGTCCGGCTAGATGTGGATGGTTTGAGGGCAAGTCTAAACACGCCAAAACACTGCCGGAGCACCAGATTGAGTTGGTTGGGATTGATGATCTGGAAAATCGTGCTCTTGCAATAATCAGGTGTTCTACGGAGTACCCGAGAAAGCCGATATTTCTACACTCTCAGTCATGCTATCGCACTCCTACAAATACTGCAGCTAGCTCTGTGAAGATCTTGAAGCCAAGCCACAAATGATTCACATCTGTTTTAATTCTTTCCAAGCCAAGGGAAAGGTGAGACAAAGCTGTGTTAAAAAGTTCAAAGCTTCAAAATACAAGGAAAGGAAGTTGTTTATATCTGATGACTATTCGCTGAGCGAAAACTTGCTAATATCTTGCCAGCAGACGCAGTGGCTGTAGTGAAATATGTTTGCCCTGTGTGCAGAGCGTCAAGGAGAAGGTAGAAATTATTTTGGTTAATTATTTTCACTTTTTATATCTGTTTATGGTGATTTATTTTTCTCATTCTAATACATTTTGGCACTTTTACCATGATTCATTTTGACTTTATTACAAATCATGAAGTTCTGAATAAGTTTTGTTTGATAGTGCAGTAGAGCACTTCTTGAATACTTGACTTGTTCATGTCAGCTGGCCAAATTAGTGTTTAGTGTCAGAAATGAGTCTGTATTGTTAACATGTGTAATATGTATTTATATAAGTGTTTCTCTCTCTTTTCTCACCAGTGGCTTTGTGGGGTAGAGACATGGTTCCTCCTAAGAGACCTTTAGAGACTCCCAAGGGTGCTGATATAGCCAGACCGGACGACGGCTCCAGCTCCAGCACATCCACAATTTCTCTGGTGACGCTCAAGAGCTGGATGCCTGGATGGCTGCTTACCAGAAAGCGGACGTCAGGGTGTCGGGCCTGGCCCAGGTGGCCGTGGTGCAAAGAATCCCTTCCTGCCGGCTCCTATTGGAGACCGACTCACCGTACCTGTCTGTATTTCCTGGCACGTCGGTCAACACCCCCTACTTGTTGGAGGATGTTGGCAGACTAAAATCCTGAATTCGGGGGCAGAGTTTCAGGCCGGTTATGAAGGTTTCCACAGAGAACGCCCATAGGCTGAATTCTAGATTCTAAATTCATCTATCTCAATTTCCTCAGATTTCAAGGCAGCAGAATATGATGTGATCTTCATTTCTCCAGAGGCCATTAAGGTATGGAGCGACACATGTCGGTCCAAAACATACAAAGACGCCAAGTGCCTCCTGGCCATTGATGAAGCACATTGTCTAACATCTTGGTAACAAAACAAACGTGTATTTCATATCATTAGCTGTTATGTGGATTTGGGTATGTGGATACAATTAAAGATTGCCAACATTGAAGAATGAAAAAGTATTAAGATTGTGTGTGTGTGTGTGAGGGGGAGGGGGAGGTGTGGGCAGGGCTGGAGATGGGGAATGTGATATGATGTCTCTGTTGTATTAGCCTTATAAACCATATCAAATTTATTTCCTACTAATGCAGATACGCTGAAGAATAATAACTGAAAGAAAAGCATGCAACAATTCAGCTTTGATCCTAAAGTTGTTTTTTTTTTCTCAACTTCTTGTCCATATTTAGGAGCTCTGAAGATTTCCGGCCTGCTTTTAAGAAGGTCAAAGACCTGGCAGCTCTGCTGCAGAGTGTTACCCTGGTGTGCACTGCGACGTGTACGAACGAAATGCAAAGGTAGATCATTGAGATCACAGGACTAAATGAAGAGCCTCATATTCAATATCATTCAAACGCCGAGTGTGTCCATTTCCCAAATTCCTGACATCATTATAACCATGGGAAATGACAGGAGAGACCTTATGAAAATACCTAAAGGATTTCTTTTAATGACTATTTTGTTATCCTTTGGTATCGATACAGATTGCACATACTACGGTTAAACGGACCGCACTTCATGCCATCCTGGAGGAAAAGATGGAGGCCAAAAAGCAGAAAATATCAACTGCAACATGTCTTCCGTGATAATTGGCTCGACTGACTGCTGGAGGTATAAGTAAGAGACATTTGTTGTAACAAATAGTTGTGTGATACATGTCATTATGTAAGAGACCTTTTTTGTGACAAGTTTTCAATGTGACTATAAACAAGATAAAAAATCATTGATATATGGCTCTTTCTATAAATAGAGGGCCCATGCAGTATTTCATGTAGGTGTGCTATACTTTTACTATTTTCTCACCCATGCATTGAGTATTGTTTTTTTTCTTCATATATTTCAACAAAGTATTAATATAACATCCTTATGATGCATTGTCTGCAAAATGGATATCATTTTTATTTTTGTTATTTAAAAAATAATCCGTGGTTTCTCACTAGGCCTGAGTCATGTCGGGATTTTCATAAACCGGGTCCCGACGGCCTTGCACCGATCGGGACCCGGTGTCCCGAAATCAGCTCGCAGGATTTGTCACTTGCCTCTATAAAAAGCGCATATCATCAGTATGTCCCTTAAAAGTGACCTTTTTATCAATCAAATAAATCAACACATGCATACCTCGCCTCAGATCGGTATATTTTTCCACTTGACATTTTTTTCATCCATGATTGGCGATTTTTAGTGCCATTATCGTGCCTCTAAAAGTAAAAAAACTGGGGCAAAAATGGAAAGACAACATTCGAGCAGCCATTTTGATTCATGCAGGTTGAATAAATCGGGTAAAAAAATATGAATGTTAGAATAATAAAACGGCTTTCTAAAAAATTCTTCTTGACAATATACCGATCAAATAATTTTTTAAAGACAAAATAAATATTTATCTCTTATTTTAAACATCGCATGCTTTTTTTTTAAAAGCTGAAAATTACTTGGTAATCACAAGAAGTTTCGATACGGATAACTGTTGCAAGGGAAGTTCAGACTAGTCTCGGAAAAATGCGCACTGCACCTCGTTAGCTGTATAATGCGTGCCCAAACGAAACCAAGCAATGACGTGATCGTAACGAGAAAAAAATCATTACAAACTACGAGAGCACAATTGGAAAGACAACTACTCAAAATTACCGTAAGCAGATACATAACTTGGAGGAAGAATACAATAGTTGTCCAAGAAAAGCCACAGAAATAGTGATATTTAAGGAGTTACTATAGGTACAATCATTATCTGAATGGGCCTCCTGCAAATACTCGAACTACACGTGTTTAAATTGAACACGAGGCTAGAAACCAAATACCGCCCTCTACGGTAAAAAGCAGTATAACAAAGGATTCGAGTATTTGCAGCAGGCCCCTTGCGATAAAAATGTACCCAGTTTCTCCTCGATTATCACTATTTCTGTGGCTTTTCCTGGACAACTATTGTATTCTTCCTCCAAGTTATGTATCTGCTTACGATAATTTTGAGTAGTTGTCTTTCCAATTGTGCTCTCGTAGTTTGTAATGATTTTTTTCTCGTTACGATCACGTCATTGTTTGGTTTCGTTTGGGCACGCATTACAGTTAACGAGGTGCACTGCGCATTTTTCCGAGACTAGTCTGAACTTGCCTTGCAACAACTATCCGTATCGAAACTTCTTGTGATTACCAAGTAATTTTCAGTTTTTAAAAGAAGCATGCGGTGTTTAAAATCAAAGAAAAAATATCTATTTTGTCTTTTAAAAATTGTTCGATCGGTATGTTGTAAAGAAGTATTTTTAGAAAGCCGTTTTATTATTCAAACATTAATGTTTCTTTCAACCTGATTTATTAATCCTGCCGAGAGACCCGGCCAGTACAGTAGCTAGCTAGCAGCTGGCAACAACAACCCCATGGGGCGAACTTCTGTGCAACCCATATTTATATCAGCAGTTCGGATTGATTCAGGATGAGCTAGAATATGATTGGTAACAATTAAATACTTAAGTTTTAAGGTGGATTGATTTTAGTGGTGTGCAAAACTGCAATTTCTTACATATTTCATTATTTTTTTCGGAGCGTCGGTTCTCAAAAAACGAAACCGGGACCCGACGGCAACGGTCGGGTCCCGGTGTGATCGACCGTACCGACTCAGGCCTATTTCTCACCATGATTTCAAGCAAGAATTGTGACATTTTACTTTCCCATATTAAACTGCCTTTAAAACACTTAAATAATGTTTACTCTTGATTGTAGCACACAATACCATGTAAATTATCTACTTTGTTTCAACTTATCATGGTCTTTTCCCGTCGCTTGATGTCTAAAATTATTCGAGGTCGATTTGTTTACATACTGAACTTCGTAACATTTCGTTTCTCGATATGTTACGTCGGGACCGGACGCTATTGAATAGCGGTACAAAAAAAATCTGAGTCAACTCATCGGAAAACAAATACAAATCTTTCAAGAAAACAACAATTCTGACAGCATTTCTATGGCAGAGAATTTTCACAGAATTTCCAGAACTAACATCAACCAATAACACTTGGATTCTCGCAATTTTGTTACGAAGTGAACATTTGACAAACATGTCTGTTCGCCCCGAGTGAAGTTAACCACGGCGAATCGTACCATTGTGAAGAATGCCAAATACCCAGCATGCTTAGAGGCAAGACTGTACCCCAACCATTTTTTCCTGTCTTCTACGTCATTTTATACGTGTGGTTTCCCCTCGTTACGACGGTAGAAATGTTACGAAGTGAGATACCAGTACAACTATTTTTGTGGATGAGTTCTGACACGCTTCCCTCATTGGCTGCCGAAATATGTTAAACATTATTCCATTGTTCGTTACGAATAATGGACAGGCGCTCGTTTCTTTCATTTTTTACGATTTAATGACATTTGTGATTGAGAAACTTTTATTTTTAAGCAGACGATATCAAATCTTTGTTACGAAGTATTCTAACTCGACAGTGGACTCGTCCACTTGTGTTGGGGGACACACCAATACACATGGGTTAATATATGATATGTTGCAGGAGCAGATTTGCTCATTAAATAATGTAATTGTCACTGTTGATATAACACAGCAACGAAATAAAATATTCAATGAGTATTCCTCATTTTGTAACCCAAAAAGAGAATCTATAGCAGTAAAATAATCCAGGTACCCCCGCGAAATATTCGTACCTCCCATTCATTGACCGAGCGACCGAGATCTGAGGCGACCGGACCCAGATTTCTGTTGTCAAATTCAGCCCAGAAAAGGTAAGTTACCGTGAATTTCTGTTCTTTTCTTTGCATAATAAAATCGGCAGTAAAACTATGATCCATATTTTTGAAATCATGAGAATAACCATGCTTTTAATACTTATTACTTCATTTCATTTCGTTTAATTTGCGAAGAAATTTGCTTTTGAGTCAAACCTTAATTACAGTCCCACATATTGAAAATTGTGTAACATGTAAGAGTTTGGCGCTAACTCCCAAATTTTCCCGGCCATGCAGAAAAAGTAAAGGGATTTTGAACTATAAATACAAATAATGTCTTGCTCTTTTTGGCGTTGCCATGCTACGAAACTGAAGTATAGATTTGTGTCGCAAGTTTGCATCATGAATTTGACTTTTGAAGTGTGTCGGTCACGCTGACTTGCAAGCAAGTTGTGTATAATTTAAACTATAAATTCAGTTCAGTAAAGTAATTCTTAAGAATTATGAATTTAAAACTAGATTTTGAAGTGGGGGACAAATATGCAACAGTGAATAAGAAAATGAACAAAAGAAGAAAAAAAATCAATCAAGGAAAACATTGACACAATCCTTGTATTTTGTAATTATTTATTTAAACATTGTCATTGATTAAATAAAATGGAGGTAATAAAAACTAAAAAAAAGGTCATAAAAAGATGACGAAGACATGCATAAACTGATAAAGAAAAATTGTTGCATTAAATTTGATGGTTTTTATATTGTATAGAAGAATAAAGATGTGTACACTGTCACTGTGCTGGGTTTCTTCTGTGTGTGTGTGTGTGTGTGTTCATGTGTCACTGCAGCTGCCACTATAAATAAGTATACTTGTGTGTGAATGTTGAAGTCTGATAATCATAATGAACTTAAGAAGACAAAACCGTTAGAAATATGAATATGAGAATGCTGCTTGTACTGTATAAATTCTAACTGTGATCAGCGCTGTGCGTAGCTGTGACGCGACGTCGCTCAAAATCTTGCAGGTACATTTTTGTAGATGTGCGACGAGGTAAAAAAAAAAATCGCCTTTACTTACAAAATTATTTGAATTCGTTTCGCTCTGAATTACCTTTAGTGATTGAACTTAATGTACATTGCATATAAATTTGCTAAAAAAGAAGGATAACTTAAGTTAAGTTGATAAGTTCAATCACTAAAGGTAATTCAGAGCGAAACAAATTCAAATAATTTTGTAAGTAAAGGCGATGTTTTACCTCGTCGCACATCTAAAAAAATGTACCTGCAAGATTTCAAGCCACGCCGTGTCACAGCGCTGTGCTATGCACAGTTATATAAATTCATGCTTGTAGAAAATAGTATGATGTGAACATGACAAATTAAATTTTCCCCCCATTATTTTTTTGTTCATGTTAACAGATTTTAGCCATCATTAACAACGATAAATTCCTTGCTCACCATGCCTGGCCTTAGTAAACCCCCTGGTGGAAGAGCTGAAGAACCCCAACCCCCTGGTGGAGCAGCTGAAGAACCCCAACCCCCTGGTGGAGCAGCTGAAGAACCCCAACCCCCTGGTGGAGGAGCTGAAGAACCCCAACTCCCTGGTGGAAGAGCTGAAGAACCCCAACCCCCTGGTGGAGCAGCTCGAGAATCCCAAGTTGTAGCAGAACAGAGTCATCTAACTTATGTGAAAGGTAAATTATGTTATTTTGAAGTTAAAGGCATTATTTAACAATGTTGCCAGGTTAATAAAGCCCTGAAAAACTGTTCTTAATTTATCCATTTAGTATCTGAAAGTAATCTGGTATTTAAAAATTATTGTTTAGTTTTTTTGTAGGGGTTTATTATTATTGTCTTATTTGCAGCCCCCAGAAATATTTTGCAATTGTTGATAGTAGGTTGATTTTTCTAAGACACATGGAGTTTGTAGTATCCGTCTTGTACTTTTAGGAATTCTAAAAGACTTAATCTTATCTATGCTTTTCCTCTTTTATCAGTTGGGGATTTTGTTGCTGTCATTTTTTATGATAGCTGGTGGCCTGGAGAGGTGACAAATGTACTTCAAGATTCATGCCTCATCAATTTCATGACTCGGAAAGGGATGAACAGATTCATATGGCCATCTCATAAGGACGAAGCTCGGATTAGCATGTCAGGAATCTTCAGGCTGATGCCTGGGCCCCCAGCACCGGTGTCCAACCGGTACCTCGGATTTGATCCCATGTTTGTTACCAGCATCACACATAATGTTGAAATATACCTGAATGGAAATTAACCTGAGGACAGCAAATGAATCATACTGATTTATTGTATTGTAATTGCTTGAATTAATTTTGACACTTCAAATGAAACTTGTAGTTTAAAGGCTATTTCCAGCAGGATGCATTTACTGTTTCGATCTCAGAATTAGTTTGTTATGGAGGTGAGTAATCGGTTAGATCTCATCAGCCCAGGTCACAATTAGTTGCACACCTCAACGGTCAAAAGAAAGTTTTTAGGTATAATTCCAATTGTGTTAATGAACAAAAGAAAATTTGCACCATAGACAAGCGACATTATATTCTGAAGCCATGTAATCAGGGAGATTGACAGAAGGCTGGATGATTAACATGGACAGAAAAGAAGCCTTGTGTGAAATGCATCAAAACAAGACCAATTGAAAAAGCTGACTTTAATGTGCAGAGCAGAGTTGGTCATGTACTTTCTTGTCTCTGGTTTCAATGATGTTAATAAACCTATTTAGAACAATAGGTTTGTTGAACTCCTTTCAAAGAAAATTTGATTAACTGTTAGTGAACTAGCAAAGCAATGCTAATGGAAACTAAAATAAATGAACGATCAGACCTGTAAACAAGAAAAAGAAATTAAGAAGAATTTTACTATTCAGTTTGATTAGTAACCAGCAGTTTGATATTTATTGTGTGCTGCATTTTTTTAGTGTACTTTTTGCATATGTGCAAATTCACCACTTTTGCACACATGTAAAACAGAAAGGAACAGTGTTCTTGAATACTTACAAATTGTATTGAACTGTTAACATTGGTAAATTGTGAGTGTTAAATGTTAAGGGTTTAGTTTTCAATTTCATAAACTTAACTGTTAGTGTTTAAAACTGTTAGTGTTTAAAACTGTTAGTGTTTAATACTGTTAGTCTTTAAAACTGTTAGTCTTTAAAACTGTTAGTCTTTAAAACTGTTAGTCTTTAAAACTGTTAGTCTTTTAATGTTAACAACTTTAAGAACTTCTTTGAAGGAAATAGTGAATGTAAATGAATTCGTCCAAAAAGGGACATTAACAACATGTCAGAAAAGAACATTATTTTCAACAGTCCCAATTAACTTTATTATTTCAAACAAATACCAATGAACTGTCAACTGACAGAATTATGATATATCAATGTCACAAAGATACTGTGACAGGCAAGCTTTAATTAAACAACTTTTCTTGTTTATACATCAGTCACATTTACTCTACGGTGGTTGTACGGTGACAGTAGAACTCCAAAATCAAGTGATTCCTGCAGTTGCCGTAGAAATTCTTTGGTGGCGAATCCCCATGTTATACAGGCCGCAGGGGTGGCCGTATAATTATAGCCTGCCTTGCGTTTGTCATATAAAAAAAACTACTACAGCTGCCGCAGCAACGCCCTACGGCTATCATGCGTCATCACCTCGAAGGACGTGGGCAACCGCAGTTTTTTCTGTCTCCATAAATTAAAAATGCGCTGTACGGCCACCGTGACAAATGTGCCTGAGGTATTATAATCAAATGTTATGTGTGCTATCTGAAATAAAATCTTTGTGATTTGTTATGAGAGTTGTTAATAAAATTGAGTTGTAAACATCACATTTTTGTTCTCTGTATTTTTTCCTGTAGGCAGTATGTATTTTAAAAACGCTACTAATCCTTTAATGTTATCTAAAAACAATCTTTACAAATTAACATGAATATAACAGGTTTAAAAGCAATACACCTTTGTGCATGCCATTGGATATGACTTTGGTGACCCAGTAATTTGGATTATTTTAACATGGATATAATTATGTTTTTTTTTAATTTTATATTGTTTTTTCAGGCTAGAAATTTGTAGGACTTCACAGTGTAACAAAGAAACCATACATATGGTTTCCTGTTACACTGGGATTTTCTTCTCTTAATAGCTAATTTGACAAAACTGGTCTAAGATATGGATTGTTGAGTAAAATATTTATTAAGTATGTTGCAAATCATTATAATTCAGTAGCTTTACAAGATTTGAAATGTGTAATTCATAAAAGGAATGCCATTTTAAGTTTACATATTAAATTTTTACTCATTATGCGATTTTGTGAAAATAAAAAATCACGCTTTTGGGAGAAAAAAAAAATTCCATTTTTTTCTATCTAGTTTTAAAAAGTGGATCCAAGGGCAGTTTTAAAAATTGTGATTGAATGTATGAAATCTCTAGATAAATATCTATAAAATTAGTGCGAAGTGAAAATTTGGTTTCTCTGTTACATTGGGATTTTTTCGAGCGAGCTACAATACAAATGAGAGTAACCTAAGATACAGCTAAACCCATGATATGATTGTTTTTTTGTTTTTTTTTACTTGATTTGTTCTCACTATGACCGGAGTTTGAGCAACATGGCATGAATATGAAATGTTGACCTTAATGTCACACTATGGGCCCTCTATTTATAGAAAGAGCCATATTCTTGATCTTGAATGTCATGGATTGTACTTAATTACTACTGATTTTTTTAAATTTAAATGAGACATGTTGGATTATATTTTAAAATATGAGAATTAATAGTTTGCAAGTTTGGCAACTCTAGTTGGCATGCACTTAAAAGCTTGACAGACTGTTTGTGAATTCCAATAGAACAATGAAGAGGCACCAGCTCATAAGTATGAGGATGCAGTACAGCAGGCAGGCTCACTCATCTGAAGTCAGGGAAGGGGGCCAGTATGTCTAACAGAGACAAGTGGATCTTGAAAACTTTCAACTTTCTTGAAGGCCACATTGTGCGGATGAAAGGAAGAAAATTGGGATGGTAATCAAGACACTGATCTTTTTGTTTTTCTACATTGTATTATTTCGTTCAATTTTAGAGATATTTATTGACTACTTTAAAAAATATCATAATTCTGCCGATCTGTGTGTAGATCATCATATTTTGATAATCCCCTTAAAGTCACTGGTGGAATTGAATAAAGCATACAATACCATCGCTATTTACGCTAGCTATACTGATTCTTTGTGAAAAGACAAAAATACAATTTCTATTAATGCATAAGAGGTTCAGTGTTGTATAACGTGTTACCAACTGTGATACATTGTCTTCCTTTAAGAGACATTTGACAGAAGCCTATTTGAACCTAGATCATTGTAGATTTTTTGTTGTTGTAGCTATAATATAAACCTTATATTGAGACCTTACCGTATAGAGCATGTCGAGAATTCACATTTATTTGTAGTTACTTCACACAGTTCTGTTTCTATAAATACTAGTTTCTTTTTATCTAGTGTCTTTTCTCTACTGTATGTCCTGGATATTTAATTTCTTTGCTTGGGAATTTATGTTTTGCCATTTTTCTTTGTTGTTTGTTAATGTTTATTGTATTGTTTAACTGTACCATTTCTGGTCCCCGTGGAAGACAAGCGGCATCATAACGATACCACTGAATTTGGGCTATCCAGCCGTTTATTTTATCTTGTAATTCATAATTCTATTTGTTATTGTTTTACTGAATGCATGTTTTTTTTTATACAGAAAATAAAACAAACAAATGAACAAATATTCAGATAAATATATCTTGCACGTTACCCACAGGTCGCTTTTTGTAAAGTCTGAATACTGTATCAAGCACATTCAATTTACATTTATTGAACCATCAGAAGAAATGCAAAAAAAAAGAACTTTTCCCGATTTGAAAATGGATTCATTGTACCACGTTACACAGTGAAACAACCAGAACAGCCCCCACTTCCACCCAATCAACACAGGCCAAATACACACTCAGACTTATCTGTTAATCCCCTATGTAACAATATTCTCTTCTCCTTAAGTTTCGTACAGATTTGATGACCTTCTCAGATCAAAATCGATCTTTGTCCAAAATGTCAAATGTATTTTTTTATGCACAAATTTCCAATTCCCACTTTTAGGGCATCTCCTGAACTTTTTTAAAGATTACAAAAATCATCTTGAAGTTGCACTCGAATGAAGGTCAGTGATATGTGCATAGTTTAGGGTTGGGCCTATTTTTCTAGGAATGGTCTGGCCTATTTTTGGCAGGGAAACAAATGGTAATTGGCAATTGATATTTGGCCTATTTCTAGATTTTACATTGTGAATATCCACTTAGGATTTTTGTTGTCTCTTTTCAGCAATCCACGAAAGATGCCACAAACATACAAAAGGAAGACTACCCGTGGGCAGACCCCACCAGATATGATACGAAGAGCTGTAATAGAAGTCCTAGTTAATCGTAGGCCATGCCGCACCGTTGCAACTGAGTTCGAAATACCACATGTCAGCCTTCAAAGATACGTCTTCAAAGTACGAGACAGCCAGGACCGTCCCAGAGGCCTACCAAATGCCCCGGAGAATAACATTCCAGCTGACAACAATGCCAACAACAATCCTGCTGACAACGATGCCAACAACATTCCCGCTGACAATGATGCCAACAACAATCCTGCTGACAACGATGCCAACAACAATCCTGCTGACAATGATGCCAACAACAATCCTGCTGACAATGATGCCAACAACAATCCTGCTGACAACGACGATAACAACAATACTGCTGACAATGATGCCAACAACAATCCTGCTGACAACGACGATAACAACAATACTGCTGACAATGATGCCAACAACAATCCTGCTGACAACGATGCCAACAACAATCCTGCTGATAACGACGATAACAACAATTCTGCTGACAACGACGATAACGACCCGAACCCTGTAGCAAAAGCAAATGCCTTAAAACAGAGGGGAAAAAAAGAAAAATATCTAAATCAAAAGCTATCGGAGCTCAAGTTGCAAGTTAAAAAGAGCTCAAGAGGCCAAATCAATTAATGAGCTGGAAAGCAAATCATTTGGGAACTTCTTCAGTAGGAGTAGATAAGCATAACAAAAGAGTTCCCTGAAAAAATCCCTGCAGCAACTCTTGTGGGAAGAGCAGTTAAGAACAGAAAAGGAGGGGAAGAGATAGCATTCAGCAATTCTTTGGTTATGTATTGCCCTTCATGCAAAGTCATCAGCAGCATACAATATTTTGCAAGACTCAGGATTTTTGACCTTGCCTCATCAGACAACGCTCTTCCAGTACACCCATTTTACAGACAACCCACCAGGAATAAATGCCAATTTTTTCAGCGCATCTGCAGTGACATCAAGTTCAGTTCCTTGCGCCAGCATGAAACAAATATCATGTTATCAATAGATGAAATGAAGGTCAGTGAAGGACTAGTATTTTCTCAATCAACTGGAGAAATTATGGGCTTTACAAGTCTTGGAACTCTAAACGATGAACTGCAGACGTATGCAAGGAATTGCGAAGGTGCCAAAGAGCCCAAGATGGCGAGCCACATCCTAACTGTCATGATCCGAGCAATTTGTGCCTCATACCGAAGTCCCATTGCATATTTCGCTACATTGGGAGCCACAAGTGACCAGTTATACTGGATTGTAACAGAATCCATCGAATATCTAACTCATAAAGGTTTTTGTGTGCGGGGCATCGTAAACCATGGTGCTGCACCCAACCATGGTCTGTACAAGATCTTAACAGAAGGAATTTCTGATAACTTTTTCATCAACTACATTACAGGCGACATGATATATCTTTTTGGTGATGTACCACACTTGATGAAAACCATTCATAACAACTTTGAAGATTCTGCTGTATTTTTCTTTTACAGAACCCTGATGACATGGTCCGACGAGCGGGACCTGACGCTTTTGAATGAAGTAGCTGCTATTAACCCATTCATGCACCGAAAGGGAACTAAGGAAAGGGGGAAAGCATGGACTGATGTAGCAGAGGGCCTCCAGAAACACAGCTTTAAAGTTGACCAGCGTGCTTTTTAAGATCGGTACCTTTATCTACAAATCAAAAACAAACAAAAGAATGCAGAGGAGAAAAGGGCCCCCCGGAATAGCTCCTGAAGAAAGCAAATCCAGACGGAGTTAATTTCCTTGCTGGAGGAACTTGTACTCTTGGAGGAAGAGGCAGAGACCGGCACTGCCAAGGCGGAGGACATGAAGAAGGAAGAGCAGAAGAAAGTGGATAGGGTGGAGATGCGGAAATGTCTAGTTGAGACGTTTGCTGAATCCTCAAAGAGGTAATTCATTTTAAGTCAAGGAAGTTGTGACAAAAATGAATTGAAACTTGAAATTTTAGATTTTCAGGTAGGGTTTGGAAAGCTTTGAAGAAAATGACTAGAATACTTGAAAGAACTAGAATCTATCGTTCATAGATTCTTTGTTATCCCAATGGCGTCATAACATCATACATTTGTCCTTTAGTGACCAATCAGCGTTCTTTATTTCTAGTGTCCTATTTGGGCAAAGGAGGATATGAAGCAGAAATTAGATGGGACAGTTAGGAACATAGTTGTGCATGAAGAAATGGTATGACTTCTAGCAGAGGCAGATCCGTAACTTCCATCCAAGACAAAATTAAAAATCTGGAGAGGAGATTCCACCAAACACTTCAAAAAGATAAAAAGAGTGGGGAAGGTTGAGAGACCTGTGTGAACTATATAGCAACTTGAAGATTTATTGGGCGATCGGCCCACAAGTGTCCCGGTATTAACGAGGCAAGCAGGGGTGAGTCATGTGATGGAGAGCAAATGGTACGCCTTCAAGCAGAGGCAGGATATGTGAGATCCTTAACTTCCATCCAAGACAAGATTGAATTTAACTACTTAGTCTGAATTTATGAATCGAATCTCAGTCTGCATGTTGAACTATCAAATTTGTTGTTACCTATGTCCAAGTTAAATGTTCTACTCTGTACCCATCTGTATCTTATTGATGTCTATAATGTGTAATCTTGTACTGACATGCAAATGAAACAAATTTCCAATCATTGGACAATAAATTTGAATATGAATATGATATATGAATTAAAAATCTAAAAAGGAGATTCCACCAAACACTGCAAACAGATAAAAATAGTGGGGAAGGTCAAGAGACCTGTGTAAACTATAAGCAACTTGAAAATTTAATTAGGCGAGCGGCGCACAAGTGTCCCTGTATTAACAGGGCAGGCAGGGGTGAGTCATGGGATGGAGAGCAGGGAGGAGGAGGAGGGTGGGGTACCTCGAGGATGACCGTACCGTACCGGCTCACGCCGTCACACAGCGTATTGCTGCCTAGTGCAGTGGCAGCATGGTCGTCTGGGAGTAGGAAACAGGAGAGTAATCTAGAGTTGCGTGGTAATGAGGGTCCGGCAGATGTACCCAGACACTCGCGACCAATACAGACACAGCCTCTGCCAAAGCGTGTTATAGGGGTTTCGACGCTCACTTTCACCTGGACCGGATGCAAGCCTCCATCAACAGGTCCAGGGGACATCGTTACTAGCCGACTCCGGGGAGGGTTCCAGACCATTTAGCTCATGTTGAGGGGGGAGTGAGGAACTACTGTGACCCAGAGTTCTTTGCAAACTCTTCGCTGGGACAGTTGCTCGATAATCCTCAGGAGGGAGCGCTGTGGCGGTTCGCGCTGGGGATTCACCCGAAGAAAGCTTCCATGTTCACATCTGAACATTGGAGGTTGATGATGTATTACCTAGCACATCCCCGAGTGGTTGCGCTGAGTGAAGTCAGACTCGACTTCTCAGTGCACCAGAACCTGTGGGGGCAGCAGGAGGATCTCCTGCATCGCCTCCTGGATCTGGGTACCCTCAGGAAAGTGCTGGTCATGCATCTTCGAGGCCGGGGTGATGACCGCATGGGCTATATAGTTCATAGGATAGCCCTGAGGACACTGCGGAGGAAGTGCCTGGTTAACCAGAGAAAACATTTACACTGTTTCTCAGGTTCCCATATTGCTACTTTGGGATCACAGGTCTTGCAAAGACCTTTAACAAAGACTAACGTGCCGCAGTGCGTGTGATCCGCGGGATCGTCTTCTTTTGGAGACTGACTCCCCACACCTGAAGGTCCATCCCGAGTGCGAGTACAATACTCCTTACTTTCTAGGTGATGTAGGCCAATTGGTGGCGGATATCCGAGGGGTTCCTCTGTCAGAGGTGATGTTGGCTACGTTTACCAATGGACTGAGGCTTTATGGATAGGCCTCTAGTATATTGGAATATTATTTCTTCACATTTTTATGGAAGTTAAAGAAATTACCTAACCATCTATACAATTTTATTTGTCATTAATAGCATTGTGGAAATTGGTTTGTGTATTGTGTTATGTGTCTCATGTATGATTCATGGCTTAATCAGAGCCTCTGAAGCCTTCAAATAAGCCAGTGCCATCTCTGTTTCAAAGCCATCTACAGAGGCAGATACACCGCAGCTGTTGATAGGGAGGCAAGTACTCTTCTTTCTTTTTTTGTCTACAGTTTGATAAAAACAAACCATACCATACAGTAGTTGAGTGGTAAGATGGCATCGTTTAGAGAAGGGCAGGGCAAGCTCTATTTGGAACTGAGTGAGGGAGCATGGTCAATTTGGTGAGTTTATTTTTATGTGTCTGATGTATGATTCATGGCTATATTGAAGAAGAAGCGAAAGAAACACTGAAGCAAGAAGGTGGTGACCATCCAACTATCGATTTATACGAGGAGGAAACAGATTTTTTTGACTCTGACAGCAGTTCGTGCAGTGAAAGCTGCGAGGCATGCGTACCAAGGAAGAGGCCTTACCTCGCTCTCACCACACCAAGCACAGTTTAGCAATTGACAGCAGAATTTGGCACCTTCTACTGCAAGATGCATCCATTGATAAATTTTGCAGACACCATCAACAAGACACTCAAGTCATTTGAGGACATTTCAACGCAAGCCAGAGAGAGGCATATCATGGGGACAGGAGAATCTGGAGCGACACGACTTGTTAGGACAGCGAGCAAGGCTTTCCACCAGAGGGTCAGACCAGAGTGGTATGAAAGACTCCTTCACTACTTACCTCAGCCATGAGCATGGTGTTAAGAATCACCTGGTGCACAATGTGCTTGTCAGGACAGCGAGCAAGGCCTTCCACCACAGAGGGTCAGACCAGAGTGGTATGAAAGACTCCTTCACTACTTACCTCAGCCATGAGCATGTTGTTAAGAATCACCTGGTGCACAATGTGCTTGTCAGGACAGCGAGCAAGGCCTTCCACCACAGAGGGTCAGACCAGAGTGGTATGGAAGACTCCTTCACTGCTTATACCTAAATCATGAGCATGGTGTTAAGAATCACCTGGTGCACAATGTGGGAAATAGTCTTTGCCAATAGTCTTTGAGGTTGCAGCTGCACTTTACTTTCACCTGGACCACATCATCAATTTTGTTGGTATGTTGCCAGAAGCAAACCTCCTCCTTCAGGCAGTGAAGGCAGATGCAGCAGAGCACAGAGCAGAAGTGAGAGCCCTTGGTATTTTCTTCAAACTTGTGACAGAGCCTCTTTGGCATCTGATCAAAACTGCAGACGTCCTCTGTCTAAACCCCACACTCCACCACCTGCAAAAGCAACTCCATGAACAGAAGGGAGACGCAAGTCCACTACTTACAGGGAAGCCTATCTTCGCATCTGTCCCACAAAACAAAGACGAGCTGTACGACAAGCTATTTGAAGATGTGAATGACAATGGACTTCAACGTACTGTGCATTCAAGCCCTGGAACTGATATCATGCTCCAGTTTGCTGATCCTGGAACGCCAGTGCAAGGACCAGCTGCCGGGTGGATGCTACTGGCAGCCTTCTTCCCAGACCAAGGATATGTTCAGCAATGTACCGACAACAAACATGGTTGGGGAGCATGATTTTGCTCAGCTGGATCTCCTTTTCCAGAAAATGCCCCCTGCTCGAACCACAACCATGGAATAGTGTATGTTCCTTCATAACACTATGTCGAGTGACGAGATAATACAAAATAAAAAAACATATCTAATTATTATTTTTTTTTAAATAAAAAAAAATATCGCAATTGCATCATCCCCAGGAAAGATGGGTTTGAAGTGCGTGCAATAAGAAAATCATTGTTAGAGGAATACTGTTGTGTGGCACATGTGACAATCCTGCAAAATGCATGGTGTTAAACATGATGCACTTGAATGGTCTGCATGGTTGCCCAAAATGCATTCAGTCTGGGATAGTGATAAGTGTAGGTAGAGGTCATGCCAGAATGCTCAGATCAATATCTAGAAAATGAAAAATGAGATCCCAATCAATTCAAATTACAAATGTAATGCAGAAGAATCATTTCATGTAAAAGAAACCTTCAAATTTTCATAATTTTTTTGGGGCCATTTCCTTCAATCTGGTAACTCAAATAATGACCAAGTATTACAAAAAATGTCGCTCAGCATCGTTCGGATTACACAAAATAGGTAAAATTTGAAGTTTTTTAGACAGATCAACCACTGAACGATTAATTCATTCTTTTGTTATGTGTCATTTTGATTTCTGTAATAGTTTGCTTTCTGGTCTCCCTTCTTCTCAAATTCAAAGACTACAACTCCTTCAAAATTCTGCAGCGCGACTAGTTACACGCACTAAGAAACATGAATCAATAACTCCGGTCGTAAGAGCTCTACATTGGCTACCCATCAAGTCCCGAATCCAGTCTAAAATTCTTCTATTAACCTACCAATGTTTACATCAACTAGCTCCTTTATATCTTACTGAATTGATAACTCCATATAAGCCAGAAAGAATGCTACGTTCCAGTTCCAAGTCCCTGCTTTGTGTTCCGCAAACAATGTCAAAATCATACGGGGAAAGGTCCTTTTCATATGCAGCTGCTTTTTTATGGAACAAGTTGCCTGAACATCTAAAAAGCACAGGATCCTATAAAACCTTTATCAATTCTTTGAAAACATATCTCTTCACCGCTTCATAAATAATAAGAATCATGAACTCAGTGCATTTTTTCTCTTCTTTTCTTTTCTTTCCTTAAAGTGCATAGAGACATGCAATTTTGCCTATGTGTTATGCGCTATATAAAAATGTTTGATTATTATTATTATTATTAATGTACAGAGCAAATTCTCCGCAACAAATTTTGAAGACACAGGCCAAACAATTATCGATCAGACAAAGCGAGCAGCAGTAAACCATGCAACAATCCAACACCTTGAATTGAACTGGAACAAAAAACTAAACAAACTTAACTGCCACCTCCATCCACTAGACACGACCGCCAGTTCTGTCCGAACATCACAAAGAGCCAGTGAACCACCAGATCTTGTTAAAAAGCTATGGCACAGATTGTACTGCAAGTAATCTCTTTCTTGCAATCAACAAGTTCAGATATAAAGATGGTAAAGGCGACCTAAAGGGCTTTGCGAGTGCATTGGACTTCCAAGGGTACTCTTGCCCCGTTACAGAGGAAACAATATTTGTAACGCCGGACGGTCGATTCATTCAAATCACTTCTGAAGACATTTATGTTCATCCAATAGTCTGTAATTATATGCTAGTTTATGTTGAATAATGTTATTTCCTTACTTACTACAATAAAATATCTATAAAATAACTATTATAATTGTGTTAATAAGTTTATATCATTTATATTATATCTGATTTTGTCATTGTATACGATATGTATTTCTGTTAAATCATGCATAATTAAATCTTAAGATTAATCATGTAATTTATTGTATAAATGATTGTTGTAAAGCGCATAAAGAATTTATTACTATGCGCTATATAAAAATGACTTTATTATTATTAAACAGAGAACTGTATGCAATGTTCCAAATTGCCGGGAAATTACATGAACACGAGGATTTCTTCTGGAAACTGTTTGAAGAAGCAACTGTCACTTGTAGTGGGCTACAAGCATTAATACTGCACGAATTCAACTTCAAGTCACCTGTTGCCTTAGGGAAGCTGTCACACTTGCTTTCAAGAATGAAACAGCAGTCTTGTCAGTAGGTTATGGTGTCCTGATAAGGAGCAATTCTTACTGTTTTCAAATTTGATATGTTTTCTTGTCATTTCAGCCATGTTGGAAGATCCCTTGCAGTGGCAGTGGAACCAGGTATGGCTGTTCCTCCTCATGAAGAAAAGAAGTACATCGTGTTCGAGGGAAAGCTAATGGAGCTCTTGAGGCTTTGCCGGGATTGCCGGTCAGGCAACGTTAGCATTATGAAGAGAGAGATGGGGACCATGGTCATTGTGAACGCTGAATGCTACACTTGCGGCAAGACGTGGAAGTGGGAAGGCCAGCCCTACTTTCACAAAACACTTGCAGGAAATATGCTGCTCTCTACAGCAATCCCATTTGCGGGAGGGAGCTGGAAGAAGATTGAACAGATACTACGCAACCTTCGGGTAGCCTGCATCGCAGAGCAGACTTTTCATGGGATACAGAGAAACATCCTCCAGCCAGTGATCGAAAAGAAGTGGGCAGAGAAGCAACAGAGGGTGGTCCTACAACTAAAAAAGAAAAAAGCTGATTGAGTTGGCAATAACATTAAGAAGAAAACAAAAGACAGAAAGAAGCTGGATCGGCTACTGAGAACATGTATAATCCTTTGATTGAAATGTAATAGTTTTTTCATGTTTTTTATTGAATGTTTATACTTGGAATACTTGGAATTTGGAAATTTATCTGAATTATTGAAACAAAAATTTGTACTAACTTTGCTGCAGAGGTCAACAGGACTCTGAAATCATATGAGGACATAACTACCAGTGGTAAGACAGCAGAGGCTGGAGTTACTAGACTGGTAAGAATGGCTAGCAAAGCCTTCCATCATCGAGGATGTGACAAGTCTGGCGTCGAAGACGAATTCACAGAATTTCTAGAAAGAGAGTACGGTACCTCTAATCATCTTGTGCACTACGTTGGCAATAGAGCCAACATCCTCTTTGTAGGAACCGCAGCGGCACTCTTCCACCTGAAACACATGATAACGTTCGTCAAGAATCTGCCAACCCCCGAATTCACTTCTCCTGGCGGTTTGTGAAGACGGTGAAGAGAAGCTGCATGTTGCAGAATTGAAGGCACTTGGAATTACTCATTTGCTCATCACCAAGCCCTTATGGGATGCCATTAAGTCTGCGGAAAATGTGCTGTCACTGAACACGACACTGAATGATGTGCAGCAGAAACTTGAACTCTAGAAAGATAATCCACAAGGACTACTGGATGGAGACAGTGCTGCGTCGGGAATGCACATTGATCATACTGAAATGTGGTGGTTGTCCTTATTGTTGTCTGGCGCATAACTGGTCTCATTTCGTTGAAGTAGTATATTATGTATTTCCTTTAGCTAAAAATTCGGATTCGGTCTCAGAACCCAAGTCAGGTCATGTTTCTGAAATAAGTTAGATAATCCAGGAGATTAGGATTATAATTTAAGTCATATGGGAATTTCGTCTGTTCAGAGCTCCTCCATTCTGCAAACAGCAGAGTGAATAATTTATTAATTTCTTTATTTTTGTCTGTACCTTTGTATCTCCTCTACAGGATGGATTCAGTGGCTTCGTTGAATAATCAAGCGCAGAGTGAACCAGTTGCTATGGAAGTAACGGATCTTGCTGCGACAGACGCAAGCGTAAAGCAGGAGGGCCCTGATCCATTAAAGGATGTAGCGGTTCTCCTTATCCACAAAGTACTGGGGTCGATGATGGCGGACCTGCCTATGGTAGGACCGCAGTCACTGGAGGAACCCGCAGAACCGCAGAACCTGCAGTTCCTCTCTCCGCTTCTGTGGGGACATAAGTTGGTAGGGGATCCCGCAAATCTCGCAAGAGAAAGTTCTCCAAGGGTGCTGCGGCCCTGCCTCTGGGCGGGTCCAGCAAGGTTCCCAAGGGTCGCTGCGGCCCCCCCGACTCCGGTCAGGCCCAGCTAAGCTCCTAGGGCTGCTCGAGAGCAGCAGGGACGAAGATTCAAGTGGTGGCTTGATAATAAGGCCAAGAAAACAATGCGTTCCGTACCGGTGGCTACACCTAGGAACCCGCATTCCTGCGCTTCCGGAGTAAGGGAAACAGAGAGACGAAAGCGATAAACTGACACTAGCCCGAGAGATTGTAGGGCAAGGTGGAGTATGGGGAGCTGAGGATATTGAAGCGGAGTACAACACAATAGATCAGCAGCTTTCAAATGAAGAAGTCAGACGAGAAATTCACAAGCAACTCAGCTTTCATCAGAAAATCCTGAAGTTGAAGGCACCACACAAGGATCCCTTCCAATTGACGAGCACTGTTGGTGGAAAGCCCAAAAAGCTCACCAATGAAGAAATGGAGGAACATCTTCTTGCCGTTGTGGAAGTCAATTCAGTCTACAACCGCAGATCCAAATCACTTGGTACTGGCTGCACAGCTTGACCCTGCCGTTTCTGACACAGGAGAGGAAGATCAAAAGAAGCCAGCAGTAAAGAATTCAAAAGAACACTTGCCTACCCTTACGGCATCTCCACACATGTTGGTGGGATAGGGGGTGCAGCACAGGTGCTATAGTCCAGCAGGTGTTCCGCAATGGTATAAAGGAAAGGTGATTGGGATAGAGGAAGCCACTGTAGATGAATTAATGACAGAGTTCATCAAAGAGTATGACAAATCAGCGTTCGAAAAAGGTAAGCCGTTAATAGAAATATTTCAACTTCTGAAAGACCCGAGAAATAATGACCTCGTTATTTTGGAGAAAGGGTCGGTTTTTGGAGTTACTATATTCTATATTCTATATTCTATATTCTTCTCTATTTCTTCCTTGTCGTCTTCTTCCATATATAGAGTGTATATATATTTTTTATTCAGGATGGATGCCCACAAGAGAACACTGAAGGCAAAAGAAAGCATTCCAGGTGGTTTGCTACAAATAGTTGGTATCTGCACACGCATGCGATATTAAGCAGTACAATGTTGACACTGGAATCTCTTACATTATGAATGTAGTAGGGGAAATCAAAAAACTGTTTAAAGCAGTTGAAGAGGAGCAGACAATGGACAAAAATAGTGTTGTGCAAAAAAACAAAGAACTGGCTAAGCAGAGCCACGCTCTCAAAAAAGAGTTACACGAGTTGCGAGAAAGGACGGCTGTAATGCAGTCCGAATTGGATACCTCAAGAGCAAGTTGGGATGCCATAAGCATATTTGATGACAATTCCCAAGAAGCAAGTGAAAATGTGACATTGACAGATTCATCACAAGCAAATGAAGAGAGCATACTGGAAGGGAGTCTGCTTCTGACAAGTACTCCAAAACAAGAACCAAGAAATTCTTATATGAACTGTAACATGGACATTAATGTATAGCCATGTCATAGCTCTTCAACTTTGTGCAGAATATGTCATACATCTTATTTATACATGGATTGTTTTGATGCTAATTATCCCATAGCATGATAATGTTGTGCTATGTTGGCAATGTTTTTATTGAAGGTTTATTCGAGGGTGTTTGAAGACTTGTAACCATGCGCAAGCTTTTCCACGATATTAACGTTCTGAGGTACAGGAACCTACACAAGATGGAGTAAGGAGTAGGATGCATTCCTGTTAAGCCAAACATGGGTCTCATAGAGCATTAATAGTAAAATTCTGTAGCTATCGCATGAGATCAGAGTAATTAAAGTCCTGTAGAAAATTGATACAAAAACTACTCGCTTTCAAGAAAGTTCCAGGGAAGAACTTGTGTATAGGGTCTGTCCAAAAAGTTGTGACAAGGCATACATGTATCCGACTATATATGTGTGTTGTTTTCAACTTAAAATATTTCTTTCGTCCAAGTGTTTTGTTGTTACTGCAAATTTTTGTTGTCACATGTGCATGAAAATACTAAAATGGCTAACATTTTTGGCATATGATTTGGAAATGCAAAAATACTCATCTACACAACTTTTACAACTTTTTTAATGGCATTGCTCATGTACCACATCCCCTCTGTTTCTTGTTCTTTTTTTTATATTTACAGAAAAACAAAACATGCCACCAAGGCAGACCTTTCCACAGATCAAACTGAAATTACCTGTTTGGAGAAAATTAGCAGATGAGAAATTTTGACTAATCAGATTTTTGTTTTGTTTTGCTTTTCCCCCTCATGTCTGCAGGTCAATGTTCCTGATGAAGAGAAGACAAGAGGCACTCAGGAGGCAGGAGGAGCATCTTCTGGGGGCCCAGAGAGAGCGGGATGCTTACCAGACAAGCCTGTCAGGTCTCAAAGGCAGTCGCTAGAGAGCTTTCCATCAAGAAGCTAGGGAAAAATACTGCTAACTCCAAGCCCATAGTCTTTCATTACAGTTTTGACTTTGCACAGCAAGTACATTATCCAGCTGACCCCCCAACAACATGGCACTGCGTACTTAATTCTGCCGTCCTTACTTCTAAGTAAATTCTCTGTGATGACAGTAAACGCCATTGGCTCGATTGTTTAAGGAAACGAAGTTCTAGAATCAAAGACGAATCTATTTGATTTGATATTTTGTCTACCAGAAATGATTTAAAGTAGAAAAAGACGAAGCATCAAAAAAGAAAGCAATGTGAGTAGAAGATAATCTCACTATTATCAAAGTTTGTAATCCTTACATAATAGGGTACGGTATGCGTATACTTTGTTATATCCCAGTTGGGAAGAGTTCCTTTGTTGCTTTTACATGTATTTAACAAATTCTTGAACCAATAGATGTTTGTTCATTAAAACATTATTGATGATTTAAATCACGACTGCATGTTCTTTTCATTTCTCGCTTGACTTATTTAAGGTCAACTTCTGTGTCATGCTTTGAACATGCTAACCCTCTGAGACTTATGTGATAGAATTCTTAAATTATGCGAATAACATGAAGTATAATTAGAATTCTATTAATAATAACCAGGTAAAAGTCAAGGAGGGTCCCACCCCGGGTTTCTGCTACCCACCAATGAAATCCCAATTTTCATATTAGTTAATAACAAGTCTCATCCGTCGGTCAGATGATCTAAGGCTCATAATAAAATCCTGAAGGCCAGTTCTAGAACTACCGAAAACAGTGGCCAAGAGATAAGTCTACAACATGCCATCCCGTGCATAAACATAATATAGAACCAGATCCTTTGGCATGGAACTGCAATTACGTCAAAGATTTCCCATTAATTGCCCAATTTGCCTAAAAAATATGTCTCCTTCAAAAGTCTACTTCGCATGGCTGACGTATAATCATGCCAGAACGCACGCAGCTGAACCCAGAGAAAGCGGACATGTATAAAGGGGCTCTTAGTCGCAAGAATGCAAGCAGCATGGTCTAGCTGGCTCACATAGCCAAAGAGCTATCATTGGAATATGTAGAGCTAAACATTTTGCAATATCACATTTTAGGCACTGAAACATCCTAATATGTCTGCAGAAGATTTATTTTTTGACAACTGTGTAGGTTTAAAAAACAGCAGAAATTTGCTTGTCCATTTAGATCTAATTCAATAGGTCTAGGCTTTGAGTAAGGCTAGCTGGTAACCATTTAATAATCAGATAATATCACATGGTCATACACAAACAAACTGCAATCATACAAAGACATTCAACACACAAACCAGAATCACAGTTAATATAACTTATCAGGACTTCGGTAGGTATAATCTACAGTTGGTGAAACTCTTCATCTCTTTGACATAACCAAATTTTCTGTAAAAGTATGTTTTTTTAAATAAACACTTTCAGTCATCAAATTATAGTAATGCTATAATCATTTTTTTTTTTTTTTTTTTTTTTCGGGGGGGGGGGGGGGAGACCTTTTTGAAGGAGTGGGGGTAATAGGGCCAGAATTTCTGCCCTCATGGGTGTATTGAATATCTCAAAAGAATATTTTGCCTTTCTGGATTTTACGATACATGCTCCACGACAACTGCTCCAGCACAAATAGTTTTTTAAACACAATCAAAATTCTTGACCTCTAAACTGGTTCCATCACTTATGTAAAACCACCATGTAAAATCAAATTGCAGCGCAGGTCAACATCTTTAACATAATAAAGCCTGAAACAAATGTGGCAGAAGCAAATATCGCAAATATACATTAAGTCACACCCCCGGCCCCCCCACTCCGTGAACGCAGGGATACCATGCATGTTACCAAAATGTTCAGTAAAGGGGTACTTTTCATGCACCAAAGTCCGGCTCGTAGTACACAAAAATCCGGCCCGTATTGACTTTACACACCGAACTTAGGGGGTGTTTTCAAAAGGAGGGAACATGCATATATGCGTACCCTAAATAACACTGAGTGGGGGGGGCCGGGGTCACACCCTACAAAACAATGCAAAAGTTTCTGCATATGGTTTGGAAAATTAGACACGGACTCATCAACACAACCTCGCAACCATCAATCGTGGCCATGATACAAACAAGACAGCCAAACCTCTCTTGTGATCCTCATTCTGGAAACGATGCAAGGAGTGATGATGGATGCACTGCCCTGCTGCCATTGCCAATGTTCTCTGCAGACCTTGAATACTTGCACCCCTCTGTCGTCTAAATTTTCAAGCTTCAATGTTCAGATTACCTGCTGTACTTTGACGATGTCCTGTTCTTCAAGAATGAAAGTGTTTTTTAAGTAGTTCTTGTGACCATCTTCCTGTATTGATGTGATGAGTGTCAATTTTCTGCTATGAATTATTCTGTTTCTCAAGCACTGATCATGAGCAGCGGTATAGCTCGATTGGGCAACTTCACGTTCAGATGAGGGCTTGTTGCAAATATTGGAGTAGCATACTCAATGGCAGCATAAATGTCTAGTTTCAGTTCCTGAAGTGGATGTAGCTAACTCACTCCTTGGGGCAACGTTGCATTTGCAGCAATGCATCTCTTCAAAATCATCATGGCCAGATAACTGTAGGTATTGTGAAAGCAAAATGAACAAATGGAAAAAGGGGTAAACTATGTCAAACTCTAAGGAAACAAACAAGAAATGAAACATACAAACTTTTTATTTTGTCATTTGTGAAACAAAAATTGGCAACACAGTGACGTATCTTGCAAGCTCCTCTCCAATTTGCTTGTTACTAAAATTTCATGAACCTTCATTTTCATAGTTATTGCTAACAGGACAGATTTGTTTCTTCATACAGTGGTTTTTTTAAAAACTAATATGCAATAATTACATTTAGGGTGACTGTATGATTAAAAAGTGCCAATTTGAGTTGGATTGATCGCATATTAAAAGGTTCATGACTTTTTAATTTTTAATCAGTGTTTACTGAAACTTACACTGACCTGTTTCATTCATTTATCTGCTTCTATTTAAACCAACTTAATATCAAGGTGGACTCTTTCTAAGTCAAGCTACTTTTTGTGGTTCCAACAGATTTGCAGAGTTAACTGTAATAATATTGAATGGCTTTTCGTTCTTGGAACACAAAGGGTATATTACACTTGCTTTGAAAATATTTCACTCATAGTGTCAACTCTTAAAATATTCTCCTTAGTTCCCTTGTATCTCACTCAAGGCCATTTAAAACTTTCTATTTTGAAGCAAATTTTTTTTTTGAGCAGTAAGGTAGTGCCCTAAAATATTTAATAAACTTACAACGAAGATATGTGTATGACAAGGATTTGCTGGAATATCCATGAGGACTACGCACCGGGGATCAGAAAGCTGTTGTTTGTAAGGGCCAGCAGTAGATTCTGGACTCTGAATGATGCAGGCATGCCCAGGAGTGAGTACTCTATCTTCAAACTCTTTAGACTTCTCGAATACAGAAATCTGTAGAAGGACAAGGTAAAATGCATAGGTTTAGATCCATGCAATTTTAAAAATCATATTCATGAAATTTTTTCAGCATGTCTGTGGTTATCCACCTGGTGGTTGTCGACTGTATTTGGGGCATCCCCTGGCAGCATGAATATCATCAGACACCTAAAAACTTGTGGTCTGATTATTGAGAGCCAGAAGGATGTTAGCTCCAAAACTTTCACTCTAAGTCTAAGTAAAATGAATTGAATTTGCAACCTCATCAGGTGAGACGATTTTAATGATACTTTTCTAATGCATCTAAGAATATCTCAAACATACATGAGAATAAATTGAGAAGCATCGCTTCATCCAAAGATCTTTAAAGGTAAAGACCAGTTTTGGAAATGCCTCCCTCTCAAAAAATGAAATGGAAGCTCTTATTACCAATCATGTGAAAGACCATGTTTTGACTAATACGTGATCATACAAATTTTGCCGAGAAGCCGCCTACTAATTGATATATTTGGTAAATTATTATATCTATTTGGAACTGATAGATATAACGCATGTGTCGCGCACGTGTGCATAGTCCCATATACATCTTTCTGTGTACAGTGCTTGTAACTTTACCAAGACTGGGCCAAATTTCTTATCATTTTGATGATTCCAGATCCTTGCATTGTAACACACCAATACTTAAATGCTAAATGATCAACCTTTTCTGATCGATTCCACAACGTTTCTTTCACAATGCGATCGCACGACCATAACTGGTCTTTATCATTAAGCATACCTGTGGATCTGTAATGAGAAACATAAGACACCTCTATCTCCACATCATGATTGAGTCCCAGCTCAGCCAGCACCATGCCTTCCTTGAACCAGAGAATTTCCTCCTGTATCCTTATAAGTATGGCACAGCAGAGAGTCGTGAGGTCCAAGAAGTTTCTCATCTTGCCTTGTAGGTTCATCACGTTGCTCTGTGGGTCATGCAGAGATTATATCAATTTTCCCTTTTAACTTACACTGTCAATGTGAGTCAAAACCAGGAAAATCAGTCAGTGTTCACAAATTGATAATTTTTTTGAAGCATGGCTAGTGAGGAATGGTGCGTAACTATTCTTTTTCCAGGATCTTTCTCTACTTTGGGCAGAATCTGGAAAAGTACCAAATAAAAGCAAAGTAAAAGCCGTAAGAGCACTTTTTTTTTGGGGGGGGGGGGAGGGGGTATACGGGGTACGGTTGGCGGGAGGCTTTTTCATAAACCGGGAGAGCAGGAGGAAGGCGTGGTGGCGGGAGTCTCCCGCTACGAGATTTTGGGGCAGCGGGAGAATGTGCGTGGTGGAGCGAGACTCCCTCCAAATGGAAAGTGGAAAGTGCATTTACAAGTCTATGTTTTTAGGGAAAATACTCTGAAAAAGATAAGAAAATTGACACGAAACAGGTAACAAACATATCGACTTTTAAATCATGACCTTTATTTGGACATTTGATGAATATTTACTTCAAATTTTACTTTAAATTTTGGATAGGATCTAGACTTCTGAACTAGCGCCAATAATATTAATAGTTAGATCTAGATCTAAAGTAATAGTAATACAAATGTTTATGTTTGTAGTAAATACCGGTACCTTGTTATCACCACAAAGCTGAATTAACATCAGAGCACACCAGCATGCACACAACTGACTAGTAGACCTAGTGCAAGTATATAGCAGCAGCATCAGCATCAGCATCCGGGCTTCATTCTCTCTCTCAAGCTCTCCGAACATGTGCTCGCTTGTTTTTCCTCACCATCGCGAAGGAGGATTGACCGTCGGGAGGCCGAGGGCCAGGGGGCTGGCCTGGGAGCGGGTCCGAGTTAGCCCGACTCTTCTTAGCCCGACTCCATAGTCATAGAGACGCTGTAGATGTCCTGCACAGCTCACTCAGAGCACGAACCATTTAAAATAACGATGCTGTTTCACTGCCCAACATATCACCATTGCTGTTTCAATGCATGGCTTGTTACAGATTGGGTGACGTACGTCGTCATCTTTCGACTTTTGAATCATCCAGCGCGCTCCTTCCATTTTGAGTAGCCAGGGAACTTGTCGACTATGAGGCGCCGTTTGTAGAATTATTATTTACACCAATATTTATATTTAATTCATTATTTACCTTACAGTAACTATATTATACAAATTATTTATATATAATGCAATTAATAGTTTATAAGTATTTCATAAATAATTATTTCACGATATCCATTATATATGAATAATGATTTCATGATATCATTATATACAAATAATAATGTCCACATATTTTTATTTTAAATAAGATACCGGTAAGATATAAGATAAGATATTTATTCGTCTTTCTTTTAAATGTCACATAGAGCATAACATTCGATCATCACACATTTACAATGCAAAAAAACAAAACAAATTATGGCAATAATAAAGCAAAGTGAACTAAAAGAAAGACGAGGAGACCCTGGTAAAAGCAGAGCTGGTAAGTTTTAGGGGACCCTCTGGACCAAATAATTGGTTGGTACCCCGGGTTGGTACATATTATAAGCAACAAGATAAACATGATGGGAGCAGACTGGATGGGAGTACATATTTGTGACTATCTAAGAATACATGAGGAAAAAGGTGGTTAAGCAAGGAGTTTTTAGAGATGGAGACCCAACTGGCAACAAATTATTCCAAGCAGCTGCCGTATTCTATGGTTGCGCAATAGAATCTACTGGTGCTGTTACCAGTGGCGTAATGAGCAAAAACGTTTTGGGGGGCTTACAAAAAAAAAATCTGCAGCACCCCACTCTAACATGCATGGGCATCAGTGGCGGATCAAGGAATTTCTTACCGGGGGGGGGGGGCACAAAATGGCATGGGGTTAAATATATGTAAAACGATGAAGCGACAGAACGAGGCTTTATCAGCGAGGGAGCGAAGCGACCAAGCGGGGGTGGGTCTGGGAGGGGGTTCTGGGCCCCCTCCCAAGGTAAGAAGCATTTGCAATTTTAGAACCAAATTAGACGCATTTTCAGGCACTTCCTGGAGTAATATGACGTAACATTGCTTTCTCCTACCCCTCCCAAGAGTAGGGATCTTTTGCAATTTAAGAACCACATTTGGCGCATTAAAGGTATTACAAAGTTTTGGTATGGGGTCATGAATTTGGTTAAAATTAACATATTGGAAGCGTATGCGTTCCTACAATATTCATTGATCGTTGTCGCGGTTGAAATCGAGTCTAAAGTTATGAAATTGTAAATTATAAACTTCTTATGTTGTATAGCTCCCTCTCAAGGTCAAGATATTAATTTAGCTATGAAACAGTGTGTTTTGACTAAAATCGACCGATTAGCTATTCCCATTTGGAAATTATATATCACAACTACATATTCTGAGATTTTCATGGTCGCAGCTATAGGCGCTATTTAAAATTTATCAAAATTTACCGGGAGCACCGATACATTTTTATATTCAATTTTTCTCGAAAACAGAAGTGTTTTAGGGGCTAATTTTGTTAGTGCTTATAATACATACACAGGGGCATCCAAATATATCAAAATTGTAAAGATTCACTATCCACCCAATCAGGGGCGTACGCAGGATTTTTTCAAGGGGGGGGTTTTAAAATATTTTGCTCCCGAAAATTTGAAAATCGCGCCGGCCGAAAAGTCGCTCAGTGGGGGGGGGGGGGGGGGGGGGGGGGGGGGGGGGGGGGGGGGGTAAGCGGACATTTTTTTTTTTTTTTTTTGGAGGCCAAAAAAAATCGCAACGACTCAGCCGGCAGAAAAGTCGCTCAGTGGGGGGGGGGGGGGGGGGGGGGGGGGGGGGGGGGGGGGGGGGGGGGGGGGGGGGGGTAAGCGGACACTTTTTTTTTTTTTTTTTGGTCTCAAATTTCAAAATTTGACATTTTTTCGACGTTGGGGAGGGGGGGGTAAGGTCACCTTATTTAGGTTAGCCGTGGTGACAATTTTTTTTTTTTTTTTTTTTATAACAAAAAAAAAAAAAAAAAAAAAACCAAAGGGGGGGGTTTTAGGTTTTTTTAGGGGGGTTTACATACATTAAAATACCAAAGGGGGGGGTTTGAACCCCCAAAACCCCCCCCCTGCGTACGCCCCTGCACCCAATTTTCAAAATTTCCCAAAACTTTGTATTACCTTTAATGTCCACCGGCACTTCCTGGAGAAAAAAACGAGGCCTTCTGATTGGTTAGAAGTTAGAGAAAAGTGATCTGTCACGGCTTAAGACGATGTATATGCTTTGATGCCGCACAATGCACAAAGACGGTGGTCCGATACTTCATCAGTAGTACTTGTAAACATTTTCTAGAGTGTATAAACTGTGTCGTTATCAGGGGCGTCGCTAGATCTTTGTCAGTGGGGGAGTGGGGAGGGTGTAGAGGCCACCGATTACCGACAAAACGAGCAACCAATTACCGACAAATATATTAATGCCAATGCTCAAATGTCTACAAATTTAACCCTATAAACCCGGGCCAGGAACTAAGTTATTTTTCAGTCTCCCCCCTCCCGCGCGAAGCGCGGAAACTTTGACACTTCATTAAATTATTAGAGAAAGAAGACGATCCGTTGTACCGTTCTCGACTCTTAATTCTTGTTTGGATCCAGTCCCCCCCCCCTCCAGCGCGAAGCGCGGCAGCTTTGACGTTACAATAAACTATTACTCTTAATCCTTGTCTCAATTCATTTTCGCCCATCCCGCGCGAAGCGCGGAAGCCTTGACGATTTATTAAATTATTACTCTTAATCCTTGTCTGATTCATTTCGCCCATCTCGCGCGAAGCGCGGAAGCTTTCACGTTTCATTAAATTATCAGAGAAAGAAGACGATTCGTTGTATCGTGTTCTTGTCTGAATTCAGTTTCCCCCTCCCGCGCAAAGCGCGGAAGCTTTGACACTTCATTAAATTATTAAAGAAGGAAGACAATTCGTTGTACCATTCTCGACTCTTAATCCTAGTCTGAATTCAGTCCCCCCCCCCCCCCGAAGCGCGGAAGCTTTGCCGTTTCATTAAATTATTATAGAGAAAGAAGACGATTCGTTTACTACTCTTAAAGGAAACCAAAACCTTCATACTAAGTTACTTTTATTGTAAAGTTTAAGATATTTAAAAAATATCAGTGAAAATTTGAACCAAATCGGGCAAGGAATAAGGAAGTTAGAGCCTTTTGAAATGACTAGTCACTAGAGGGCGGTATTCAATTTGATGACATCATCTGTGAACAACTCTCCATGCCTTTTGTACATCAAATTTCATGTTTTTCCTTCTTTCTTGTGATTGAGATAATCTACTCCCCTGAATGCAAGATATAGAATGCAAAATGATATTCTACTTCACATGTTATGAAGTCGGATCAAGAACACAAATAAATACGAAGAAAACAAAAAAAATGTGAAATTTTATGTACAAAAGGCATGGAGAGTTGTTCACAGATGATGTCATCAAATTGAAAACCGCCCTCTAGTGACTAGTCATTTCAAAAGGCTCTAACTTCCTTATTCCTTGCCCGATTTTGTTCAAATTTTCACTGATATTTTTTAAATATCTTAAACTTTACAATAAAAGTAACTTATTATGAAGGTTTTGGTTTCCTTTAATCTTGTCTTAACGGTGCATGTGCAGGCAGTGTTAATACATGATGTAAGTATGGAACGCCCGGCAGTGCTTGTCACAGTTGCTTCTGGATATGATTTTTTGACTAGTGTTACTGTTAGTGGCCACGGCCCCTTAGTGACTATAAAAAAAAACATATTCTCAGGGTGCTACAAGAATTTTTTCACCACTTGCCCTGTCGGGCAAGTGGGTTTTCAATTTACTTGCCCAAACAATATTTCCACTTGCCCAAAACTTTAAAGCGAAAAAGGACTCAAGGTTAAAGCATTTATTATCTCGTAATGATAAGTTAGTGTTTTAGATAGCAAATTAATGCACATACATGTACAGTGTAACTGTACTGAATAATAACCTAATATGTCAAAGAAAATGGTCAACAAAGGATGGTTGAAGGTTTAAAAAACGCATTTTATTGATTCTCCATAAATAATCAGATTCACATGAATCTCGGCAAGGTAGAATGGTTCAAGCAGGTTTAAGTTTTTAATATTCAGTCATGTAAAAAAGCATAATGACCCTGTTGTAAAAAATATGATACAAACATGTCATTAATGGTAGCCACATGTACCATGGTGCAACATCACATGATCAGCAGTATGACAAGGATTCCACATGATTGTGTATTGAAATTTATGCAACAGGGCCATATATAATCTGTAAGTCAATTGCAGCAAATGCAATAATCACATAAATAAAACAAGTGAGTTGTTCAGCAAAGGCTGGCAAGAAAGTTCAATGTTGAGAAAATCCCTGTTGTTTATTCCATTCCGATTCGCACGTGTTCATTTCCCTAGAATAATGACGTCATATTTGGCGTGATTCAACCAATCGGCAATCAGAGAATAGCAAAGGCCTGTCGGTGCGGCCTGCAGAGCTAGAGAGAGAGAGCGCGAATAAGCTCGCAGCTGGTACGATCGCGCTAGCTGTCTCTAGCTAGCTCACGGCCGGCCGTGCGTGGAGGCGGAGCGGCATTCATGGCTTGAAGTGTCACTGTTGCATGCGCGCTGAGCTAGCTGAGCTGGCTAGCTGTCTGTGAAGTTTTTTCGAAATCGGAACGATCGCTTTTTTGCTTCTGGATTTTGACGACGGGTAAGAAGTTGACGGGTGAATGGTAGAGTTCTTGGACACTAGGAAATTACTGTAAAAGTATCACTTGCCCGAATCGGGCAAGTGATAATTTGATTTACTTGCCCGGCGGCTCAATTTGGTTGCCCCGGGACGTCGGGCAAGCGGGTTTGTCGCGCCCTGATATTTCTCTTCCTGGCCATTTGGGAATGTGTCAGTTTGCAACAGAAATGGAGAAACACGCATTTTGTTGAAAATCATGTGATATCACAAACATTTATACATCACTTGTATATGGAATTGAAAATAATTCATGGTTCGATTTTATTTGGGGGGGGGGGGGGCGCCACCAGTACGCCAGTGGCTGTTACCTTTGATGTCCGAGGTTCGAAGTCGCCAATATCACTGTTGAGCAAAAAAACAAACTTTTTGTTTCCAATTTGTTTCCTATAGTATCAATTGCCTTGGAATAATCAAGAAATATACCGATTGTGTGCATCTTTTTGTCTATTGCTTGTGAAATCTTATCTATAAAGTGCAGCAAGGCATGATAGGTAGTATGTTTCTCTCGGAACCCAAACTGAAAGTTTGAGAATATTTTACTTTTGTTAAAGGTCTAACATAAATCACTTTCTCAAGGATCTTAGGAGGTTAAAAGGGAAATAGGACGGTAATTTGAGAAAGATTGAGGATGTCCCTTTTTTTAAAACGGGGAAGACTATTGCAATTTTCATGTTTTCAGGGACTATTCCATTTAACATCGATGAATTAAAAACATGAATAAGGGGTTGAATAATCCTTAAGATAACCTGTTTAAATATGTCATTATTGACACCATCGCAACCAGGACTTTTCCCAGCCGTCAGCGAACTCCCAATAGTAAGCAACTCTTCCCTAACTACTGGGAAAAGGAATAAGCTTTTCTCGTTAGATTCTTTCAGGAAATCGTTAAAAGATTTTTGACAGGAAAGGACCGCCCGTGACAGATTAGGACGAATACTGCAAAAATAATCATTGAATTTTTCCACAATAATATTCTTATCTTCTACTAAACGACCATCAATTTCAATATTCTTTACATCAGAAGTTTTTTCTTTGACTTGAACACATTTTTTATTACTTTCCAAAAATTCCAAGTCCCCCTGATATCGTTTGAAGTTGCTTGAAACTGAGCAAAATAATATGTTTTCTTTGCTGCACGCAAGACTGAAGTAAGGATGTTTTTATAATCAACATTTCGTAATAAATAATTTTCTTCAATGATTGTATTTTTGTAGAGTTTACATTTTCATTTAGTACTTGCTTGAAGAAATGTACTTTTAATTATAGTGTAGGTTACGATGTATAAATAATAGAAACACAATTATTATTTATAAATAAATGTTCAACGTATGGTAGTATTCTCGGCCTGGGTCTGCTCGTTATAAGGATCGACCGCTATTCAGGATGATGATGACGATTCATAGCATTTGTATTCATAACGCGTAACTTCCCATACCTGAAGGACCACTAATCATAAAACAAAAAAGGGGTCACTATTCATAAAGAAATAAAGACCGTTATTCATAAAGACCGCAATTCATAACATGCTATTCATCATTCACATTGGGGGCCATTACTCATAAGGACCGCTATTAATTCATAATACGAAATTGGGGATGCTATTCATAAACATGAAAAAGGGGTGCTATTCATAATTTACATTGGGGGTCATAAGTACCGCTATTCATAATAAGAAATGAGAGTCTCTATTCATAATACGAGAACAGGGTCGCTTTTCATGAAACGAGAAGAGGGACCCTCATTTCGTATTATGTATAGCGGCCCTCTTCACGTTTTATGAAAAGCGACCCTCTTCTATTATGAATAGTGATCCTCATTTCGTATTATGTATAGCGGCCCTCTTCTCCTATTATGAATAGCGACCCTCTTCTCCTATTATGAATAGCGACCCTCTTCTCGTATAATGAATAGCGACCCTCTTATAGTAATATGAATAGGGATCCTTATGAATAAAGACCCTGATTTTGTATTATGAATAGCGACTCTCTTCTCATCTTACGAATAGCAACCCTCTTTTTTTTGTTATGAATAACGGTCCTTATGAATATTAACCCTTATGAATAATGAGCCTTTTCTCAAATTATGCATAGCGGTCCTTACGAATAGGAGTCCTTATGAATTATTATAGGGATAAGTTAAAGTAAAAATCCAAGCTTTAAAAAGTGAAATCTGCTCTCAATGGTATTGTATCTGCTCTGGAATGGATTCTACAATAACTTGCAGTGGTTTCAACTCCAAATAAAGTGAAATACATATATATATTCAAGTGATGAATGACTCCTTAAAAGAGGGGATTTCCCCCCTCTATCCATTAACACTTTGGTTGCTCTCTTTGCTTTCTGCATGGTCGCTGGTTTGCCAATAGTGAAATTAATGCGCAAAAGAAGGCACAAGTTGAGGAAAGATTTCTTTTTGCAATACAGTGGCTTTGAAAAATTATCAATTTCTGGTCTTGATTAGCTCCATGTGAACCTTTTTAACACCGGCATAGATTAATCTTGCAGTTAAACAGGTTTGGTATATCTATATCCCATGATAAATATCTCCTATCTTTGGTTTCACATATTTTACAATCCCCTTCTCTTTCCTCCTTTTTCTTCTTCCAACTCTTTCTCTTCTACCTAATCCCACTCTTTCTCTTTTCCCACCCCTTTCTCTTATTCCCCCCCTTTCTCTTTTTTCCATCTCTCCTCCCCCTTTTATCTTCTTCCAACTCTTTCTCCCCCTCTCTCAAAAGCTCAAACAGACTGGTAATGTAAACATATCATTTCTTAAGACTTGAGGGGATGTAGGCTGCAGCCCACAAAACTGACAAGCTGGTCTTGTGACCCTTTTAACATTTGGCTATTTCTCTAAAATATGTCCCACCATTTCAAAACACTGGGAGGGTGACGTTCTTTATTTAAAAAAAAATCTGTTCCTCTGAACACATGATCAAAACAGTGAGGATATCTGCTTTGGGGAATTTCAACAAGCCTTATTGATTATGTTCCTATTTTTTTCAGGAAATTATCAAGATTTAACCCCCTCCCCCAAATAAAATAAAAACTATGAAAAATTTGTGGTCATGTACACATTTGCCTTTTAAAAATATCCACATACATGTATCTAGCCATTTCTTTGAAATTCATCTTGGTACTGTTTTTCCATCATTCATATACCTCACCAATTAATATAAGCAAGCATATGTATTTAAAAACAAAACAAACAAAAAACAAAACACACATAAAGATACAGGAAATTCTGTAATTATCAAAATAGAATTTATTGAAATAAATTGCCAACCTACAACTTGGGAGGCTTTGAAAACAAATAATCTTTTAGTTCCAATATTACCAATCATTTCTTTAGAATACATCAATGTTTATACATGTATTGTATTGTATTTATTTAACTGATGTACATCAATTATCTGTTTATATAAACATATAAATCAATTTACAATGTAACAAATCAATATTCTGTTTGTAAGCATCTATATCATATAAATCAATTTACAATGCAGTGTATATAACAAAACAGAAGGAAAATTATATACAGCAGAAAAACTCTATTTTCTTCTTGTAATAACATGACACATAATGCATACAATGAATAATATAACGTACCTTAATACCGGTACATCCGAAGATCATTATTTTTGTCACATTTCATACATGATTGCATAGACTTTAAAGAAAATCTACCTTAAGCAATTTCAACAGTTTGCCCATCACCACTTAAAACGTGGGAACATTACAATGAAATATGTAATCTGAACATGATTTCTATGGGAAATACAGTAGGCAATTGAAACTTCTCGGTAGTCGATTTTTGACATTTTAGGTGCAAATATACAATCTAATATATTCATTATTCAGGGGTGATAGTGAGCACTCCCCCCTTCAGTAAAAAAAAATGGCATTTAACAAAAATCCCCCCCCCCCCCTTTTGAGTTAGAAAATTGGGAACAAATTGGGAATATTAGGGAAAATAAAAAAAATCTGGGGGGGGGGGGGGAGAAGAAAAATCTGGGAAAAAATAGAAAAATCAGGAAACCGATTGAAATCAGGTAATTATCAGGCCTGATTATTAGATCATAGTACTATGCCACATAATCAGTACCAACTGTACATTTAATGAAAAGCAAGTTTACACACACATAAATACATGAATACACTTTAACAAAAACACATAACACCTATAGGATTGCATCTTTTAAGATATGAAATGTGAAATAATAATAGTCATTTTTGTATGCATGTTTGCTGATTAAACATTGAACAGAAGGTATACATACACATTACAAATTCAAGAATCTTATAACTCACTATCTAAAATAGTTGTCTTTCATATTCATAACACTATATTTCACCCCTATTATTTTTGTAAAGGATTTATGCACTGACACAGATTTTGAAAAAATGATTTTGAATGATTTTTAAAATATGAGTTCATTCAAAGAAGCTAAATGCAAAACTAGTGAGAAAAAGATCAACACAATCAAAATATTCTAAAACAACAAACAAAATGCAGGTTGCTGATAAAAATTGATAACAATCAATCCATAATATTTTGTGCATTTCATGAACTACTGCATACATTTTTGTTATACTGTTAGTGATTATGAATGAAGCACATCATTCTTAGATGAATAATTACAAGCAGAAAAAGAAAAAACATGGAAAGATCATTTTTATTTTTCTATTAAAAAAAAAGGAGGCAACATATTTTCTCACACATTTAAAGTACAAATATATATATGAGTTAAACAGCATTATATCTTAATAATAGAACCATATCTTTAACAAAATACAACACAGCGAACAAAAGTGTAACAGTTTTACCACCATAAGAATTACAGACAATACAAATTATTATACATTATTGACATGAGTAATCGATTCCAATGCTGGAACATATTGGTCAGGAATTAAAAAAAAAAATAAAAAAAAAAACATAAATAAGTGATTACCGAACTATTATTCAAAAAGAAAACTGTAAAACCAGAAACTTATGAGCTTATTAAATGTTTGCAAATTTCACTAGTGGTTGTGAAATTGGCAAAAGCTTCTTACTGATAAAATGTCAGACGCTTTAATATAGTTCTTGCAATAGTTTCACGGCTCCAAGTTTCTGGTTTTACAGTAGAAAGATTTATATCAATCAACAACAAAGATATCTCACATTCTTTTTATACATGATATATTTTTATTTTTTTTAAATATACTACACCAGTCCACATAAACATGCACACACACCCCCCCCCCCCCCAAAAAAAAAACACTCATCCACACAAACAAAACACACATCCCCCACCCGTTCACAACCTCAAGAAAACATCCTACTCACAAAATGTGATACTTCCCCCTAAAGGCAAATCATCACATATTCCATATGGGGTTCATTAAAATAGGTCTAAATGGACAAGCAAACTTAACAAATAGTAACAAATAAATAGATAATAGATCTAAATTAATGTTGTGGTCTTCATTTCTTTCTGGACCCCATGGAAGACCAGCAGTGTCATGCCTGGCACAGCTGAATATGGGCTATCCAGCCTTTTTATCAACGCTATGTATATACTTGTATTACATTTTTTTTTTTTTAAACAGAAAATAAATACTATACTATACTGTGATCATGTCAGAGAGGATGTAATTTTTTGCCTTGTTGATGTATGTGATTTTTTTTGTTTAAATGGGAGTAACCCCCAAGTCTATCCTGTAAACTGAAATAGTCTGGGCCTGATTTTATAAACAGATCTAACACAGCGGACTTGGGGGGGGGGGGGGCACAGGAGGCACGCCTTACTCGTATCATTCAAGCTAGATCGTTATTTTGTTGTTGGTTAGTAATGTTCTTTCTTTCTTTTCCAGGATAACTGATCATCTTCTAGGCATTATGCATGCTTATGGGAGTCGTTGGAAAACCTGTCACGCAACTCTACTGGTCCACTAGGAAGTGCATAGTCACACCATTCTTTTCCCAGGCCATGACACGAGATCGCTTTCAACTTATCCTCCACTTTCTGCATTTCAACAACAATGATAACATCAAGCAACGTGCCGACCCAAACTAAGGCCCTACTACGACGCAGTGACCCCAGCATTTCACACGGGCTTCACACCTTAGAGGTCCAAAGCTATAGATGAAGCCCTCATCTGATTCTACGGGCGTCTTAGTTTCAAAACATACAATCCCCGAAAAGCAGCCAAATATGGTATGAAAGCCTACAAAATATGTGACCCATTAGGATATACGTGGAAGTTCATGCTTTATACCGGGAGAACCCAGTATAGCATTGTCGAACTTGTTTTATCAATGATGGTTGGACTACTTGACAAAGGTTACCGTTTATTTATGGACAATTTGTATTCCAGTCCTATGTTGTATACTGCACTTTTTAAGCGTAAGACAAATGCATGTGGCACTGTTCGGAAGAATTGTGTGGAAATGCCAAAAGAAAACAATCAGTGTATTTGATTTTTTTTCTTCTTCTTTATGTATAGGTAGTGTCTAGTCTAGATGCTCTAAATAAAAGTCATGTAACATTTTGAACTCAATGTAGTTATTCTTTTTGTATAGTTTCTTTTGTCAATCACCCTTTGTATTTTTTTAAAAACTTTATTCCTTTTCTGCTGTAGATACCAGCCAATTCACTTCTTTCTCCACTTTGTTTACAATGAAGACAGAGTTGCCTGTGTAGAGGGTAGGATACAATCCCCTCTTTAAAATTCAGCCCGTCATTGATCGCGTTTGTCCTACGTACCAGGCATCCTTTTCTCCTGGCCGCGACCTGTCAGTGGATGAGAAACTTGTACCGTTCAAGGGGAGAGTAGGCTTCAAGCAGTACCTCCCTCTGAAACCAAAGAAGTGGAGGATTAAGTTCTGGGTAATCACAGATTCCTGCACTGGGTTTTGCTTGGACTGGTCAGTCTACACTGGCAAGAATGAGCAGCAAACTCGAGATGGTGATGGATTGACTACTCGTGTCGTCAAGAATCTTTCGCATGCTTTCAATGGTTCTGGCTGCACAGTCTACACATCACATGACCTGTATGAATATCTCTGTGACCAGAAGCTGGGGGCTTGCGGTACCCTGAGATTGATAAGAAAGGAGTTCCACCGACCATGAAAAAGGCATCCCTTCGAGCTCGTAAAGGAGACAACCCAGCGTTTTTCCGAAAGGGAGACATGTTGGGTGTCACCTGGCATGACACCAAGAGGGTTAGCGTTTTGTCTACCGTTCATGGCTCTGGCACCGTGGACAAGACCATCCGTGACAAACGCTCAGCAACAGGAACACGACGAGTGAAGAAGCCCAAAGCAGTGGAGGGGTACATCCAGTCGATGGGAGGGGTGGACCTCCTGGATCAACGCATGTCTTATTATAGGTACCCACACAAGCACCTCAAGTGGTACATGGTGGTGCACCACTTCATCATGGAGGTAGCCCTTGCCAATGTAGAGAAGACGATGGAGGATTCGAGTGGTTTACTGCCAGAGGGGACGGCATAGTACTAGATAATGTGTGAGCCCAGTCCCCCTGTAAGCCCAGTCCCCCTGCGCGCCAGTGACAGCCAAGCACTATGGGAATTGGCTAGAGACATGAGAAGGTGCCTTCTATATTATCTGGATGAGGTAAAAGTATCTGTGCAGGATCTGTGCAGGATGATAGCTGTTCTTGACCAAGCGTCAATTCATGGAGTTTTGGATGAAGGAGACATGCTAGAAGAAATTGGATGGAGGAGGTTGGTCACCATGGACAACCGGAATGAGATGATGAAGGCAATATGTTCCCACCACGTGATCAATAAGCAAAAAGGAGAGATCATGAAGGCAATATGTTACCACCACCTCATCAATAAGCAAAAAGGAGAGATCATGAAGGCAATATGTTACCACCACCTGATCAATAAGCAAAAAGGAGAGATCATGAAGGCAATATGTTACCACCACCTGATCAATAACCAAAAAGGAGAGATCATGAAGGCAATATGTTACCACCACCTAATCAATAAGCAAAAAGGAGAGATCATGAAGGCAACATGTTAACACCACCTGATAAATAAGCAAAAAGGAGAGATCATGAAGGCAATATGTTACCACCACCTAATCAATAACCAAAAAGGAGAGATCATGAAGGCAATATGTTACCACCACCTGATCAATAAGCAAAAAGGAGAGATCATGAAGGCAATATGTTACCACCACCTAATCAATAAGCAAAAGGGAGAGATCATGAAGGCAATATGTTACCACCACCTGATCAATAAGCAAAAAGGAGAGATCATGAAGGCAATATGTTACCACCACCTGATCAATAAGCAAAAGGAGAGATCATGAAGGCAATATGTTACCACCACCTAATCAATAAGCAAAAAGGAGAGATCATGAAGGCAATATGTTACCACCACCTGATCAATACGGAGAGATCATGAAGGCAATATGTTACCACCACCTGATCAATAAGCAAAAAGGAGAGATCATGAAGGCAATATGTTACCACCACCTGATCAATAAGCAGATGGGAGAGATCGACGCACTCATCCAGGGGATGGAGTTTTGGGGGATAAAGAAGTTTGCAGAGGCACATTCAGTCTGCATACACACAGTTCTCAGCTCAAGAAGGGATGTTGATGCTAACAAAGTGTTTGGGCTGTTCACCATTACCTATGCAATCAAAGGCTCCAACAACAGAGAGGAGGAGGGGGACATGGCTACCATGTTCTTTATCAAGCGAAGCACCCACATTTTTACCGATACTCCTTTACAAGAAGAGCTAGCTTCAGAGAAAAAAAAGACAAATGACAAGTCATCCAAAAAAGCCACTTCATCAAGCAAAAGGGTCCTTTTTAAAGGTACATGCAACAAGTCATCATCTGATGAAAGTGATGAAGAGTTACTTGATGACCTCATGGATGATTCACAGAGTGAGCAATCAGAAGTTGATGACGATATTGTAGAAGGTGACTTTGTCATCGTTGAGGTACTAGGAAAGAGATTTTTTTTTTTTAAAAGGGAGCTGGACGCACTCATCCAGGGGATGGAGTTTTTGGGGGATAAAGAAGTTTGCAAAGGCACATCCAGTCTGCATACATACAGTTCTCAGCTCAAGAAGGGGTCTCAACTAGTGCTGTAAGTCAGACGCTATGTTCGTGTTCGGTTCGGTTCGGCAGAGTTCGGCAATTTTTCACCCGAACTTGGTTCGGTTTGGGGTTCGGTAATATAATAGCAAGCAGCGTTATAGCCACGGCGGTCGGCACTGGGCGGGCCAGCCGGCCTGCCGGGCCCGACCAGCACGGAGGACTTCTGCACACTGCTTCCGACCAGCACAAATTTCACATTGAAAAACTGCTCTAAACGTAATTATTTGTGAAGAAAAATACTACTTACATTCGTATTTCCGTCTTGAATCGTGTTTTATTTTCAATTTTAAAAGAATAATGTTTTCAATTTGTCAATAAATGATATTTTTAAAAGACTTTCCGAGACGGTTGTTGTCTAATGTTAGAGTCATGAAAGCTGCCATCTTGAATGGCTCGGCAATAACTGTTTTTTATAAGTTTTTATTTTCGATAGGAAAAATATAAAATCCCTATTTTTCCTGAATAAATAAATACCATACTATAATATATATTTATTTCATTATTTATATTGTAAAATTTGTCCGATATTAATTGTTACAATTAAAATATTAATTTTTTGTTGAATGGGTTTGAGCTAAACTTTTTTTGATCACGCACATGTATTCTTTTTTATGGCTTGCGATCGCGACGTAGCGTGGTCAGGATTTGGGATTTAAATGGCGCCAGTGAAGTCGCGCCCACCACTGGATAGGCATAAATCACAAAGGCGGAAAATGGGAAAAAGTAAATATAAAATGAGCAATCATGACATGAAAATTAGGTACAAAATGACAAGTTTATTAGCTTGCAAAAACGTTTTTTTATTTTTCTGCCGAACATCCGAACCAGGCCTTTGCGTTCGGTTCGGTTCGGTTCGGTTCGGAAGTGCCATGTTCGGCGAACTTCCGTTCGGTTCGGCGGTTCGGCTACAGCACTAGTCTCAACGCGAATGAAGTGTTTGGGCTGTTCACCATAACCTATTCAATCGAAGGCTCCAACAACAGAGAGGAGGAGGATATGGCTACCGTGCTCTTTATGGACTTCCTCTAGAAGTGCAGGAGTAAAGATCCAGAGGTTAAAGGTCTCACTCTAGAGATAACCTCACACAAAGACAATTGTTTGAACTTAGGTTTCCAAAACTAAATGGAAGTGGTCAATATTGGCGTGGCCAAGAATAAGCGCTGATTGTCTGTATGTGGAGTAATCATTGAGGTAACAGTGGTCCAGAGGATATTATTTATAGAGTTTGTTTTGTTTGAAAGAAAAAAATGTGTTACACTGTGAGTTGAATTTATTTTGTTAGTGGATGATTATGCAAGTAAATGTGTATGTTTGTATGAAGTTTTTTGTGGAGACCAAGTTTCAAAAATAGTAAGTTGAGTTTGGATACAAAGAATACAAACAAACAGACACAAAATTGCTCTAAAGGAACTAAATCCACTTTTGTTGAAAATTGAGCTATTGAAATTGTATGTTATTAAGATCTGTTTATGCCTTTGTTTTTTTGCTCCATTAAAAAAAATTGTAACAGGTAGGAAGCATCCAACAACATGGGACCAGAAAGATGAGAATGCTCAATGTGTAAGACAGCGAGAGCAGTATTGAAGTGGCATTGTGGGGGGGGGGGGCATGCCTATCTCGCAGTTCAACGTCATGATCGTGTCAAGTTGTCTGCATTAGAAGTGTCAGAATACATGAATCACAAAAAGGTAACAAACGATTAAGGTGTAGATCGTTCTGAATGAATTCATTTGTATTATATTATTGGAATGTTTGAATTTGTTATTATTTGTTGGAAGAACAGAGAAATTATGTGAAATTGTGGTGTTTAATTGGCAATACATTTTTTTTAAATAATAGTACACTGTACATATCTTACAGTGACTTTATTGATAGTTTAGTCATAAGTAATAGGTTTAGAAGTAATGTTAAATTTGTAGGAGTGGTAGTCATTCATACTTCCTAGGACGTAGAACCATTGCGACAGATTTTGAAGAGGTCACTAGGAGTGCAGTCCTGTTTTGTCTGGGGAATGCGGTGCAACTCCACGGAGGTTTTTTCCTCCTAACTCAGAGAACATGGTCGAGGGTAACCGACAATGCTCTCAGATGCTTATATGTGCAAGGTAAACATTCACGTTCACAGCAGACACGTTCACAAAGATATTGTAATATCTTATCAACATATGAGGGAGTCTGCACCTACCTAGGCATGACGGACGGCTTGGCTTTTTTCTCTCCTCAAGACTTGTTTCGAGGAATGGCGTTCGTAAGGCGCATAATACCCACCCCTGCTCTTCAGCCAGTGGTTGATTCTTTCGACAGGACCTATGTCACCTGGACCGTAAGAGCAGATGGACTCGTTACACCACCACGATTCCCCCCCCCCCCCAAGACTGGAACGTCCACGAAATCACTCTCCATGATGGGGATCGGACGAACAATGTGTGTGAAGGGTGGAACAACGCATTCGGTAATCTTATCGATATGTAGTGATTATGTCCCTAAATTATAATTCTATGCAATGCACATTACAACATGTCAAATAGATAAATATTTTGGAGCAAGATGCATCCCCTGATAATTTTGCAGATGCCATAAACAAAACTCTAAAATCATTCCAGGACATCAGCACACAAGCCAAAACCACTTACATTGGGGGTTCAATTTATCTTTGTAGCGTAAGAAGGAGGCTACAGGACATTTGTAGTCAAATTGCTCTAGTTAAGATTACCATGCTGCAGAGTATTAACAAAAAATATGGTGAGTTTGGAGAGTTGGTGTCATTCTTCCCTCTAATCCATATATTGTCACTATATGCCTTTTTTTAACATGGCAATTGCATCTTGTATGTCTGACATAAGCTGAATAATTATATTGCAGATACCATGCAACTGATCTGTATCGCACACTTAGATGGATAATTTGCCATGCCTATGTTCTCCTGGGATACTGGCCTATACAGTTCAACAAAGCCACTCTGACTGCTGCCTTGACCTCTACATTGTCCGAAGATACGATGCTACGGTCTTTCCTAGGAATGCTCAACGAAACTGAACAATGAGTTTTGCAGGCACTCCTTAGGGGTGAAGGGACTGCAGATGATGAACTGAAGTGCTTGGGTGTCCTCACCAGGTTTGATTGCAGGTATTCAAATGTACAAGGTTATATAGCAACCTTTCATTGTGCTGTTCATGATACATCTCCACCAAGACATGGTGGACCATTATTTGGAGTCATTGAAGTCGTGACTCCACCTTGGCTTTTCTCTTTTTTATCTGCACGTTTTTTTTTGTGAGTGTATCTTTGAGAGTTATGTAGGATTTGCCCCCTTCATCACAAATGTCCTTGTCCTGAAGACCTAGAGGATCATCCAAATCAAGCAAACCCTTTCCATTTTGTTTAAGCATTGCTGAAAAACACTTCAAAACTCTCGTCGAATTTGAAAAATCTTCATGCTTAATAATGTCCACATTCTTAGAATTGAGAAAATGTTGCTAAAGTCTGAATTTAATAGTTAACATTGTCTACTTCCTGTATAGAAGAACCGTTCTTCTGTCTAGCACCAGCGTAAAACCTTAGGAGTATGTTGTTGAGGTCTGTGTTGATAGGTTGCAGGTAGTCTTCAAATATTTTTACAGAGAATTTCAAAGAATTTTTGGTGTTCTTGCTGTCCGCATAAATAATCAAGTCTTGTAATTGATTATCATCAACAAGTTGAAATCTAGAAAGTCGCTTCAGCCATTATTGCCTCCTTTGGACAAAAAAATAAAGTTAAGAAACTAAAAATTGGTAGGTACCATATGACATAATATTTCTAGTGGGAGACACAGAACATGAAGTGTCAGTGACGGAGCGATCAATTGTTGAAATTGAAAACAAGGTTCCAGCAAGAGAACATATTTCTGTCAGGAATGTTGGCATGTATGGCTCTGAGGAAGATTAGTAAGCAGGATGTATCTCGAGAAATGCCCAGGAGATCGACAAAGGGTAGGAAAGCTAGAATAGGGAGGAAGTTAACTCTTGCTGAAATTGCTGAGAGGAGGGCTGTATATCCTGCCCAAGGCAAATGCGCCAAATCCATAACTCGGGGGGTGGGGATGATGATGGATTTGCGACCATACAGTATCGTCAAGAACAACGGTTTCCTGCATTTGTTGAATACAATGGACGCTCGCTATAAAGTGCCCTCGAGAATACACTTCTCGGAAGCGGTCATCCCGAACTCTATCTAGAGAAGTTGTTGATGAGTTCAAGCACGAACTGGCAATGGCTGTGAGTGGGGTCAGTTTGACAACTGATTAGTGGAAGGAACATGTGCGTTACTTTCCACTGGGCAAATCAAGTTGAAGAACAGGAAAGAATAAAATTCTAATAACTTTGGCAAAAGTGTTTGAAAGATAAAATTAATGTTTTATTATACCACTTTTCATTTTTTAAGTATCCATGATCATAATTAATTGGTAACTAATAATTGTGTTTATTATTGTCACTGAAATGATAAGAAATGTCTTGTTAACGTACATTCACTTTTTACTTCTAGGCAAAAAATAATGACAATTTATTCATGATAATGCAATTCATACGATTGTATAAATTATTTTCCTAATTAATCCTCTGTATGGTTTATTCACAACAGTTCATAAGACGTCAAGCTCTGGTGAGCCTTGCAGAATTTCCACAGGCCACAACCGCTGTCAACATCCGTGAACGTCTCAAAGAAGTCATGCAGGAGTGGTTCCCCCTTCGCAAGAGGCTTCTTTACTCTGTTAGCGACAATGGGGCAAACGTCAAGAGATTGATGCAGCTGACAGTGACTTCAGCTTAGCATAGGTTCCCTGTGCTGCTCATTGCCTGAACTTGACAACAACAAAAAGTCTCAAGAAAAAGATGCAATATCCCTGTTCAAGGAGCTGTCAAACTCTGCTCAGCATCAGCGGGAAAGCGTCCATGATTTTGTTTTGCGGACCCTAGACCTGAAGCAAAAGATAATCTTCGCGTCGAAGGAGGCTGGCTCAGCAGTAAGCTATGATAGCTGCCAAGTTCAGCGGATGGCGCCTCATTCAATCTCGACAGGGATTCAGAGTGAGGCGATCCAACAAGAAGTCAAAGGTCGTTTGCATCAGGACAGGATCACCGATGAGGTGATCATGGAGATTCTAACGAGCTGTTGCCCATGAGAGTGAGCGTCGGCAGAATTTGACAGGCAAAATAGAAAAGATCAGCTCTGTCAACGAAGTGTCTATACAACAAGACAAAACGGAAAAAAGTCAAGAAGGACGAAAGTCTGAAGTCAAGAAATTCAAACCCACGATGCCAGACTGGGAGCAGATGCAAGCTGCTATACGCTCCATTGTACAGTCTGAAATGCAAAATCATCATGCCCATCCATGGACAATTTTATAATATCTTTCAGGAAAATGAACTATAACATTTACTTATATAGCTTTATTAAAGATCAAATTCTTGAAAACTCAAGATTGGAAATGTTGGAGTGATTGTTGAAAAAACCTCACAGCGCTGTGTAATAGTGAAGGAGAGCCTCAAGGCAATTCTAACAAAGTAACGCACAAAGCTTCCTTTTGTCATTCTTAATGTGTAATGTAATTTTAAATTTTTAACGTGTAAATATTTAAAAATGTGAGTTATCACTTTATTATGTCAACATGTAAACATGAACAATCCAGCTTCTGCTGCTTTTCATGCAAAATGACAATTACGATGCATGTCTTTTGAAATTGCATAATAAACCATTATTGAATTTTTGTGTACAGTGTGTAAGGTATATTTAAATGAAATGTTGGCTTGTCTGTTGGATCAAATGTAAACAAAAAATCTGTTATGCCAAACTTTAAAACAAATGCTAGCAATGTAAACATATGTTCATTCTAGTAGATACATGGGTATTATGTAGTTACCTTTAGAATTGGAAAGAAACAAAATCTGTGTATTTTCTTTCTTTCAGCGCAAAACCCATCGCCGAAGACTGTTATCTGCAGATAGAGAACAGCTCATGATAACAAGGATTCAACAGGCCGTCATTTCGAATGCATCAAGAATGAAAAAGAGGCCATTTCGAGCGCTTGTAAGCATAATAATTACCATATAAAGCAATACACCATCGGCACATCAACAATTGCCAAGATGTCAGAGAGGGCAAAGGGCTATTCATCGTGGGTTATAGACCATCGTATAAACCCAGCTATGAGGACTATGGACCATGCAACTACTGCCTTGGTTATTACCCAAGGACAGATTTATGGAAACATGGATGCTGACACATTTTCATTGTTTGTTAAACAGAGCTAAGCCGGTCAGCATTTTGGAGGAGGAAAAGTACATCATGTTTGAAAGCCAGCCAGCTGGTGCCTTTATTCAATATATGCACCTTCTGCTTATCAAAGAGGGTTACTGTCGTTAAGATGCGCCCTAAATATTTTGGAAGCCACTTGTGAGAACTGTGACCACAGACAGGAGTGGTAACACCAGCCTGGCCAGGTTGGTGAATCGATGGCAGACAGCCAACATTCTCCTTTCCGCTGCCATCTTGTATGGTGGTAGCTAGCCCTACTAAGATCCTGCGTATGTTGAGTCACGTAAATATCAATGTGACATCAGTGCAAACATTCTTAGACCACCAGCGAGACAACCTTCAATGAAAGTGAAGGTGTGAGACAAGTCAGTCATGGCTGAACTGACGAGGAAAGTGAAGTAGATGAGTTTCAGTCATCGGGAACAAGCAGGTAACTTATCACCTAACATAAGGGACTTCTAGATCGTGGAAGAGAACGGCGTTAACGTCCACTAGTCATGCGTGTCAACGTAGTCAACTGCCCCTGTTGACTACAGATAGAAATCTTTTTGGAAGTAAGCGTGATGAAGTCATGAACAGCGCGCCACATTTCAAAGGAGATTCTGCGGTTATATCATGAGATTGCTTGTCAGAAATGGCAAATCTGCATCAAATTAGAGAAACCATTACTTTTGCATATGATGAAGAGTTTATGTTGTTATACGATGCAAGTAAACCTCGAAATGCCGAATTCAAATATCGTGATTATCAGGAATTCAATCTTTATCAATACAATGATGATGAGTGTAAAGCCTACTTCAGGTAAGTTACCTCAGTTTTGTGGAAACTGTTGTTGCTCAATCCATTTCCCAATTATGATACAGCAGGCTTAATTATTGTAAGAAATTTATCTTTTTGCGTTCATTCTTTGTATGTACTTCCAGGTCACGACGAGGTGCAGCGAAAGAAGATTGTGTATTTCACACAGAGAAAATGCTGAGAAATTTTGTGGATTGCGAAGGGATGAAGAAGGGATGAAGGATTCGAAAGAAAGTGGGTGAATGATTATATATAGGTAAGTGAAGGGATGAGTTTAATCCACATACACACATAATATGACACTGTGGACGATTAGGGTTAGGGAAGTGGCAAAGCTGGTAAGAGAGTACAGAGCACAAACAAATGATGATAATGCCTGCTCGGCTCAGCTAATGGATCCTCAAAAGTTTGTGGAAGTGGCACGTGCTACCAAAGCCATTGCAGGATTCAATGAGGAAACAAACTTATACAGCATATACCCAGCCTTGCATTGAAAATAGGGCACAGTCTCAAAGTCTGCAGTGAAATCCTTAGAGGTGATGCAATGATGTCAGGAAATGAAGTACTAAAGGATTTCCGCAGTGATTTTCTGTCATTGTACTCCCTCCAGTGGGATCAAAGAGTAAGTTATCATGCTCTGCGCAGTCTTGAAGAGGGGAGACGCAACAAAACGAAGCTGCTGCCATTAACTGAAGACATAGCATGTCAGAGTACCTCAAGAAACAATTTCATGAAAAACACCAGCTGCTGAAAGAAGCAAAAGACACAGAACTTGCAAAATTATGGAGAGATCCTGCAGAAGTTTTGTTGGGAGCGAACGGTGGCCACGCCCATACAAGGAACTATTGTCCGCTTACCCAACTCATAAAAGATGCCCTTCGAGCTTCACGCCGGAAGCTTCCCCATATCAGACGTCAACAGGACTCAGACTATGCACTTCAGACACTGGCATACCAGTCTCCACACCAGTCTCGACACTAGTCTCCACACAGACAGAGATTGTTGACGACATCGATTCGGACCTCATGGACAGATATCTCAAAGAGATAAATGCCATGTACTTGATGGAGAAGATCTCCTCTCTCTCTATTATTACTATTCTATCACCTTCTCTTTCCATCTTTCTTAATGTTATTCTTTGTTTTTCCTTCTTTCATCTCTTCCATTCCTTATTTTGTTATCATTTTAAATTTCTGTGTTCCTCATGTTGTTGTTTGTTTTCCTTCTATCATTTTCTCTTTTTGTCTTTCCGTATGTTAGTCTTTTTCCCTTTTTTTTATAGGGTGCATAGAATTGCGACGAAATCCATGCCACACCCTAAGAAGGCGTGCCTCGTACGATACAGGGAAAGGGACAACATTATGAGGAACGCGAAAAATCTGAAAGAAACTAGGCCATTTATTAGAGAAGATATCCCCATGAGAACCAGGAATGCAAGGCAAGCACAGATGCCTGCTTTATTCGCAGCAAGGAAGGCGGGGAAACTGGCATAATTAAAGTCAGGTTTAAAGTAGTATCGTATAATCATAAAAAACAATAAATTCCCCTTTCTTCCTGTCATCAGAGGAGATCCACTCATGTCAACAAATATTTGTCTCATAATGGATGGTGTTGAAATCTGTCGGGGGAACTCTGGGATTTTGCCGGCATTCGCATGCATGTTTGCTGCATATTGGGTTTATGGAGTTGAGTACCCGAAGCAAGGCAAAAATACTCTGATGAAGATGGTAACACCTGCTAAACCTGACGACCCACTGAAGGGAAAAGGTATCAAGGCAGAGAATGACGGATCTCGAAAAACAGATCCAGTATCACCACAAATCAGAGGTGGTATGTATTCTTATTCCTGACAATGCTTTAAAAGAAACCAAAAGGCTAGAATTGAATATGATATATATAGGCCTACTGAGCTGTGAGAAAGAATAGTGGAAATTGTTTATCTGAGGAGGGACTGGCATAGTATCATTTTTTCTGAGGGGCGAAGCCATATGCAGACATTTTGGGCTCAATTTTGAATGCGACTTCTTGAATTTGCTGAGTTTTTCAATTCTAAAATGTATATTTTCTTTCTTTCTTAACAAACAGTCACGCACCACAAGTAGCTCGCGCAATCCCAAAAATGAATTTGTCTTCTCAAAAGCTTACAATGACAGTGAAACCAATGTCAGCACACAGTTGCCTGCACCACTATGCAAATGACTGAGGGGCGAAGTTTCCAAGAACCTGACAACAAGGCTAAGAAGCACATAGCTAAACTTGGAGGAGAATCAGCTCAGGTTGCTAACTATATGGGACACACAATATCAGTGCACCGTGAATATTGCAGACTACCTGAGAATACTCTCTACAAATAGCGAAGGTTGCCAATTTGCTTATGGCAATGAAATAGTTAGATCAGAACTGATATTATTTACTATATAAATCTATGTACCCTTGTACATGTAGGTACTTCCTGATGTGCTGTCTAGCACATCGCTCATTATTCTGCACTTCACAATCATCAATTATTTGTATATTGTTGACTTTTCTTTTATATTTGATGCAGTATTGATGCCACTGAGGAATGTTCACGACTTGGCCGGATTGGCAAATCATGGAGACACACCTTCAGAGAGAAACTGCAAGATGAGAGTGATTGAAGTTGACGGAAAACCATACCTTTGTCTTTTTGCCACAAAGTAAGGAATAATTGATTAAGAATCTCGTAATGCATGTGGCTGCATTGAAATAGAAAATTTTTAGCATCCTCTAAACGCAAAAACATGGACGAATAAATAAAATCGACCATAGAATTCAAATCCATAACACTTGCAGATGGACTAATGTAGCTTCATCACGTAATTCCCATCTTGCCCAAGTATCATCACAGATGCTGAGAAAACATTAAACATAAGATCCTGAAGTTAGAAGTAGGCTTCAAACTCATTAAGTGGGGAATAATGTAGTGATTCAGCCCGAGCCAATACGGCTCTGGCGGATATAAACGCATATGCGCGCAAGTCCCGCATTTGGCGACACCCACGGTAGTTTCCGCAGTTATGCCCATCACTGGGTATGGCAGATTGGACCTGGAACCGCAAGCGCGCAACAACACTGCCGTCTGCTATGTTCCTCTGAATCTCGGATCTCAACGCTTCGTGGAGCTCCACCGTCGGTGCACACTACGAGTCTTCGAGAATTACTACAGTTTTGCAAGCCTATGGTAGGATTGACCCTTATTATAGTAGCATAAGTAATAGTAGGTGTTTAAGTAGTCTAATAAGCGCCCCGTCACTACAATGGCGTAATCACTTTTTTTCGAACCTGTTCGGGCTAGTTTATTTTTTTATTTTTTAGCGCACACATGTTTGAGCCGCCATCTTGTCGGCATTCACTTGTGTGTTGAGGGGATTTTCTATTTTTGTAATTTCATTCGTAGGGCCTTGTAAGCTTGTTTTTTCCCCATTAGTAGTTGATTATTGCTGTAGATTAGTATTTTAGGGACTCGTAGGGTATTTTTAGTGCTGTATTCCGGTTTTGGGGTACTCATTTCAGTGTTTTTGGGACAATTTTTTGTGGTCGCACACATGTCAGAGCCGCCATCTTGAATACATTCACTCGTGTGTTGAAGGGATTTTTTATTTTTGGACCTTTTTTCGTAGGGCTTTTCATTTCTTGTCTGCTTAGGGTTGTAGGATAGTTTTTTAGGGACTCGTTGGTATTTTTACGGCCGTATTTCGATTTTTGACATCGGTTACGGTCATTTTTTGTACTTTAATTTGTTCACTTTTTTCTACTCACTAGACTGGTTGTACAGCCGTTTTTTGTCGTGCTCGTAGTTTTGATCCTCTCGCCAGAGTTTTATACTGTGGAGATAATTCCACGGTGTTCTTTTTCGGTGAGGTATAGGGTTGTTTAAGTAGAACTTAGTAAGTAGGGGTAGGCTCTAATTAGACTAGTTTCAACCCTCTCGCCGAAGTATTATTACCGTGGAGATAATTCCACAGTGTTTTTCGGTGAGGTATACTATGGGTATAGGGTTGTTTAAGTAGGAATTTTTTAGTAAGAAACTAAGCAAGATTATGAAAGAAACTAAGTAAGTTATTAAGTAGGCAATAGGTCTTTCCTGTAAGAAACTAAGTAAGCAAGCAAGTATTTTCTTTTAAGAAACTAAGTAAGCAAGAAGTATTTTCCTTGAAGGAACTACGTACGTTAGTAAGTAAGCAAGAAGGAAGGATTGGGTAGGTACCTAAATGGGATTTTTGACTGTCAGTCTTGTTTTGTATATCTGTGGATTTTGGGTTAAATCGTGGGTGGTATTTAATTTCATCTTCATTTCATCATTACTAATATTGTACGGCCATCTCGCCGAGCATTATACCGTGGAGATAGTTCTGCGGTGTTTTTCGGTGAGGTATGTTGCCTATTTAAGTGTAGTCCTTTAGTGTTACTTAGTAGGGTTTAGTTTTGGCCCGCTCGCTGAAGCTGTTTACCGTGGAGATAATTCCGCGGTGTTTTTCGGTGAGGTTTAGGGTTTCAGTAGACCTATTTACCTGTCAGGCACTTAGTAAGCTATCAGGAAACTAAGTAGGGTATTATTAAGTAAGCAAGAAGGAAAGATTGTTTGTGTATTTAATTTTATCATTTGGCTATTTATTCGTTGCTGATTTAAAGCCGATTATGGCCTCGCAGAAGGTTAGAGTTAATTATGGGGGTGAGGAGGCCTTGGCCGTTGTAGATAAAACTAAGTCCAACAAGATTATGGAGGGGGCAATGTGGTAACTTAACTAAGGAGTTGTTTTTGCAGTGTCCCTTCTCCATGAAGCTAAGGAGCTTTTACAATTGTTTGATTTTGAGCCTTATGAATATGCAGTGTACCCCCCCCCCCACCTCCAGGTGGAGGCCCAGCTGGGCCTATAGCCGGTTCTGCGGCTGAGTCACGGCAGGGAAGGAGCTCGCCGCAACCGGCCAGCTCCCCAGCCGAGCCCTCGGCCGAGTATTGGCTTAGGAAAGATAACTGTCCGCCTTCCAGGGAACCCCCACGTAGGGATAATTATTATCCTCCTAGGGAATCCCCACCCAATAATTATTATCCTCCTTCTAGGGAATCCCCACCCAATAATTATTATCCTCCTTTCAGGGAATCCCCCATTAACAATTATTGTCCGCCTTCCGGGGAGCCCCCACGTAGGGATTATGTTTATCCCTCTTCTAGGGAATCTCAACCAGGGGGTCAGGGAGATTACAGGTCGCAGGGGCGCCGAGATTGGCCCCCCCGTCTGCCGAGGTCACTTAGTTACAATGGGAGGACTAGTTGGCATTCCTTTCTCAGGAAATTCACAAGTTATGCTGCATCGTGCCACTGGAGTCAGAGTGAGTGTTTGGATGCTCTAGGCTGGTGTTTGGAAGGGTCTGCGTCAGATTGTTTTTCCAATCTTCGGGATATGGGCACTAGTTTGTACTACCTGATGTTGACAGCGACGGGGCGTCGGTTTGGGGCTACCCGATTTCCAGAGGAGGCCATAGCCGAATTTCGAACGGCTCGCCAACTCCCGGTGGAGTCCCTCCTTGGGTGGTTCGACCGGCTTCAAGCTTTGTTCTGTGAAGCTTTTGGGTGTGACCAAAGGGGTGACGGCACTCAAATGGTATTGCAGCTATGCCAAGGTTGTACGGATAAGGCGGCGGGTTTAACAGCTCTAAATAAACGCCCAAAGTCCGTTGAAGAGGCCCTGGAAGCCATCAGGTGGGCACAACACACCCAACGTGTTGTTTATGGGAGCGAGGCTCGCCGTACGTATCCGGCTCCTCGGCAGCAGGTGCAGCAGACTTGCCTGTACGATCAGGAGGTGGACAGTTATGATACGGTTGAGGAGCCGGGAATTTATCGTCATAGGCAACCCCATCCCCTGAATTGTTCCCCAACAGTTTCCAAAAGTCGAGATGTTCCCCGTCCGGCTCCTGTGGAGGACCGGGGGAAGGTCAAAACGCCTTTTGAAGTTCAGGCCAGGAATGACATTGGCAATTTAAAAGAGGAAGTCGCCAGTCTTAAGACGCATGCTGTAGTAAGACTGTTAAGTCTTTGGAGGTTTCTATGCTTTCCCATGCCCGCCCTCTATCTCCCGTGGCTACTGATGTTCCGGAAAACCTGGAGGGGTCGGAGAGCGAGGCCGATCTCCGATCTGGAAACCGAGAGGCCTACAATCGGTAAATACTGGGGTAGTTAATGTTAGTGACCCGCCTGACTCTTCGGTCGGTCCCTTCGGTCGGTTACCCGCCTGACTCTTCGGTCGGTTCCTTGGACAAGGTAGTTAATGTTAGTGACCCGCCTGACTCTTCGGTCGGTCCCTTGGACAAGGTAGTTAATGTTAGTGACCCGCCTGACTCTTCGGTCGGTCCCTTTGTCAAGGTAAATAATGTTAGTGACCCGCCTGACTCATCGGTCGGTCCCTTTGTCCAGGTAGTTAATGACAAGGTGCAGAGTAAGAGTAATATGGACCCTGTGGAGGTGGTAGTGTTAAATAAAATAAGAAGCAGTTCTATGTTTTATGTGCTTATTTTATTTGGGAACGTTAAGTTAAGGGCAATTGTAGATACCACTGCTGAAGTTACTATTGTTTCTGATAAATTCCTCTCCCTTCTGGATCCACCAACACCTATCCTTCAAACTGTCATCCTAAGGACGGCCGACCAGGGTCAGAGAATGACATCTATGAAGATCGGCCCTGTTCCTATTAAGTTAGGTCGATCATTGTTTGAGGAAGTTGTATACTGTGCCCCGTTAGAGGATGATATGTTACTTGGGCTAGATTTCCTACAGAAATATGGTATTGATATCTCCATAACTCAGTCCAAGCTTATTGTCGGGGGGGAGGAGGTACATATGTACTATGGAACAGATTCCAGGGCAGCCTGTATTCAGAGAGTTTGTGTCGCTAGGACGGCCGTGGTGCCTCCTTCTAGTGGGAAGCGGGTAAGATGTAAGGTTGTTGGGACTCCAGGGCTCCACAGTAAGGACCTTTCCCTTTCCTAGCCCACCCCACAGGCTACCATTTTGGATTCCTCGGATCGTGTTTGATCGGGGGAAATATGGGCCTGGGTGCCCGGAATGATATCAGGATCTTGCCAGCCATGGCTATTGTGATTAATACATGTGTGCCGAGTGGCCCAGGGAATGTAGATCTTATTTTGTTAAATGGTTATCACTTTCTATATCATTTTCCATCTAATTTCAGTGATCTGCTTTTATCATTCTAATACATTGTGGCCGCCACTTCTTATATGCACCGTCAGGACTGCCCGTATGGAGCCGTTTGGCTGTACCGTCCGGACTGCCCTTGCGGAGACATTTGGCTCTTCCCCTTTTCTGCACCCTTATTGCCTGTAATGCCCCGGTTAATCCCTTACGCCCGTGCCAAGACGTTTTGCTATTTTTCATTATTATGTATAACTGATATTTTATTTCGTAAGTCTCGACGGAGACTACGTGAGAAGCCCGCTCTAGCATGTAAGTCAATTCGTTCCTCGCGTGGTCAATGATTGCAGGAAACTACAATCGACTCGTCAATCTATCGATTTTTCGTCAGTTTTTCTGGGTTTTAGTTAGCCCCTTCCAATTTGGATTATTTTCTGGATTATACTGATTCTGCTAGACAACTTTCAATTCATGTCTACTTCTAAGAAGAAAATGTCAGAAGGAGATAAATCGGGCTCGGCCGAGCGGGAGCGTGCTCCCGGCAAAGCAAACGAGAACGTGCCGTCGCATCCAGCCAAGCCTGGTGCGGGGGTTTCACTAGCCTGTCATCCTGAGCCCAAGCGCTCGACAGTGCCGACTCAGCAAAAAGCGTCTACCTCACTAACTACGCCGAAAAAATGTAGTTCCAAGAAAAAGCATGTGGAACCAAATCCCGAGATCGAATCGCTCAAAGAGCGGCTGAATCACTTTGAGGGACTCCTCACTAAAGTGGTAGATGCATTGCCCAAACAGACATCTACGTCTACGTCTTCAGAAAATCCGCATTTTCAGCGGGAAGGCGACAACGTTTTCACAACGGCGGATGAATTTTGGGATAACCATGATCATGACATGGCAGCGGGTAGCAGCGGGCCGCTGCAAGCCGATTACGGGGGAAACCCCGGTGAGGAACACGGAGGAATCCCCGGTGAGGAACCCGCTGGATTTGGGCTTGACAGCGACGACGCTCCGGTCCCCTCCTTCGCCGCAAAATTTGCAGTGCCAACAGGCGTGGGGAAGCCGCTCGATTCAGAGCTAGCAAACTCCGCATCTTATTTGATGGGACATAATTTGGAGGAAAAAACAATTGAAGAAACAGCTACCAAGTACCCATGCCCTGCAAATTGCATTTTGATGGACGCTCCAAAAGTGAATACCGCAATTTGGGAGAATCTCCCCGCCGAGACTCGTAGCAGAGATTTGAAACTTCAGCGGATTCAAAAAGCACTGACAAAGGGAATCGGAGCTTTCGTCCAAACCTTGGACTCTCACAACATGTCTGATACGCAACAGGATGCTCTCGCACTCCTCTGTAATGCAAACTTTGAAATGAACTGCATGAGAAAAGACATGATTAGACCAGACATGAATAAGAACTATACTCATCTTTGCAAGCCGGCTAACCCGGTCACAAAGCTCCTGTTCGGGGATGAACTGGGCAAAAAGGTCAAAGACCTTCAGGACCAACATAAGGCGGCTGCAGGTGTTATGAGAGGTGCCGCAAATTTTCCAAAACCCAGCTACCATCCTTACAGGAGATATACAGAGGCTGCAAAACGTCAGGCCCGAGATGCTGGTTGGTTTTCCAACACAGCAAGACACAACCCTGGAGCGGGTAACATGAACGCTAACAGGCCTTTTTTAGGGCGCCGCCCGTCGTGGAGGGGCAGACCAGCCCCACACACTCAAACACCCCAGACGGGCCAACGCAGGCCTTTCCGAGGAGGGAAAAAGTAGTCCCAGACGCTAAACAGGCACCTGACTCCAGTGATCAGGTGAGTCAAAATTGTTCTTCTATTTCTAGTGAATACACACTGCCTGTCGGAGGTCGAATAAAGTCTTTTCATGATAAATGGCGTGCAATTACCAATGATCCATACATTTTGAGTGCTGTTCAAGGCTACAAAATTGAGTTTGATCCGGCTCGATTTCCCCCCTCGAGGGAGAAACCTTTTCATACATTCAAGCGTAATGCTTTAGAGTCGAGACAAATTAGCTCAGAGCTTCTGAGTCTCGAGACAAAAAATGTGATAGAACGCTGTAGTCATTCACAAGGAGAATTTATCTCTAACATCTTTACCAGACCCAAAAAGAGTGGGGGTCTTCGACTAATTCTTGACTTGTCTGAATTGAATAAAAGCGTAGCCTATCAGCACTTCAAGATGGATAACATTAATTCAGCAGTTTTACTGCTATCGCCAGATTGTTTCATGGCTTCTCTCGACCTCCGAGATGCATACTATTCAGTACCAATTCACCCAGAGTCGCGCAAATACTTGCGTTTCATCTGGGAAGGACAGTTATGGCAATATAAAGCACTCCCAAATGGGCTTAGCTCTGCTCCTCGCCTATTCACCAAACTGCTGAAACCGGCCTTTGCCTCACTACACAATGCAGGCCATGTTGTACTAGGCTATTTAGATGATACCCTTATTATCGGTAGGTCTCACAGACAGGCCACAAAGGCGGTTACAGCTACCTCAGAACTGCTCTCTGAATTGGGGTTCATTATTCATCCCACTAAATCGGTGATAGAACCGGTTCAAGAAATCAAATTCCTTGGGTTTGTGCTTAACTCTATTGACATGACCGTGACCTTGCCTTCAGATAAGAAGGAAGAACTAAAGGAAACATGTACAACATTACTTGAAAATGCCACTCCCTCCATTAGGCAAGTTGCAAGGGTTATAGGAAAACTAGTTGCAGCTTTTCCGGCAGCTCAATATGGGCTTTTGCATTATCGCGAACTAGAAAGAGGAAAGATAGTTTCATTGAGACTAAATAGGGGCCACTTTGATAGGCCCATGAAACTCTTGGACAAAGCTAGAAGGGAACTACTTTGGTGGATTGGTCATATTGACTCTTCTTTTCGGCCGATAAACCGTAGAAACCCTGATTTGGAATTGCGCTCAGACGCCAGTGGGGCAGGATGGGGTGCAACTAACATGACCACCCATACGGGGGGTAGGTGGAACAGTCAAGAGGCAGTGATAGCGAAGGGTAATGAAATTAATTATTTAGAGACTCTTGCTGCTGGCCTGGCACTTAAATCGTTCTGTTCCAATATGTCTCATAAGCATGTCCTTTTACGGCTTGACAATAACTTGACGTAATCTCCCTCTTCAACTTCCTCATAAAATAAAGATCAAATTTCAAACGGTAAGTTTTCATTTAATCTTTCTATTTTAACTGCAATTTTTGGTCACTTACACGTGACACCGGCACGGTAAGGGTTAACTGATATATTTCTGTTTCTTTATGTTCTTGATCCCTGGGACATTTCCGTGACTTGAATCCTATTTAGTAATAAAATATACCAAGCTAGAGATGCTAGGATATTTCTGGTTCCCTGAACATTCCTATGAGATTGTTCGGTCTCTATACATGTACTTTACATAATGTTTCCCGTACCAAATTTTGGAATACAGTACTTATTAAGGTATGATAAAGGCGCCCGCCTCCTGGAAAGACCAAGACTTCACCGGTGCTGGCAAGGAGGGTCCTTGACCCATCCACCAGCGGGAACGGCGTGACCCCGCACCGCGGTACGGGAGTAGTTTTAAGTTAGTTTTAGTTTAGTTTAAGTTAGAAGTAGGCTTCAAACTCATTAAGTGGGGAATAATGTAGTGATTCAGCCCGAGCCAATACGGCTCTGGCGGATATAAACGCATATGCGCGCAAGGTAGAGAAAAGTAAGTGAGATGCGAAATGAATTTCACTTAGTCCCAAGAAGATTGACTTATGCAAGATTAATTGTATTTAGCTTTTCCATGAAAAACTGGTGCTCAGATAGTTGAGTAACCAATGTGATTCCTCTTCGATGCTCACAAAGTTTATTTGCTCCTGGTCAGAAATAATTTAACTGAAAATGTCATGAGATTATCCATGAGAAGCCCCTCATCCCTCCTTCCCCACAAAAAAGATATAGATAATATGACTATCCTTATAATGTAATTTGCCATCTTATTATTTTGATGTTTGTACACAAAATCATTCATGTATAATGTAATTTATTTTTTGTATTGCAGACTGGCATCCTGTCCCTTGCTGGGGGAGCTTGTCTCCGGTCGGTGGTCGGAAATATAATGAAAAATATCATTGCTCACCCTTTGAGCAAGGATGTAAACTTGACAGGAGCGGAAGATGGCAATGTCGGAGACGAAGGCCATATATGCAGTTTTAACTAGTACGCTGTCTCTAAGCTCTATGTACGATGGTGATGCCAGAAAATATAGCAATAATCAATATTCGTAAAGCATACAATGCATTCATTTTGAAACTTTTGGTGGCATATCTATGAGAAATGGTATACTATGACTTCATGTAATTAATAGAAACATCTTTAGATTATGACATATCTGGTATTAACAAAAATTAATGGCCGAAAAGTAGTGCTGTGAAGAAATTGATTTCTTCTTTTTCTTTTTTTTTTTCATTCATAAAATGCAATTTCAGCATTGTTGAATCTAAAATTTTATGTGGGGGATCACATCATCCACATCTACCTCCTGGAAATGTGTTCAGATGAATTGTAAATTGCAGATACTCCCCTTAATTTGTTTATTAACATGTTCTTAATGCCATTTTCTCCTCTCTTATCTTTGCAGAAAGTGTGCGGGCCCACAAGGTGGCGACAGATACGGATATCGCAATGTGGGTCGGAAAATGGTTCACAAACTCAAGGGACCGCAATGGCGACCGTCAAGCCCGTAGGAAGCGGGTAGTTGAAGAAGTGGAGGTAATGATTTGTAAACTGCATTTTTTGTCGAGTATCTGTATTTGAACTCACTTGCCACTGCCAATGCTGTACACACGCTGCTCTTGCCCAGCATATCGATATCAGAAAGAACAAAAAATACTGTAGGATTGTAGTGAAAAGCTTTTTAAGGTATTTTATATAACTGTAAATACATATATTTATATATGCATGATGTAATGTCAGAAAAAGACTTTCTTTTGGCTGAATTATTCTCTTTATCTTAGTCGACCATACATGTATGCTCACCTTGTGCAGTGTGATGCAAATAATCTTACTTGTGGGCACAAAGCACATGTTGGCCAAAACAGACAATCAAAAAGCACTTGTCCCTGTCATGTTAATCTGCTTGCTCTAAGGGTGGGCAGTGAGTGATTTTAGGATGTTCCCATGACTGCCTTGAGATAACTGAAGGAATCCCAATAATCGAGCAGAGAATGTACTTCATAGATATATCTAGATGTTTTCAATGACAGTTGTTGCATGCTTTCATACCTGTTCAAGGACTCAATCAGCATCCATTCTATAATTCCTGATATTATACGATACTATACTTGATATGGCTGTCCAACAAGCAGTAAGAAGTCGGAATTGGGAGGAGGTTAAGGTGAGATTATTTTTAGAGATGTGGGCCGAGGAGGAGATACAACAGCAGCTAGACAGGACTGTTCGAAATAAAAAGGTGTTCAAAGATATGGCAGAGAGGATGGCGGAGGCAGGCTACATCCGCACCGCTGAGCAACTGCAGGACAATTAAGTTAAAGGTTAAAAAATATTACAAAGAAGCTCGGTCTAACAACGAGTCATGCGGGGCTGGGAGACGACAGTGCCCGTTTTTACGACATTCTGCATCAAATACTTGGGCATCGTCCAACTCTAGTACCCGAGGTAAGATTTAGAATATACAAGAACAAACTAGTCTAGAACCAAGTTGTTTTGCAAATTTCGAAAAGGAGGCAGCTGAAAAATGGAGACAAACTGAATTTGGAGCGCAAGGGGAGTGATGAACGACTCCTCAGACGTAAGATTTTTAAGAAAACAAAGACCCTAGTTCAGCGACACCCAAACATTGGTTCTCAAACGGAAAGATTAGTTGGTGAGTCTGGAGTAGGTGCAGACAAATGGCGGTTAAGTGGGTCCCCGAAAAGGGAATGCAAGAAGATTGGACAAAAAATGTAGTTTCGCTGTCTCCGAGAGTGTCAAAAAAGGAATTGGTGATCCTATAAGCCATGGTACTCTTGTCGAATTGTGTGTTCCACGCAAAAAGTGCAGTCGGTCCAGTCTGAAGTACAAAAGTATAGCAAATATTGTCCAGACCCTTTCCCCTGCACATTTTGGTTGTTCCCCAAGCTGATGGAATACCTCAGGGGCAGTCATTTATACTCTTTTTTTTTTTTATTTAAAAAAATGTCTCTCCTTAAAAATCTCTAAAAATTTAGGAATGCACCTCGTTCAGTGAACATCATTATGTTTCACGATTGTTGAAAACTGTAAATTACACCTTTTTCTTAAAAAACAAAAGACACTGTACAAAGTACATGTACTAATGATTTGGCATATACATGTACTTAAAGGAAAAAAGAAAACCATGGAAGCAGGAGTATTGGAGGAGAGGATTGATGGTTTCATAAAGCACCTGTCGCTTATGAAACAAGGCATGAGGCAAGATGAGGAAGAGGAGGTAACACACCCCCAAAAGAAGGGAAAAGACTTTGCCAAAGAGACGGGCGCGCAAGTACGGAAAATGCTAGGAACAAGCGGGGGAGTGAAGCTTTTCACAGAGAGGGCTGCATTGAACACGTAAGTATGCATAACCTGGTAATTAATGCTCTACTCAACCCAAAAAGCAGTCAAAAGGCAAAGTACTCACAATTTTCTTCCCCACATTTTTATCAATTAGTGATGAAAAAAAATGAAAATGTTATTTGTTTTGTATTGCAGTCAATAAAAGAAGAAAAAAATAGTGCTTTTCATAATGCAATGCAGAATGTTCATTGTAAACATGGCATGAAGTTATGGAACAAAAATTGTATTTCTTTTCTCATACTGACTGGAGGCAAAATCAAGTGTTCACAAATTACCAGTCAAAATGTTGAAAATTCTTCACCATCAACTTTTTGGAATGAGCAAATATCTCAAATAGTGTGAGGGGGGTGTCACAGATCGTGGATCCAGATCTACACAGGATTCCACGCGATCATATGTGGTTCGAACAAGTTGTTCTCCCTCACTTGACTGACACAGAATGGTTGCGAAATTTTTGAATGAGAAGAGCCACATTTGAAAGCTTGTGGAATGCATACTGTACAATATTATACTAATCATCTATTGATTTGCCATTGATTTTATAGACATGATAGATGGTAGACCTGTTATTAAGTGTTAAAGATCCATACATAGACACGGTCGATTCAAAAAAAAATTTTGCACCTCAAATAAACCCTGATCATAACAAGCAGGTAGCAATTTCTGGTTATCCGCCAAAGCCTTTTGTTTGTCCTCACATTGTAAAGTTTCTTTTGATTGAAAATGTGTGGTTGTCCGCCGGACAACTGCAGCATTATTTTAGGTTGTCTGCCGCTTGTTTTGGTTGTCCCGGGCAACCAGACAACCGTTATTTCGAACGCTGGTGTTAACCCATTTTGCATCATCTATTTTATTTCAGTTCAGCTCATGTTAAGGTGCAAATTTTTTTAAGTTTTTCCTAAAATGCCTAATCTTTTCAAACTTACACAAATATACCCCCCAAAAAAACTTTTTATCTTGCAGATTCAAGAAAAATGACCTGTATCGGTTGAAGGATGTTCTTCATATCCCACATCGCATCAAATGTGCAAACGGAACCAGGATTGATGGGATGGCACTGTGCGTCTTCCTTTCTAGATTCACATACCCATGCAGGTATGGAGACATGATGAAACATTTTGGAATGTCAGTTCCTCAATTGTGTCTAATAAACAATTACATGATTGATCATATGTATGGTTATTTCAACCACCTATTTCAGACACTTGTAGTATCACATATAATGATTATCAAAATGTGTTTTGTATCTCAGGTAATGATTATCAAAATGTGTTTAATATTTCATTTTTGTGTGATTAAGTTGTCTACTGGTGTGAAATTATATAAAGTTGTACAAGTTTATTTTCAGTTGGTATTGTTTCAATATTCTTTTCTTTTTTAGTGAACCAGAATTATATGCATTGTCTGGTTGAAGTTATTGAATTTTTATTCTGAATGATTGGATGTAATTTAAAACAATGTTTTGGTATTTCATGTTGTATTTACAGATCTACTTCAGCGCAGATGGGTGTGGTACAGGAGTACCGCACACCCCAAAATGTCTCAATTAAGGAGTTAAAAAGGAGCCCCGTGAAGCGAAGGGCTTCAGTAAGGGGAGTTGTAACCCAGGTAATGACCAATGATTATCAAATGTGTTTTATATTTCATTTTTGTGTGATGAAGATTTATCATTACTGTATGATTACCAGTGTGTATGAGGTTTCTCAATTTGTACCGTATTCATGATTCCATTGAGATTTCATAGTTGTTGTGTCAATTCATCGTGTCCATTAACTGTGTACTAGAGGGGCAGCACATATATGTCATTGTTCGGTGGGCCTGATGAAATAGGTATGGTAATGATGTGCTCTAATTTATTTATTTTTATTTAAAAAAAAATCTTGTTTACATGTATAAGAGTTGATTGGTTACAATGCTGATATATTCGTAAGGGTTGATTATTCGAAATGTTTGCATATTGAATAATTATGCTTGTTGTTATTTGAAGTATATTTGTTATTTTGTTGGTTATCTATTGTTTTATTTTTACAGGTTGGAGAAGTGAGGATTCTTGCTGGTGGCAAGAAGGTAAGATTCCTAGAGCTCCAGGATGGAGAAGACTCTATCAACATGTGCCTGATGGGAGACCTGACTGCCATCCCCGTCACACTGAACCAGAAGGTGGAGGCAACTCCTGTCATTGTGTCGGAATTCAATAATAGAAAACGCCTAGAATCAACGACCTCAATGAAGTTGAAGGTGCGTATCTATATTAGTTTCTAAATCCAGATTATGAATCGACGTAATGGTGACATGTCAGTTGGTTCATGTATTGTGTGTTTGGTTTCATACAATGCTAACTTGCGATCTGCAGGTAAAATACCTGCTTGAGAGTCCTTGAACACGCTCTCTTCTAGGTGATCGATCATATACTGCCTGTGCATTAAGATTGTGGAATGGTCTTCCCCAAATCATTTGCTCTTGTCACCAGTTATCCACTCAGATGGGGTCTGGTGGTCAGCGGCTGCATAGATGGACACAGCAGACTGATTACGCATCTTGATTTTGCTGATAATAATCATGCAAACACAACATTTTCAGAATTCATTCGTGGGACTATGATCTTTGGGACACCACAGCAACTACGTTGTGATCATGGTGGTGAGAACCGAATGGTGGCAAGATACATGCTTGTCACGAGAGGATTGCAGAGAGGAAGTGTCATAACTGGTCGATCGGTCCACAATCAACGCATAGAAAGACTATGGGTTGATGTCTTTTCACGCTGTTTACACTTGTATTACAACCTTTTTCATACCATGGAAGATCATAATATATTTAATGTACACATTCTCTTCATTTACGTGGGTTGTGGGAGAAGCCGTACTGAAACTGACAAAAAGCTAGGTTCACATTATGCACTGTCTGGTGCATATTCAGTTGAAGCATTACATAGTAAAGTGCTGGTTTTAGTTAAGCGCACTCTCATGAAGTTCAAGAAGCTCAGTGATCCCAAGGAACTTCAAGCGTTCACAGGCATATGTGACGAAACCTTCGCTCTTCCAGACATTCCAGCACCTGAACCTTCCACATCTGCACCCACTTCACAGAAAACAAAGGATTTGGGAGATGGCAGCATTGAGCTATCTTCTCCATCACCGACCAAAGCAAAGCCATCAACATCAACAAGAGGTAGTGTGGAGGCGCCAACACCACGTAAGCGTAAGCTCAAGAAAAGGCTCGACTTTTTGTCCATATTAAAAGCTAGTCTAGCAGCAAAGTATTGCACTAAAATTAGTGAGCTCAAGACCCAATAAAGACCCCAAAAAGGGTCATTAACCAGTCCTTGAAAAGGAAACAAAAGCAGATCGAGGTGAAGGATCGGAAGATTAGAGCACTGCAACAACAACTGAGGGCAAGTGTTGTGTTAAATGAGCTAAATCATGCACAAGCTAAGCTTTTGAACTTGGAGAAGGCACTCAGACAGCTACTTGTGTCTTGCAGGAATTCAAAAACTGTCCCTGTAAAGCGCTACAGAAAAGTCAAGAAAGGGCTCAAGGAAAAGGAAGAGGATGTGAGGCACCTCGAATTCATAAAATCTGATGCTGAAGGAAACTGTAGAGTCTGCAGGTACTACCGGTTGTTCAACTGCAAAAGTAAACTTGAAGACTTACTCTTCCTCTACAAGAATGAAAGTTTTTGACTGCATCGCAAATAAAACACCAACAGGAAACATCCCTATCTTGCTCGATAGCCTACACAAGCAGAGTGGAATTGAGCTTGACAGTGTCCCTCAAGGAAGCTCAGTAGAACTCATGGCTCGAGAACTGGGTGCAATTTCAGAACTCAAACTTCCTGTACTTGACCTTGTTTAAATTGGCAAAGAGGAATGATGCTGGATATATAAACTTAAAGTTCCACACGCTCTAGGCCTAGTCTCGTCTAGTTTCTTTATCGACATGTCTCAATTTCAGTCTCACTCACTTAGCATTCGACTTACACTGCGCATCTCACGATGTCGACGTCCAAAAAGCACATCATTATCAGTCCAAAATGTGCCTTACACGTATACTTTATTCGTCCCAATTATCACGATGATGTACAGTGGCTAATAATGAGAAGTATGTCATAAAAGAGCAAGAGAATAGTGTTGTAGGTTAAAAACTGTTATGCTTTCCATCTCCATGGCACATCTTCCCCTTCCATCTTGTTAACTTGCACTGATTTATATAACCTTCACCGTAGATGACGTTAACCTAATAGTTTGTATCAACATGCAGAATTCTTACTTGGAAATAAAGATTTGACTCTAGGATTTGATGTAACTACACAAGAGGATATGCACATTAACAGTGTAAGGTTTTAATTTTACTGATTCAAGTGGTTACTTGTTTATTTTACACTGTACATTTAGCTTTCCACTCCGATACGCTTCAGCGCACTTCCTGACCTACATTCATTCTCTCATGTCTGCTAGCTCTTGGCTTCTATTGTTCTGTCCCTATTCATTCATCCTCATGCACATTACCTGCTATAGCACCACACACACACTCTTCCTATCCCTTAGCTATTCAACCCAGCACACATGGCACTCTACCTTTACAACTTAATGTCCAATCTTGTGAATCGTGACTATTGTTTCATGGACTGCATGTCAGCCATCTTGGCAGCCATTTTGTGGTTGTAATAAAATCTAACAGTGCAGCTCAAGTCATCAAACATGTGAGACCACTTTTGTCTTGTGTGGGTCCTTACAACAGCATACAATTCACGTCCAAGGATCAATGCCTAGCTGCTGCTGTCGATGTGTTAGCTGGTGGTAGAGCTGAGGACTATGCGACTCATATCTGCAAATGTTCAAGACACAAAGAAGGAAATGATAGGGAACATTACAAAAACTTTAGACTGATGTGCAGCAAACCATGCTGCTATCAGAACTGGTATAGTGAGTGGAAGAAAAGCCATCTGCACCCCCTAGACTCAATCGCTTCAACATCCGGAACATTGCTTTGGAGACAAGATGATCATCGATGCCACTCTGAAAAAACTCCAAGAACTATCTATGTATAGATTAGTATGACGATTAATGACTGAGGTGTGAATTAATTTTGCTACATAATGATCAACGCTCAAGGCTTATTATAAAGTTTATTATCAATGAACAATTTCTCGCAGCCATCCTGTCTGCATACAGCTAAGTCACTGTGTACTGAATTCTGAGTTTTCAACTCTTTGTCACGTTTTTGGTGCCTTTTGAACGGTAAATTTCTGTTCCATTTTGTATTCTAACAATTTTGGTTTGGGTTTTAACCTTGGTCACATTTTTGTTTGGCAATGAAATAGAGGCCAAGGCCTTTGTCATGCTGTTGCCATGAAAAGTGTAGCAACATGAAAGATGCAAAAAAGTGTGATAGAAAAGACAAGGTATTTTTGGTATAATAAAAAGTTGTTAAAATTTTGGTTGTTTAATTTGCATTTTTGTTTTAGGAAAGGGCATTGGTGGTTGCTTATATACTGAAAAGACAATTCAAGGGATAATTTTGTTAACGATATAATACATTTGAATGATTTGTGAAACTATCTGTTAAATGTTTGTTCTTATCAAAGTACAATGGTGATCAATATAGAGGTGTCATCTGTTTAATGATTTTGTTCTTTTGAGGAAGAGAGGAGGGTTGGGTCGTAGTGAGTATTGACAATGGTTTGTACTTGTATCTTTAATATTTATTTTAGTAACTGTATGTTTTGGTGATAACTGATGTTGAAATGAATGTGCATGTATTATTGTGTTGAATGTTTTTGTTTGTTTAACATGCAGGCGGTCGTGGAGATAACAAAGAGTTTGAGGCAGAGGTGATGGCGGTTTCGGATGAAGGTCTAAACATTCCATATGATGTAATTCCCAAAGAGGATGGAGAAGAACGGATTCTGACAGTAGAGGAGTCGTCTCAGATCTCAGGTGATTTGAGTATTGACAATTGTTTGTACTTGTATCTTTAAAATTTATTTTAGTAACTGTATGTTTGTGTGATTTTGTTGAAATGAATGTGCATGTATTATTGTGTTGAATGTTTTTGTTTGTTTTATATGCAGGCAGTCGTGGAGAAAACAAGAGTTTGAGGCAGAGGTAATGGCTGTCTCGGATGAAGGTCTAAACATTCCATATGATGAAATTACCAAAGAGGATGGAGAGGAACGGATTCTGACAGTAGAGTCATCATCCCAGATCTCAGTGGATTTGACACAGATCACATTGAGTGGAATTGCCCCATTTGAAAAAGGAACAGGATTCAGATCTTGGGATAAAACATACAGCCGTAAGAATGTTAATGAAGATGTCATAACATATGAAGAGTTTCATTCCAAAAGGAGCTAAATCCACTTTGGGTGCTTCTGAGTAAATCGCCTCTTTTTATTTCTCCACTTTCCCTTTAGCCATGTACCTTAATATTGTTATATATGTTAAAGGTGTCACCCTGGACTACTATTTTTTCCTGATTTTTACTACATTTTTATGATGATGATCTTGTTTCCAATGTATTGCATGAAATAGATGCAACGCTGGCATGGTGTTATGGTCATAAATTAACAGCTGATCATAGGATTGTAGCAAGAGATGTGGTAGAAGTATGACACTTGTGGAAACCAATGAAAGGTATGATGGCTTGAAGTGGACATGCAAACAAAGGATAAACAACAAAAGACATCAGACTGAAATGTTGATAGGAAGTAATTCATGGTTTTCTAACATTAACATGAGTTTTTAAGAAATATTGAAGTATACATATTGATGGGCTCTTGAGGTAGATCAAAGTGTCATCATTTCTCAATTGAAGATAAGTAGCAGTACTTCAGTGGATTGGTCAATGATTGTAGAGAAACTTGCCTTGCAATTATGTCTACAAAGAAAACAAAACTAGGAGGACCAGGTTAAATAGTTGAGATAGACGAAAGTACAATTGGGAAACGTAAATATCATCGTGGACACTACGTAGAAGATGAGTGTATTTTTGGAGGTATAGAACGTGATTCGAGAAATAGTTTTGCAGTTGAAGAGTATATTGAAGAGGGAACAACAATAATCTCTGACTGTTGGAAGGCTTATACAGAACAGAGTAATATAGTCTACATCGCATTACAGAGCTACACAGCATCGCATCGGACAATGGACTTACAGTGCAGCTATATCGGTGAGTCCTACCAGTAGACGTATTACTTCAGAATTTAAGAATTCAGAAGGATACCATACAAACACAATAGAAGGACATTGGAGGCATGTTAAGGCCTCCCTACCATCTTACAGTCGCAACTTGGGTGATTTCTTATATAGAATGCACATTTGGTGGAGAGCAGATAGTGAACAGTCAAAGTATAATACAAGGTACCGAGAATGAAACCAAAGCAAAATCTACGGAGAGAAAGAACCGCAGCATGGATGAATCACGCTTAAATCATTCCACTTTAAACAACCCCACTTCGGATGCATTTGGTCCACAGTTTACCTCATCACCCAAAAAGAAATCTTCAAGCAGTCTGTCCAATTGCAAAAACATGAATGCTCTGAAGAAAAAGTTCAAAAATTGATCATTCCCCCAGGAAATAAAAACATGGAAATAAAGAGAATCTTTGTGAAAATGTTTTTGATGATAGAGCACACTTGAGCCATCAAAACAGTTAACAGAAGTCCTGGATATCTCTTAGTCGAGTAGACATGAATATCAAAATTTATAACTCCGGAAAGAGTTCTGCATCCAAACTTGACGAAAGGAAGAAGGTGAGTCTGAAAACTTTACATGATGATTCATGTGAGTTCAGGACTACTGAGGTTTTGGGGAAAAGATTTCTTACATTCAGGTTGAAAGTGATGTCTACTTTTCTATTAAAATACTTGCAATTATTGGCATTATCAAGCATTAAGGGTATCGCAGGTTAGACAATATACTAATCAAAGTGACCCTGCTGCCTTTTTAGTGGGTAAAAAGAATGCTAGGAAGTGGATTAACAGAGATGCCCTATTGACTATCATACAACAGTGGAAAATAAAGAACCTACAAGACGGCAAAGGAACAGAACTACACATGTCAAGAAGAAGGTAATTATCCCATTTGTTAACTTACGTAACAACGCAAACTGTATGTTTGATCAAAAGGGCTGTTCCAACCCTCCTTGATTATCACCTACATTTACACATGTCAAGGTGTTTATATCAATTTTTAAATTCAGTTTTCAATTTTGTATTGCTTTCCAATGCCAATGCTCTTGTGTATCAAAAAAATGCCAACATTCATATCAATGTTTGTTAAAAAATATACAAGTGTTTCAAATATTGTTTTTCTTCATTTCCCTTACCTTATTTTAGATAGCAACACTGCTAGACTTTAGGGAGGGGGCAATTTTCGACGAGGTGCCTGAAGGGGAGCTCATACCAATAGACGGCGGCACTCTACTTCAGGCTCTGGGGAATCTTCAACAGATTGGGGAGCTGGAGAAGGAACCAACGTTCGCACTACCAGAGCAGATGTTCTGCTGGAGCAGAACACCAAGCTCCTGGGGCAGAATGAACAGCTGCTCTGGAGAAATCAACAGCTCGAAGGCAGGCTCAATATTTTGAAACAAAGTGTGCTGAGATGGAGACCATGCTCTTGACACTTGTACAAATGTCAAGGTGTTTATATCAATTTTTAAATTCAGTTCAACGTTGTATTGCTTTCCAATGCCAATGCTCTTGTGTATCTAAAAAATGTCAACATTTAATATTAATGTTTGTTAACAAATATACAAGTGTTTCAGATATTGTTTTTCTTCATTTCCCTCACCATTTTTGTAGAAAGCAACACTGCTAGGCTTTGGAGAGGGGACAACTTTAGATGAGATGCCTGCCGGCGAACTGATACCACTATCGGATGGAAGTCTACTTGAGGCTCTAGGGAGCTTGCAGCAGCAAATAGGGGAGCTGGAGAAGGCACCGACGTTCGAACTACCGGAGCAGACGGGTGCAGAATGAGCAAAACAACCAAATGCTCGAGCAGAACGAACAGCTAATCTACAGAAATCAACAGCTGGATGGCAGGCTTGAGGCTTTGGAGCACAAATTTGCAGAGATGGAGACCATGCTCGTTACACTCGTAGAATCACGCCAAGAGGTAATTATACATACATGTATATATCACAGGACTTAATATTACAATTTTGACACATGGCTCATGCTAACGAAATAGAAGAATATTTTACCACATTGCAAGATATCAACTAATGGTATTTCCTGAAATTTACATTACAAAGTAACATTACAATGGGTCAATTATAATGTTGCAATGCATTCTTTTTTTTTAGACGATTTGTTTTTCTACATTGATAATTATGCAGCATATTTTAATTAAATTAATTATAGATTAATATTCAATGTAATGAGACAAAATATAGATCATTATTTTTGTGTTGGTCGTGAGATGTTTTGAATTAATCTTGCCAATTCCTTTACTTCTTGTTTTCTCCTAATTTGCAGCTGATCCAGCTCAACGCTCTGCCCCAAGCTCAGCCGATCCAGCCTACCCCTCCGCCCCAAGGCCAGGCACAGCAACGTAGTCCACTGCTGCTAACTCAAACCAACAACCCAACAAGAGTGGCTGTCGAGCTATCACGGGAGCTCTTTACTACAGCGGAGAGACTGAACTGCTGCATGAATGGAAAGGGGGCTGAGCAGCTTAACCCAGAAAAAGTAGCCATTCTCCGGGAGAGATTCTTCCAACTTGTGCCAGTGCCAAAATCACAACAAACCACAGCATGGAAAGCTGCCTGTAAAGCTGTCGACAGCCATACCCCTTACCTCAGAAAGCGTGTAAAATCCGGACAACCCAGCGCAGATAAGGAAAATTAGATGCGTTTTGTAACCTTGTAATGACACAAAATAACAATCCGTCAAAAGTGGCTGTAACTTTGTAAACGTATTCGGGTTGTATGGACCAAGGATAATGGTTCGAATAAATAAATAAATGTGTACGTTATTTTTGACAACTAGGTTTTATTTTTCCTTCATTTATCAGTGAGTAAATATGTAGATGGCATATAAGCAGTATAAGAGGTGTATTTTGGAGTGCATAATGCACATGAACAGCATGAGATACGAGCAGTATTCACTTTTGTGGATTGAACACAATTACAACATATATGATGATTTTTTTTTTTTTGTATCTTCATGTATATTTTGTATACCGTAATTAACGGTTTAAGTTTCAATTTATGGCGCTGTACATGGCAATGTCTCCCAGCTCAGTAATCGGTGTGTTGACTCACCACTCGGAAACTAAAACAACACTCAAATTAGTCTGTCATCTTGGTTTGAAATTAATCTTTCTGATAGATCTCAATATGTAGATTATAATAATAATTCCTCCAATTTTTCTTCTATTACATGGTGTACCACAAGGTCCTATCCTAGGTCCTCTACTGTTTTTTTAATTTACATTAATGATCTTACACATCCAGCTGCACCTCGCAGTTAAATGAAAGGCCTTCCCACATGGATTTTTTTTTTTTTAAAGGACGAAAAAGAGGGGTGCGGTTTATACAACGTTAATTACGGTATATATTATCGCGGTCCTATTCCCGCTGCCAGCTTTTACAACCCTGGCGGAATGTCGCTGAAGAATCAAGAAAAGAATGTTTATTCTGTTTTTGTTATTCTGGTTCAGATGCATTCTGGCAACAAATGGCTGACGGAGCCAAAGATTAGCAGGTCTATCATAACCTAAACCGGTGAAGAGGTGCTCTCCATCTGTGGACAGGGCAAATTGTATATCCTGACCCAAGAAGACATCGAGGTGAAAGAGGTAGGCATTAATTCATGTTGCCTGCATGTACATAACTGTACAAGTGGCACGCTGCTGAAGTAGCTTCAGGGAAGGAATTTGTGCTGGAGCAAGAATTGCACGACTTCTGTCTGAGCGACGTTGACATTTTGAGGAGGTGTTGTTTAAAGTTTCGGACAATCTTTCAAGAAATCACAATCAATCCAGAATAGGGGATGAGAGTGTGGATCTGTTTGAAAATTGCATCACCATCGCCGCCGCGTGCAATATCGTGTTTCGGCGTAATTTTCTGAAACCAGACACGATCGCTGTTATTCCTCCAAGAGGCTACTCTCCGCAAGACGTGCAATCCAGCATAACTCTCAGATGGTTGACCTATGTCAGTCAACAGGAATTTGCATACATCCAACATGCCCGTAATGAGGGTGAAGTGAGCATCGGACGCTACAAGGTCAATGGATTTTGTAAAGATAATAAAACCATATCTCTTTACCTTGTTAGAGTAAAGAGGGTGAGTGTGTGTGTGTGTGTGTGTGTGTGTGCATGGAGGGTGTGTACTTGTACAGACTACAATTCGAGGTCGGAGAGCCGATACACACCAACTATTTTGGGACAAAATTCTGTGTGAACCGCGGTTGTGGGCCGTCCCACAAGTGTTTCGCTGTAGGTTCGGCATATAGAGCTATTGACGCACGGGAAGATGAAAAATGGGGAAAAATAGAAGTCCAACGAGGGTACGTAAGGTTTAAATTGGTAGTGTGTAGAGCCAGCTCAGACCCAAGTGGACTAACGCCAGCTAGCAGCAATATATGCACATGTAGCCCCACAACAGTTATAGAGCTAAAATGCGGTCAAGGTGTCCATACGTGTCAATTGTCTCATACTGTTATAGGATGGATGGAATTGGAACCAGCTAGCTCAGTCACGCGTCGGTCAGTGACTTCGACTGTAAACCAGATCAGAGCATGCGGTGACTGACATAAACCAGAGCAGAAGCAAGCTTTACTAATGTAATGTTGCTTGGCATAAACCTTATCACTTAATTACTATGTAAAGTTAACATTCAGACTAGTAGTAGAGGTCCAGATCTACATGTAAGTCTAGAAAAAACATTATAACCACATGGCACCACATTATTCACAGCTTCTCAAACAGTTGCTATTGGAAACAAGCGGACAAAGTTCGGTATGTGGGTGCATAATAACATCGTCAACCATACTTCTGAGATTTATACAGTGGAGAAGCAGGTTTTCGGGCATTTTCATCAAAGTTGTCAATTTCATTTTTGTGTTTGATGAGGATGCTTACTTGTTCCTGAAATTCCTCCTTGATGAATTTGCTTTAGAGGTAGTCAATCCTGCCACTTATTTCCCATGAATAAAGTAAGTTAAGTTGTACTAACACTAACATTAGATCTAGACCCTAGGTCTAGAATCTAATTAGTAACAGATACATGTAGTCTAGAGTCTATGCCTAACTCTATGTAGGCCTAGACTCTAGACCTCTCTAGATCTAGTCTGTAGAGACTAGTTGTAGTGAGCACTTTCTTTTTTTTACTCGACCCCCCCCCCCCCCAGAATCCTGACATATTCAGACCTGCCGTTCAGTCAATGGTCCAGAGCTATGCTTGTATCAGGACAGATACACACTTACTCCCCGCTATGCACTCTTTCGGCAAGTATGCAGGGGCAGCTAAAGCTTTACAGAAGAGAGGTGCAGCAGCAAAGAAAGGTGCTGTTAAGCATCTTCTTTTGAAAGGGGCAAAAGGGATCGGTGTTCAGCCCACGTCAACTGCTAGGCGCACGGAGGAAAGAGTGCATGCACCCCATAGCCAGAGTCATGATGTAACCCAAAACCGGTGTTTGGGAAAATCCCACAGCACGAAGTAGACGTCCCCATCTTTCTACATAGTTTATACAGGGGCAGCCCGAAAGGAATGGAACGTCACATTTTGCAGTTTCGTCATGAACCATTTCCTTTTGATGGTCCATGGATTTTGTAGAGATAATAAAACCATATCTCTTTACCTTGTTAGAGTAAAGAGAGTGAGTTTGTGTGGGGTGTGTGTGTGTGTGTTTTTGTGATGTGTCTGCTTGTGATTATTACTAATGTTTTACTTGTAATTTGTTAATTTTGTAAAAGGGGCACCAGTTCACAAGATCTTTTTTGGTTGCCTTTAACGAAATGTTAACTTTATATATGATTATGTCAACATGTTCTATTGTCTTGTACTATTTTTATATCCTTGTACTATTTTTATATCGTTGAATAAATGAATGGAATTGAATTGAATATATGAATTTCATGGTTGTTACTGGCATGGGTGTCCAAAATGCTACAGCTATAATATTCCATGCGGGGGGAATGGAAATCTAAAATACATGGGTGATTTACACTTAGAGAGGTTGGAAAAAGAAAGGTACATCAAATCCATCCTGCCCAAGTACTGGCATGGGTGTCCAAAATGCTACAGCTATAATACTCCATGCGCGCGGAATGGAAATCTAAAATACAGGCACACTGATTTTGGTTTCTTCCATCACTCCAACGTCGTACGAGACCCGACTTTTCGTTTGCGAGAGGTTTTTAGCCTGTACGGCGTAGAGCATGAACCCGCTGTCAGTTAGGTTGGGCACCACTTTCCTGTTATAGTAGCCCATCTTCTCTCCACGCGTAAGGGATAATCTTTTTTCCTGATGTTTGGAACCTGGCAAGTACGACCGCAGCCGTTATCGCAGCACTCGCACTCGTATCATGCAGGCCTCGGCAAAGCCACAGAAGACGACATTGAGGTGAAAGAGGTAAGGCATTAATTCATGTTGCCTGCATGTACATAACTGTACAAGTGGCACGCTGCTGAAGTAGCTTCAGGGAAGGAATTTGTGATGGAGCAAGAATTGCACGACTACTGTCTGAGCGACATTGACATTTTGAGGAGGTGTTGTTTAAAGTTTCGGACAATCTTTCAAAAAATCACAATCAATCCAGAATGGGGGATGGGGGATGAGAGTGTGGATCTGTTTGAAAATTGCATCACCATCGCCGCCGCGTGCAATATAGTGATTCGGCGTAATTTTCTGAAACCAGACACAATCGTCGTTATTCCTCCCAGAGGCTACTCTCCGCAAGACGTGCAATCCAACATAGCTCTCAGATGGTTGACCTATGTCAGTCAACAGGAGTTTGCATACATCCAACATGCCGGTAATGAGGGTGAAGTGAGCATCGGACGGTACAAGGTCTCTTTACCTTGTTAGAGTTTAGAGGGCGAGTGAGTGTGTGTGTGTGGGGTGTGTGTGTGTGTTGGATGTGTCCGCTTGAGATTATTACTAATGTTTTACTTGTCATTTGTTAATTTTGTAAAAGGGGGCACCAGTTCACAAGATCTTGATCTTTTTTGGTTGCCTCTAACAATATGTATGATTATTATGTCAACATGTTCTATTGTAATGTACTATTTTTATATCGTTGAATAAATGAATTGAATTGAATATATGAATTTTATGGTTGTTACTGGCATGGGTGTCCAAAATGCTACAGCTATAATACTCCATGCGGGCGGAATGGAAATCTAAAATGCATGGGTGATTTACACTTAGAGACCTTAGAAAAAGAAAGGTATATCAAATCCATCCTGCCCAAGTACAAGCACGTGACCATGTGGGAGTGCAGGTGGAAAGCATTTGAATCCACATTGTCTCATCCTGATTTCAAGTTTGTCAATACTCACCCTGTACTCACTCGGTTTTTTAGTTACTTTACCCAGGGGCTATATTCTCCTGTAATCCCCCATTCTATTTACTTCTCTATTTCTTCTTTTTGGTCTTCTTCCATTTATTTTTACGTTCTTTGTAATTTGTATTACATGTATTATTTATTTATTCATACTTTTTATGCATTCAATATTTTGATGTGATTGTATTTATATTATAAATTTTGTATAATTTATGTAATTTTATGTATGATCACCTGGAAGGAAAGTTTCTTCTTTTGCTTCGGAAGAAGACAATAACTTATATATCTATCTACCTACCTCTGAACCCCTGTGCAGTCTTTTCCAGGGGGCACAACAATGCCAATTGCTTATATTATGAATGTAAGAAGGGCGAGAAAATAAGATATGTTGATTTTACATCCCTGTACCCTAGTATCAACAAGTATGGCTCTTATCCAGTAGGTCATCCAGAGGTCATCACGTCCTACTTTCAGGATATCTCCACGTACTTCGGGTTGGTAAGATGCAAAGTACTTCCACCTGGTCTTACCCTTTAAAGTCAATGATAAATTAATGTTTCCCTTGTGTTACACGCGAGCGGACGATAGACAATTCGCAAGAGCGATTGCTCCACAGTACGTGGGTTTCCCTCAAACTCATGAAGGCTATTGACAAAGGACTCATGCTCATTTGCTATGATTTGTTCAAAGAGGAAAAACACTAATCAAAGACGGAATTGGCAGAAAGATCTCTTAATTGGATAACTATTCTTTTAATTAATGCTCATTAGCCATGAACGGTCAAAGACGGAAATGGCGGAAGTTCTTTTTATTAGTCTATTGTTCTTTTAATTAATACTAATTGGCCATGATTCACTCATTAGGTGCTAATTAATTCTCCCTGTCTAATCAGACAAGCATAAATATTGCCCATCCACTCACCACAGCACAATGACCCCTTTGTTATCTTTTAAGAAGGAGATACACAGGATAATCTGGAAATAAATCTGGTTTCCAATGGAATGAACATACTGGAGCAGCTAATTAAATCAAGAAAGATGATACTTTCTTCATAACTGGTGATGAGATGTTTCTGATCAAGTTACTAGATGGGTCCAATGAATTGATTCCCATGTCAGAAACCGGATGGAACTTTTACCACAAGTGCAATAAATCTGACAAGAGCCGTGTTGCCGTTTCTGGTAAACGAACAGAACTAGAAATTCTTGTAGACCGGGAGCACCTGGATTCATTAGTTCCTTCAGTGCCCACAAAGCATTTCATCTTTGACATGCTACATGGAATAACCAGGATTGTGGAGAAACTTCTCAGATTAGAAATTGAGAAATTGCTTTCACATGGCAACAAAAATGAACAAAGTCATGGGATGAACAGTACCCAACAGCTGTTAACCAACATCAACAAGAGGGGAATCCGGCAAGGAAACTTCCATTTAAACTTTGACAAAGCAGGCAAACTCAAACCAATCACCCTCAACAAAGACCATGCTCTTGGCATAAGTCCTGCACAAAATTTTACAGACGATAGTGTTCAGTGATGCATGGTCCTTGACATCTAACCAAGGTATCATTGAATACCACATGAATTATTCTTTTAGAAGATATGAATTTCATTGCCAGTAAATATACATGTATGGTTGTATTTACCACAACAACGAAACAAAACAAAAAACAAACAAAAATCAAGTTGGGTTTAATTGTTTTTGGGTACACCCAGTATATCCTGTAGCACCAGCAGCTTGGCTAGAATCCTCCCTGGGGAGTTTTGATAATAAGATTTATTTTGTTCTATTTTTCTTTTCAAAAGTAGCCCCCACTATCTTGAAGGTGGTGTATCCCTTTTGCAGTCAATATCAATTATGTAGAACTTTGCAGGAATTATTAATACGTCACGTGTGTCAAGAAAGTTTGGGAGCTCATCGCATTGAAAAGAAAATTGTCAAAACTGTAAAAGATGTTGAGGTTAAGGATATTGCCTCATACAAAACCTACAATCTAAAGCAGCATCTTCAAATCTGTACCCTTCACTCCGCTTTGTGCAGCCCAAGAACAGGAATGAAAGTGAAATTGTCTTTATTAATGACCTTTTCATCAGAGTCACTTTTCACAGATGACAGAGCCAAATCTAAGAGAATACTACACATCTGCCTTTGTGCTCAATGAATGATGAATGATGAATGGCCTAATCACTGACATATGAATACTTATGAGGTCGCGGATAATGACCATGTCTTCACCAGCAGG